>JAQFVV010000516.1:0-302500 GCA_028023455.1 Epiperipatus broadwayi
ATATTATAACGGAAATGGTTATTCGTACGGTTGATTAAGTATTTGTACCTTCAACTATATTTATTTCGATTATTTTATTTTATATTATACTTATTTATTATATCCATTTATTCTTTTCATAACTTTTATTTCTATCCATTTATTGTTTACAACTTAGATTCTTTATTATCTTATTTATTATTTTAACCAACGCCGTTACAATACAAGCAGAGAGCTAATACAGATACAAACTTAATTTCATATATATACCCTTGATCGAACCCCAAGGCAATACGTACATATTATCTTGGCGTTATTTTTCCCAACCAAGTTACCCTCGGCTGCTGAACAACGCAAACTATTTCAAAGAAACTTAATGAATGTCCAGCGCTTGCTATTTATTTTTTTAGAATTGGGATTTCGCACAAACAAGCAGCACATGAATATCTTAAACAAATCAGTATGCCCCTTTAATCAATACTTACAGTTTCCCCCCCTGTCATAGCTTGGTGATAGGAGAATAAAGCAAGGATACAAAATTTAATGACAAATATGTTTAATAATAATATTTACACTTTATATAAAAAAATTACATTATAATAATAAAAATAAACACACACTTATAAATACATGGCTATAATAAATATATGCAAATAGATCAGATATAAAAGTTCTTAAAGTCCTGTTGATAGAGTTCTATTTTTATCAAATCATTAATTTTATATTTAGTTATGAATAGTAAACAGATTAAAATGCATGCATGCTTTTACCTAGGCTTTGTTGTAATTGTCCCATAAGTATTTCTTCCGGGCGCTCTTGATTAACCTCCTCAGTTTGTGGGGTTATTTTCATTCCAGTTTTGCTTGTTGATTCCTTAGGTTCTCCATTAACTTCATCAGTTTGTGGGGTTATTTTCATCCAGTTTGCTGGTTGATTCTTTAGGTTGAGTTTCAATTGACAGCTACAGAAGCGGTGGTCCCTCTAGCAGGTCAGGCAAATATCTTACATTGCGAGACAGTGATGAAACGGCTTGAATCCGAACCCACGTCCCTTTAACGCCACTAGCCATGCACTTCTTCCATTTTCTTTTATCTGTTGCTTCTCTAAAGTCTCTACTAGCAATGCCAGACAAAATTGTAATTTTCTTAATCTTTTTCTTTGTTCATTGTTTTTAAAATTTTTAATTGAGACTTAAATGTTTCTTTATTTAATTAGTGGCTGGAATGTAAATCCCAATTAATTTAACAGATCAGGCAAAGATCTTCTGTTGATAACATTTCTTTGTTCATGGAATTTAATTTGTCCAACAGACTTTCACACCTACGGCCATATTGTTTCTTTTTATATATCCCATATTACATTTATTTTATTTAAAGTTTACAATTCATTCATTTTTTTCACATTTATGTTTTACATTTATTTTAATTTGTTATAATATATATATATATATTTTCTTAATGAGAGAGAAGACACACATTTCTTTATGCTTCCTTTCCCCCTCTCTCACAATAAACAAAACTAATTTCTAGCATTTGACTTATAAGAGAGAAAGAGACGCATTTCTTTATTTATGCAGCCCCCTCCCCTTCTCTTACTATTACAAAATCCACAGTAATTTGACATTAGAATTTCAATTTTTTCTTTTCCTTCCTTTTTTTTTAAAAAAAAATTTATTAGATAATTTATTTCACCTTTATTACTTTCTAATTTTATTAATAAATATATATGTGTGTCGACGACTTTACGTGGTCGTCACATTACACTCCGCCCGTTTTTGAGAATTAAAATCGGGTCGAATCTATTCTGAGATGAGAGCCTAGTTTAATTCTTTGCTTTCAACTCTTACTTCTGCTTTCATTACATTCTTTCCCACTCTGTCATGATGAGTGATAATGATGATGAGGATGACTGCAGAGAGACAGCTAGGTAAAGCTACACAATTCTTTCCGATCGATTTTGGCTGATCAACCAATTTAATCTCTATGCATACGAGACCATGGCCTAACTTAACTCTATCAATAAAAACATAACAGGGGTTTAAAGCATGTGAACAGCAGGATATTTCTACTGCCTGTTCATCTTGCGCAAACAACAAATTCTTATTCTTTATTTATTTTATTCGAGGCACTAATTCTTATTTCTTCATTTATTTATTTTTAGACACTAATTCTTATTATATTGGGACACTAATTCTTATTATATAATGAGTCCAGGATTCTTACTGGTGCTTCATTTAAAAGTTTAACCATCAAGAGCCATGAGAATCTAAAGTGCGAAGAGACAGCTGAATCAAGCTCAAAATACGACCCAAACATAATGCATACACACACACATATATGCCTCAATCTGCAACCTCATACACCTACTAGTGATATCTGTCATTTACGCATTATCACTATTATTCATTTATTTATTTTATTAAATATTCACTGGCTCTTTAATGAGCCTAAACAATTCTTATTTTTATTTTTACTTCTATTTATTTGTTAATTCTATCTGCATTTATAACTGGCAGATTGTGATACGAATAAACTATTCATTTATTTATTTTATTAATTATTAAATGGCTCTTTAATGAGCCTAAATGATTCTTATTTTATTTTTACTTTTATTTATTTGTCAATTATATCTGCATTTATAACTGACAGATTGTGATACGAATAAACTATTTATAGATTTCTTTTCCTTTTTTTGTTATTACTTTTATTTACATTGGTCTTGCTGTGCTTGACTGCACATAAATACGCATTAAGTTTATCATTGATTTTACTCCGTGAATATCATTATTATTTTTTTTGTTTATTAAAGTAACTTTGATTTTTGTCATGAGACGATTTGCCCTACCTGTCATATATTAAAAAAAAAAATTAACTTTATTTCTCATGATCCCATGACATTATCCATCTCACTGAACCGACATTTCCATCTGTTTACTTCTTTGGGCTTAGTTTTTGTCTGGAGGTTTCTTATCATTTTCTACTATATTCATATCCACTTGTGCTGGGACCTGGAACACTGTTTTGATGTCCTCTAGAGTCGGCTTGCTCATATGGATGATTGAGATCTGAACTCCTTCCGGTCTGTCCGGTCTGTTCGGACATTTCAGCCCTTTCTGATCTATGAAGAAACGCCTTGTTTCCTTCCCAATAATCGTGATGAGGATTGTATTGCATTCTCCCTCTGTGCGGATCATTGGGCTGGGGTTTAAATTCCCGATCCTCCACCTTGTAATTAGGCCTAGTGCTGTCGAACGCATTCAGCAACTCGGCACTCAGCCGTTTTACCGTGAAATACCTCTCTAGGCTGCCAAGATGATCTATTGGGCTTCCCCCAACGTAACCAGAAAAGACCCAAATTTTTACAAACTGGTTCACTGTAGCAGGATTCACAGGGTTATTTTCACTGCCTGCGTACATGCATTCGCTCACACCTCTCAGCTCTTTATTATCAGTCTTGGCTACTTCTGTTATATTTTCTATTTTATTTTCACCCCTCTCTACCTTCACTTCTATTCTCTCGACTGTGTTTGCTAACTGATTTACCTCTAGTTGTATGTTTTCTAGAGCCTTTTCCTTTTTTATTTTTTATTACTGGTTCAACCCTTTGGCTAAAATCCTTACTGTGTCATTCACCAACTCTTCTATCTTCCTACTATTTCTTTCACCTATTTCCCTCATTTCCATAAACAACCTTTGCTGGCCTTCCATTAATTTTGTGAACATATCCATTATATTATAGCTTTCTATTTTAATTTTATCATCAACCACTGTCTCCATTCCCTTTCTAATTTCTAAATCTCTGTCACTAGCTATTTCTCCGGATGGTTCCATTAGTTCTTCGGAGGTTTTTCCTATTTCGCCCACTAGAGCGTCCATTTCTATTTTTGCTCTGGTGTGCATCAAATTTATTTAACACACACACACTAATTAATCACTTATACTTTATTCTACAGCTTTACTATCTAACCTTATCCTTATAGGATTATATTACTTTACTAACTTTATATTTCACGGACACTAGGTACATTTTTTCGGCTCTCCCCGTTTCACTCACTAATCATCACTCACCCACGCCTGCCTTTATGACCCCTCTGCAACTGATTCCAATTTACAACCTAACTTCCCACGTTATATTACGTTCTCTTTCTCTCCTTTTACCCTCTAATATTTATTTTATTTCTTGCTTTGTCTACCACCAAGCTATTTTTTGATTTGTTTATTAATTATCGAATAAACTATTAATTTTTTTGTACTCGAATTCAAATGGGCTGAACTTGTAAACGTGACAATATATCCTGGACACTGGCCCCCAATTATAACGGAAATGGTTATTCGTACGGTTGATTAATTATTTGTACCTTCAACTATATTTATTTCGATTATTTTATTCTATATTATACTTATTTATTATATCCATTTATTCTTTTCATAACTTTTATTTCTATCCATTTATTGTTTACAACTTAGATTCTTTACAACGCCGTTACAATACAAGCAGAGAGCTAATACAGATACAAACTTAATTTCATATCTATACCCTTGATCGAACCCCAAGGCAATATGTACATATTATCTTGGCATTATTTTTCCCGACCAAGATACCCTCGGCTGCTGAACAACGCAAACTATTTCAAAGAAACTTAACGAATGTCCAGCGCTTGCTATTTATTTTTTTGGAATTGGGATTTCGCACAAACAAGCAGCACATGAATATCTTAAACAAATCAGTATGCCCCTTTAATCACTTCTTACAGTTTCCCCCCTGTCGTAGCTTGGTGATAGGAGAATAAAGCAAGGATACAAAATTTAATGACAAATATGTTTAATAATAATATTTACACTTTATATAAAAAAATTACATTATAATAATAAAAATAAACACACCCTTATAAATACATGGCTATAATAAATATATGCAAATAGATCAGATATAAAAGTTCTTAAAGTCCTGTTGATAGAGTTCTATTTTTATCAAATCATTAATTTTATATTTAGTTATGAATAGTAAACAGATTAAAATGTGTGCATGCTTTTACCTAGGCTTTGTTGTAATTGTCCCATGGGTATTTCTTCCGAGCGCTCTTGATTAACCTCCTCAGTTTGTGGGGTTATTTTCATTCCAGTTTTGCTTGTTGATTTCTTAGGTTCTCCATTAACTTCCTCAGTTTGTGGGGTTATTTTCATCCAGTTTGCTGGTTGATTCTTTAGGTTGAGTTTCAATTGACAGCTACAGAAGCGGTGGTCCCTCTAGCAGGTCAGGCAAAGATCTTACATTGCGAGTCAGTGATGAGACGGCTTGAATCCGAACCCACGTCCCTTTAATGCCACTAGCCATGCACTTCTTCCATTTTCTTTTAGCTGTTGCTTCTCTAAAGTCTCTACTAGCAATGCCAGACAAAATTGTAATTTTCTTAATCTCTTTCTTTGTTCGTTGTTTTTAAAATTTTTAATTAAGACTTAGATTTCCAATCAATTCTTATCATTATGTTTTTTTATTTAATTAGTGGCTGGAATGTAAATCCCAATTAATTTAACAGATCAGGCAAAGATCTTCCATTGATAACATTTCTTTGTCTGTGGAATTTAATTTGTCCAACAGACTTTCACACCTACGGCCATATTGTTTCTTTTTATATATCCCATATTACATTTATTTTATTTAAAGCTTACAATTCATTCACTTTTTTCACATTTACGTTTTACATTTATTTTAATTTGTTATAATATATATATATATTTTCTTAATGAGAGAGAAGACATGCATTTCTTTATGCTTCCTTTTCCCCTCTCCCACAATAAACAAAACTAATTTCTAGCATTTGACTTATAAGAGAGAAAGAGACGCATTTCTTTATTTATGCAGCCCCCTCCCCTTCTCTTACTATTACAAAATCCACAGTAATTTGACATTAGAATTTCAATTTTTTCTTTTCCTTCCTTTTTTTTAAAAAAAAAAATTATTAGATAATTTATTTCACCTTTATTACTTTCTAATTTTATTAATAAATATATATATGTGTCGACGACTTTACGTGGTCGTCACAATATATATAAAAAGAGAATTAACTAAATATAAATTGTTTACCACACTTTACAAATATTTCATTTATTAATAAGTCCTTAAATAATTTCAAAGATTACAAAATAAGACTGTTTTAATTAACATAGACAGGCATTAAATATCAAACTAATAAATTGTAAATCATAATTTTAATATTTTCTGAAAAATAATATATATGTATGAAATATATATACTGATAAAATTCTATGATAAATTTTACTTAATTGATTCACTAAAATTATTTATTCTTTCAGAAATAATTACAGGGCTATTTTAAATTGGAGGTAATAGTAAGATACTTTTAAAATAATTTCAATCATTCAAATAAATTTATATATGAGGTACAAAAGTAAATGAGCTTTCTATTAATTAATTTACGGAAGGAAATCTTCTTGTAATGATTTTTAAATAAAAAAAAAATAACAGGGGGAGGATTTAAAGTTAATAGCTCATTGAATTTTGTAGTTGGCCATTTCAGTAAGTCAAATAATTTAAACAAACCGACAAAAATTAATTTAATTTGCCGCATCAAAATAATGTAAAATTTTATAAGAATTGATATTTTAAATTGAATAAAATTAAAAGATGCATTTTAAACCAAGACATATAAACATTACACAGATATATAAAATATAAATTAATATGGATTTTGAAAACAAGTAAAATAAAATCAATGGCTTGCTGCGAATGGACATTACCTCAGAATCAATCAGTTAATACAGGCAGCTAATACAGTCAGATCATTTCAGGCTTTCTAGACACAGACAGTCTCTGGCTAGATGTTTAAAGCACTGGAAAGGCATGGATGGGCTGGTGGAACAGACCTCTGAGAAGCAAACAACCGATCTTTTCACCCTGTCATTTCTTTAGGCACGATATATATAGATTAATCACTTCTCTTCAGTAAACTCAATAATAATCCTTAATCAAATTTTCCACTATTTATGTGTTCTGTTCTTATCTACAGGATTAAATCTACACTGATCTCCACCAATTGTAATTGCTGTAAGCAGTTCTGTGAGGTTAGTGCCTGCTTTGGAGGAAAATCTCTAACTCTGCATGAACATGCCCCAAGGGTTGATTTGCTAATTAAAAAAAAAACAACAACAAGCATATTAAGTTTATCAGTCATTGTACTAACAAAATCTATTTAATTAAGATTTAGATTAACAAAAATGTAGATTTTATTCAGAAAAATTTGGTACAATGACTTTCAAACATATTTGACATAACCTTAATCAGAAATTTACAAAATATTTCTTAAAATATTACATTGTTTAAATAATTGATTCTCAAGTGTACATTGATTGAAAGATAAATATAAAATGTTACCCACTAATTAATTGAAGAAAATGAACTTTAATAAAGAATTTAAAATATTTGTAACATTTTATAGATATCTGGGATTCAATTACATATAAATGCCAATTTAATAAAATAAACATAGTATACATTTTACAAATATAAAATAATAAACTAATATAAAAAAGTTAGTTTTAATTATAAAATAAGAATAATGAAATATAAAAGATTATAATATTGCTTAAAATATACTACCACCTATTGTGAGATGAGTGTCAGTTAATAAGGATGGGGTTCAAACCCAGACTAGTGCTGATAACATTGGCACTAGGTGAAGCAGAAATATGTACTATATTTCCAGCTTCAATATATATATATATATAATAAGAAAATAATAGCAAATATGAAATTCCAGAACAAACAATATATAATAGAAACACTTAACAAATAATTATTGCAAAAATGTGGATGCATTTTACAAAGGTTTAAATAAAAAAATCAGCTAACATAGTTTCAATATTCCAATTTTTAACAGCAAATATCATTAAGAGAATTTTCATTTAATTTTATCTGTGGTTATATACTGACAAAATAAACCGCTTCTTCATTTATTAGAGCATTTTAAAAATTCTTTTTAAAAATGCATTCTGTTCACTCAAACAATTAATTATAGTAATTAAGAAAAAAATTACTATCTACTTTAAAAGTCCACAATATAAATAGTTCGGTTTCATAATTTATAGTATTATCATACGTTAAAATAATATAATTTTTATAAAGATTCACGTTAATTCATTCATTTAACATATATTTTAAATATTCCTTTGCAAACATTAATAAAGTAAATACACAATAAAGTTCATCTTCTATTATCAATTAGGCAAGTCAACATTTAATGTCTTTATCGAGAGAATACTTTTAAAATAAATTCACTTGAACAATCATGAATTATGCATTTAAAACTTAGCAAATGTTAATATCTATTGAAGCAAAATTTGTTTGTCTTTAAATTCACTTTCAAAAAGTCTTTCCACACTTAATTTAAATTTTATTTTACTAAAGGTGAAACAGAGAAAGTAAAAATAATCTACTACAATGTCTGATATAGTTTTGAAAAACAGTATATAACATTATTGTTTTCTTTAAATTCCGGTTTAAACACAGTTGAATAAACTGAATTAGTAAAAAAAAACTTTTTCCCCAAGCATTTTGTTAATTCTTTAGATGCTTCTGAATTAGGTTAGGTTGAGAAACAAAACACCTTATTATCTTTCTTTTTGCAAAACATTATTAGTTAAAAATAATAAGTGTTTTAGAAAATTAACACTTTAAATAAGAGATAGCTAAAATAAGAAAATATTGTTTCCTTGAAGATTAATCATGCACAAGAGATCAGCAGCAGATGAAAGAATAATAGCAGCACACATGTACTGATAAGTCTCAACTTTTATAATTTCCTTTTGATAGGCATCTTAATCAGACACATCTACAAAAAGTCTGACATCTATTAAATATATGCCAACTAATATATGGAACTCATTAAGAAAATTATATAATTTTGTTCTATTTTTAAATACCACATGATAATTTAAAATCTTTAATTGACCCTTACTTTTAAAGTTATTTAATTAATAAAAATAAAAAATAAAATAAAACAAGAAAATGAATAATAATACATTTCTTATTTTTTAAATCACCACTTTTAATTCATTTATTAGAAGCTCTTTGGATTTATTTTAAAACATTTTTATGATTGAATTAACCATTCATTTATTTTTTTAAATAAATTAACAAACTAAAATTAATTTTGTTAATTACAAATACCATTATTAATAAACTACCATGCATGCATATACATTAGACACACATACAGGAAATTACTTTTACTCTATTTAATAATTAACTGACTTTTTAAAAAAAAACTAACTTGATATTTAAAATAAACTCATCAGCTTTATTCAGATATTTTAAACTCAAATTCAGATTTGAATCATTATAATTTTTTTCTCAAAGTAATCTTGCAAAGTATTACTTTTTAGGATATGGTAAGATAAATGCATTATTTTATTTTTTTAAAACAGATATGTAATTGAGAAGAAATCTAATTGGCTAAACAAAAATAGAACTGCCAAAAAAGGGTTGTTTTTTTGGAGAGAACTGCTGTAATGACTGCAAATGTATAAGGTGCTTGTATTATAGATAAAGATCCCGTTGGATGGCGCCGTTTTCACGCTAAAACTATAAAATATGAACATTCATGGGCCATTGATTTTAATAATTTTTCTGTGCTTTTTTGTAATGCGAAAATAAAAACAAAACAAAATCATCATTTATAAATAATATTTTTTATTAATGTATACAATTTAAATGATAATAATAAATGTAAAATAAAATCAACAAATTAAAATTTGATTCGTGTTTTTCTATCGTATATTTTTTTAATTGTGTTACGGCTTTTTTTTATACATTTTCTATCGGATATTTTTTTACTTGTGTTACGTCTTTTTTTTTTATCAATTTTCTATCGGATATTTTTTTACTTATGTTATGACTTTTTTTGTTGTTGTTTAACTAAAAAATAATAATCGTAATAAAAGTAAAAGTTGTTACGGTTAGATTTAGGGTTAGTTTAGGGTCAGGTTTAGTTTTAGGGTTAGGGTTAGTTTTAGGGTTAGTATTCTGTTTGTTTGTAATGCTAAAATAAAAAAATTCAAAATTGTAAGCATACTCGGACAGAAGAAAGAAACTCAAACTTTTTTTAAACAACAACAAAAATGTCTTCTTTACTTATTAAACATGTTTATAATATTTGCTTTTTATTAAATTTACAAAAAAACCTGTATATTTGGACTTTTCTTACTGGATATTTTTTTCGTACCGCTCTTTTTTACTTCAAAAATATACAGATGGTAGAATTTTCTTTGTCTCATGGAATGTTACTAACAGTACGTTACTTGACACATTACCTAATTGCAACTCAATAAAAACATAGATATTTAACATTTACCCAAATAAAAGTTCAATACAGTACATTGTAAAAAGTCTTATAATTATTGTTTTAAAAAATCTGAACATTTCAATAGTTTAAAATAATAAAAATCCAATGAAAACAACATTTCAACACAATTCAAATACAAACTCTCTCATCAAGCCGTAATTATTTTATAAACTGTGTGAGATTCGGAAAATGTAATTGCTGCTTAGTGACATACATGCTGTACTGTGATGTGACATAGCAGCCTGCATTCTGTAGCACAACAAAAAAGTTGTATTATAGAAAACAAGGGTTCGAACATGTAGGCCGTGGAAACAGCATTTTTATGTGTTTTAGCATGAAAACTGCACCATAGAATGGCATCTTTAGCTATAAGATGAGTACTGTGTATAATAAAATAAAAATTTTATTTATTTATTTTCTTTCACTTTTAAACATATAACGAAATGAAAACTTCTCTTTAAAAAAAGAGAGGACATAAAGATAAGGAAGGAAGTTAAATGAAAACTTCTCTTAAATAATTTAAGTAACAATATTTTCAAGTGGTAAATCCTAAATCTGTTTGGGTCTATCAACTGTGAGTCTAGTTGCTGATAGCCTTCCACAAAGTCCACAACTGAAATGCACAGGAATTATTAACTGCATCAACAGGAATAGCAGCTCTAAAAGTGCAGTCTATTTGAGATTTCTTATTGTTTGCAGACTATGCTTAGCCTTGAATAAAGTTTTACCTTCATAACTTTAACACCCATGATAGTGTTGTGGAAGTGCAAAACAAAGTAGTGTATTTAACTTTGGATAAATTCTTCTTTCATGAACTTTAACACATATGGGAGTCTTATGTATGTGCAGAATGAAATGCAGTGTTTGTCTTTGGATATAGTGTTTTATTTTCATGACATTGACATTTATAGCATTATATATGTGGAGAATGCAATGCTGTTCATCCTTTTTGTGTGCTATTGTCCATATGATAAATAATTAATTATAGTTTCCCTTTGAATTTATATTAGCAACAACATTATGAGTTATCTGCTTAAAATTACAATAGGATGTTCAAAGAAATAACAACTGACCAGGAAACTATTTTAACTGTTATAGAACTCATGATATAATTATTTTCCTGAACAAACATGCTTTATTCTCATCATTGATGAATTAAAGGTAGTAAAATACTTCAAATTTGGAATAACCATTAAAACAAAACTATGCCATTCCATTAACTTTTGAGGATAATTTGATTGAAATACACATTCCCTACCTCTCAAATATCACGGATTCTCAGAGAACATATGTGCAAATCAACTAATTTATGAGTAGTTATTATAAATGGAGATGAAGAAGTATGTTGTTATAAAATATATATTTAAACTATATTTGTCATTTTGTTTTAAAAATGTGCTATTAATTTATGGACTAGTAGCCAATGGATGTAAATAACATGTATTTGAACCTAATGTAGTAATCTAATGAACATGCATTTTATGTTTTATTGTATTTTATATTATCTTATAATAAATATGTAAAGGTCATGGTATATATATATATATATATATATATATATACCATGACATATTTATTATGCATATATAAATATATATATATATATATATATATATATATGATTTATTATGCAAAATAATTATTTGTTAACTTGGGCATAGGGACTGACAAGAGTCAATTTAGGGAACAATGCTTGAAGAAGTGTTTCATGATTATTTTGTGTATCATTACAACATGGCCTAAATCTGAGCATCTTTCTAGGGTTTTGCACTTATACTCATGTTGTAATATTAGGTAATATTCTTTTATATCATCTGGTCTATGGTCAGCCATTATCTCAATTGTTTCCTGTAACAGGGTTGTTATTACATATTTTGGTCTTGAATAATGTTTATAAAACCACATGTGCCTTCAAATTTAGTAGATTAATGAGGTTAAACCACTAAACATCAAATGATCCCCATTTACTCTAGCTGGAATTGAGTGGAACTACTGCATAGAGTTTTGCCTGTTTAAATTAATGAGAGTGATTTATTTCTATTTTATCTGGAAGTGGTCATAACATATTGATTATATCAGTCTATGTTGGTGATTAATCCACAAATGATTATTACTATTGGTTTATATATTCTTTAAGTTTGTTTTAGTGCTGATGGTTAATCTGTTGAACAGTCTGTAATTATGCTAGTTGCTCTGATCATGGTTAAAAAACCCACAGGATACTTACTGCTTGTTGCCATTTCTGATGATGAATGCACCCACAGGTATATCACTGATCCCCATTATACAAATGTATGTTTGAGTAGAGTTTCAATGCATTATGATACTTACATTGTGTCACTCCTCTTAAGGTTTGTTGCAAGTGTTGTGCCATCATCCATAAAAGGGCATTTGAATGAAGTATGGTCATAATTTATTATGGGTAAATTATATGATATCCCAATCCAGCTGAGTTGGAGTTTAAATATTTTGATTTTATATCTCATTATAGTCACATTTCATAGGTCTATCATTCCAATTGTTGTCATTGTTATTCTAATTTGAGGTATAAGTGCACTAGTTCTGATTTTGATGCATTTGAGATGCCTTTGACAGTAATTGAATCTACCCTCATCCCCATAAGAAGAAAATAAAAAATCAATACATTTGTAATAAACTTTTAGATTGTATTATCTGAAACTCAGGCATATGTGCATACACAGAAATAAATACATGTGGTAATGTTTTATTTAATTTTATTTTGTTTATTCTTTGGTATTTAATGTTATTTATTATTTGGGTAAATTAAGAATATTGTTAACCAATTACTATTTTCATATTTATTGAGTCATTAAACAATATAACTTATCTGTGCCTTTTCTATTAGTCACATATAGAATCAGAAGTCCAACATGGCAAACAGACCATAAATATAGAGCACATATTGTCCCAGATGATGATGTATACCAGGTTTACTTGAACATTCAGAGATTTTAATGTTTATTCTTGGGTGTTTTGTGATGTATAAGATATAATAAAAGCCCATTTACCATCTGCATCATCACTACTTAGCTTTGTCACTTCTGGAGTATAATCCAGAATCAGTTACCTCCATTGATATTTGTGACATTATTACCTAAATTAATAATAATTTTTTTTAGCTATTATAACAATTGAACCTATTTTCCAAAACTATAACAAATGCCTTATTTATCTCTAAGAGTTTCATTGCTATTGATTTGATTTGATTTGATATTTGGATTAATAAAGAAACAACTTAAAATTCGTATCACTTGCTTTCCATTGCAAAGCATTCACCCTGTATAACATTTCTGTATTTTAAATCTGAATACATAATGAGCTACTATTTATAATATTATGGTGCTGATTGTAATTATTAGCATCTGGTTTAATGTCACATATTCACCATGTAGTGATTAGTGGTTACACAGATTATACCATCTTGTCTATGGTCTGCCATCGGGTCTCAAATAGATAAAAATAAATTACAGTTATAGTATTGTTTTAAGAAGCAGTCATTGAAGGAACTATTATAAATCATAAATTAAGATTTGGAAATGCCATTTTAAACTCCATTAATTAATGAGAATTATGATCAGTTAACAGAGTAATACAATTTATTTAGGTAATTTGATGTACCTTCCAGTAATGCTGTGATTAGCCTTCATGGTGTACCCTGGCTGTAACCAGATTGTATAGTAATATCTTTGTATTGTATCATTAATTTAGACTGTTTGATTTAGGATATGGGAATTCAGTTATAATATATATATATATATATATATATATATATATATATATATGTTTTGGTAGAACGCCATCTATTGACATATATATATATATCAAATTATAAAACTAAATCAAGGGTTATGAAGGATAGGTATTAAAAGTAAGTTAACACAAAATATAAATAAAATAAATATATAAAATTATAGAAATTATGTTATAAAGAGCCCAATATTATCTTGGTAACTAACATATGAAAATTTATTAAATCAATCATAGTTTAAGTCCAATATACAGTTTAAAATATATTGTTTCCCTATCAAAGTAGAGTTACTATTATGTATGTACATTTTTATAAAGGGAGAGATCTTCGGTAATTTATTAGTAAAATCCTTCCATTTACAATTTTCAAATCTTAGTCACAATTAGGAATTATCTTTGTAGACGAGTTTATCTTGAAAATTTATACAACTTGAATTCAAAGTTGGTATGAAATACTGTTGAGAAAATAGATGAAGATAGTCGACACTGCATCAGATCAAATTAAGCAAGAAAATTTGGACATCCTGATAGTTGTAGCTCTATGCTGGAGTAAAGTTATTTAGCAGATTTTAGTTACACATGCTTATTAGTTCAACTGCTTATAGAGGTTATATGTACTCCAAGTTGAGCAGGCAATAGCAAAAACAAAGGCCAAAATTATTTTCTAAATCAGTAGTTTTATATCATTATAAACTTTACAAAACACATTTAACCTTTTAATTTAATAAGCCAGTAATTATTTTTATCATCCATTTTTACAAAATTTATTAATTAAACAAGTCTTAATTATTTTAATTACCTCTGTTTAAAATAACTTTTTAGATCTGTAACCAAAATATTTATAGATAACTCTTAGCTACCTTAATTCCTAAATATACATTTAATTAACATTTAAAAAATATTTCCAAAACATGAAACAAAGCATTAAAGATATCAGTTTTCCAAGAATTTTAATTAATAAAAAAATAAATTATTTTGTCAATTTATTTTAATTAATCAGATTCTTAAAGTTAGATTTAATTAAACTTTGCTTCTCAAACATAACTTTTTAAAACATTTAACTGAACTTAAAATTGATTTATGTTTTACATACAACCTTTGTTGATGTGTATATGTATGCCTAAATAGAAACCTAGATTTAATTTTTAAAAATCTAATCTTATTTGTAAAGCCTGAATTGTAATTTTCAATTGCAAATTACTATATTTTTAAATATAAATTATAAATTGACATAGATTATATACATATTTGTAAACCAATGTGTGTCTTTAAATTTTTAGTGCCATTTAGAATTCTATATTCTGAAAAGCCAAACATTATTCCAGATATACAAGAAGTAATAACAAATTAAATAGTAAAACGTATTTTTTTTTAATAATGGGCAAAATAATAACATTAATATAATTATTATTAATCATCAGTGATTAATATAATTACCAGAAATCAATATCGATTTAACAGCAAACAACTAATAATAATAAATTGCTAATTACATGAGAATAAATGATATAATATTACTATTAATGCTAGAAATAGTAATTGTAATGATGCCATTTAATAATAATTTGTTTGTCATAAACTATATTTTTATTTGTTTTTATATTAAGAATAGATTTATTGATCCATTTATTAATGATGACATTGGGTTAAAATTATTTATTCATCCACCTTATGACTATCCATTTTTGGAACAACGTGGTTTTGCCTTTAATTCTGGCCAACAAGCTTATGTGAGCATCAAATATTCAAAGGTAAGAATATATTATAATATAAATATTGTTGCTAAAAAGCTCTTTTTCTTTGCAAATTTATAATTTACGTTATCAAATTTTTAAAACATTTTTTTTAACTGTAAGTTTACTAGGGTTTAATATCTATATTACAAAACTATTCTAATTCAAAAAGCAATTTTAAAGTTTAAAAAAAGATTTACTATTATAGTTTTTTTTTAAAAAAATAATAATAATAATTACATCTGTAAAATAGCATTAATAAAATTAATAAACTTTAACCAATTAAAGCCTCATACAGATTGGTGCAATAATAGATTGTCATATTATGGAGTGTGTCCTCACATTAATTCTAATTTGGAATTTCTGGTTCTCAAATGGCTTATGAATTTCCTAGCAATAAAGCCATTTAAGTCTGTACATGTACTGATTTTTTTGTGTGCTGATATAATAAAATGAAATTCGGAATTTTTTTTTTAAAATAAACTCTGCGGTATTATATTAATCTGTAATCAAATTATGTTTAGTTTTTTTTTTAATCAAGAAATTTTATTGTGAAATCAAAAAATTACATTATAGCAGTAACAGAGGTATATTGTTAACAGAAACTATAAAAAAGTTTACACAACCCAATACCTACAGTGTGAGGGTGAAAAATCAACTGTTCAATCACAAATTGTTCATTACTGCAAGGCTCCATATAGCATTGTAGATGTATGTAGGAGCTACTATTCCATCTCTGTTTCTGATGGCCTGAAGTTTTGCCAGAAGTACTTTCTTATGGTCAAGCAAGGTGTGACCATAAATGAGAGTGCATCTAGTTGACCAATAATCCAGCAAAAAGGTTATAATTTTTATAGATGGAAAGATCCCATTAGATATGCTAGAAATCAGTCTGGTGAGGAGAGGCACTCTAGTTTTGTATATGGATGTGATAAAATCTCTGTACCATTAGAGTGAGGTATAATGGCTTGGAATAGATATCATTGTGTCATCATCCTGTTTACATAAAGGAAAGACCAGGTCCATGCACAAGAACCCTCTATGATAGACCAGAATATGACAAGTGGGCAGAGCATTCAGGTTTATTTTAATCAAAAAATCTAAAAATTTTGGCTCAAGATGCCACTGTTTAAACTTTTTAATGATTGAATGATTGGGAATAGTTAGCAGTGATGGAATTGGGGGGGGGGTTCTTCGTTAATTAGATGTTATGCAACCAAGTACTTAATTTTCTGTGAGTTAGCCTGATTAGGTAGAGGGATAAATTTTGCAATATTTAGCAATAAGAATGACAACCAACCCTTCACAGGAGAAGGAGGGATGTCAGTAGAACAGACTGAAATGAAGCATGATGCTTCTGGGAAATGGTGAGATAAGTTAAAATTGGTGCGATGTGTATGCTGGAAACAAAAGGTTATAACAGAGTGCAACAATATCCAATTAAGTTTTGTGTGCCTATGGAGGCCCCTCAGACTGATGGCCATGGTCTTGCCCTTCCACATAAGTCTTGCACATAGTGAAATTCTTGGGAGCCCAGGATCATGAGCAGTGAAGTTTTTGCATGTAGTGACAAATAAACTTTGGATAAGATATCAATGGTTTTTTGTATTGAGAGGAGAAGAGAGTCCTGTATAGTTCTTCTCATTAGAAGGGATGAGTTGTGGATTGGGAAATGCAGAAATTTTTGGGACATGGCAATAAAAGGAGAGGGGATGGGGATCCCAGAGGATATCTTCCATGTCGAGGATTTATCTAAATTAAAGGTCAGTCTCAACTTGGAAAAGTACTATTATAGAAAACAACTTAAATTTTCTAATTATATTTAGTTTGCCATTTTACAATGCACTGGGTAGTAATGCCATCATTTATTTGGAGATTACTACAATAGAATTTTTAAAAATGTATTTATTTATTAGTATGCATGTACATATATGCACAGACATAAGACGCATAAAATTTAGGAAGAAGTGCTATGTATATTTTCTGATATAAAATATGATCATACATGGTATAGCAGATTACTATAATTTCTGATAATAACATGAATGCATTAAAGAACATAATGATAAAAGATTATATTAATATATAAAAATCAAAATAAAGAAAAAAATCGTCAACAAATTAAAAAATTAAAATATGTTATAATTCTTTCATTGTATTTCTCATATATTTTTATATTTTATACAATTCAAAGTTTAGACCTGTATCTGTAGACCATTTTCTAGTATTTTTTATGAATGTTATTTCCATATATATATATATATATATATATATATATATAAATATATATATATATATATATATATATATATGGTCTAACAGTTTAAAAATACTAGAGTTTCTATTTTATTAAATGTTATTATATTTTGGTTTGATTTAAGCTAACTTTTACTTGATTTAAATTACTTTTTATATTTTTTTATTTTACTTCCTATAAATTAGGAAAAACGTTAAATTATATAAATATTTAATAAACAAATCAGTAATTCTACCAAGCTTGTACTGTTCACGTTAATATGAAAAGATAAAATAAAACTAATAAAAAAGTCTTAAATACATTGAGCTAGCTGTGTCATAATGCTGAATTGAACTGCCCCATTAAAAATACAAATTTATGGTGGCAAAGACCAATATGTAAATCAAGCATAGTATGGGATCCACAAATATTTTCTATTAACTTTTGGAGGATCCTTATGAGATGACTCAAAGCTGCTTCAAAGTAGCTTGAATTCCATTATGTTCAATGCTACGGTAAAGATTTTGCGCTTTTTTTAAAGGTTAAAAAAAGTTCCATAAGATGCTGCCCTCTCTTAAATTATTTTACAAGTAAAAAATCAATAAAACTGATGTCAAAAGTATAACAAAAGAAGTAGGCTGGACATTCTTTATTTTGATTGGCTGTAACCATCAAGTTCAAAGAAAGTGGCTTGTCAAAGCCACTCATCAAAATGAAACTGCTAAGATTTCTTTTCTTTCTTTTTGAAAGTGATAAACGAATATTTTAGACCATTTTAAAAGTATTTTTTGACATATTATAAATTATTTTGATAAAATATGCTAAAAATAAAATTATTTTAGAAAAATAGTTAAGACTTTAGCAAAAATTATTTACTTATCCATGCAACGTATAATTAACCAAGAAATCACTGACATCATCAAAGCTATTTGGTTGGTCAGTAATATTTGTTTTAAATTTTCCACCATTATCGAATATTTTTAAATTATAAATGAAAATTTATTTTTGAAAAAACTTTCGTTCATTTTCATAACCTGACAAATTATTAATATACTTTTTACAAACGAATCTAAAGTGAATATAATATTAAAAGATGAATATATTTTGACAGTTAAGTTTGTGACTTGACCAATTAAAAGTTTAGACTTTTATCTCACTTGGCCAATAAAGTAATCAGTACTCAATTGGTTAATGGAATCAGAATCCCTTGCAATGGCCCAAGTCTCATTATATTTTCATTTCTTATCATCCGTCTTGGCTCATATAGTTCATACATCGGAGGGGAAAAGATGTGTCCCGTAGTAAGCCCATGATCAAAAAACATTGATTTGTATTCATGATTTAATTTAGCTTTATTATATTAACTTGAATAGTACAAGTTTGGTAGAATTATATATTTGTATAAAAAGTGTAAATAATCTTGAGAATTAAACAAATCAGTATAAAATTAATATTCTCATATTGTTTTATTTTATTAGATATAGAATAAAAGAGCCACAACAATATTGTAATAGATGTGATAATACAAGGTTCATAGTTTATTAATATATAAGTTATTGGAGATGAGATTTCAGAATTTTTTGTAAAATATTGATTTACTTAATAGATGTGTTGACATAATGTTTTATGCATATTCAAATATAAGTATATCATCTATATTAAACTTAATGTATTTAGAAGGGATTTGAACTCAGAATTCAAAATCCCTATAGCTATATACTCCATTTTATACAACTAATATACATGTATGCAATTATGTGTATTAATTGTATAAAAAAGTGTGTTTGTAAATTAGATTAAAATGTCACAGTTATATAAAGTCAAATACAAAAAACAATCTCTCTCTCTCTCTCTCTCTCTCTATATATATATATATATATATATAACTGTGACATTTTAATCTAATTTATAAACACTCTTTTTTATACAATTAATACACATAATTACATACATGTATATTGGTTGTATAAAATGGTGTATATAGCTGTAGGGATTTTGAATTCTGAGTTCAAATCCCTTCTAATTACATTAAGTTTAGTATAGATGATATACTTATATTTGAATATGCATAAAACATTGTATATATATATAATCAAAATAAGTTATAAAATTCGTAACTTGCCTTTAAGCTTGCATTTTATGATCACTAGATGGCGCTTTACCAATAGTTTCTAACAAGCTTTGTTTACATAAACCGGAAAGAGATAGAATTCAAAATCTCTATAATTGTCGCCCACCTCCAGACCAGCTAGTTTAGAGCTTATTGGCTCATGTCAGTGAAGGTCTGGGAGACTAAAACTAGATCTAAATACCAACTCTAAAATCAGCATTTATCAAACACATTTCTATCAGTTTGAAAACATGAAATTTATCAGACATGTAATGTTGTCAAATCCAGCTTAACAAACTAGATAGCTATATGGGTCTGAAAACAGTTCAGTTTCACCAGAAAGTAAAATACAATTTTGAATTTGGACAATCTTACAAATTTAAAGCATTTATTTAACAAAAAAGGTTCCTAGTATAGTCAATTTCTCTAATAGAAGATAATTATAACTGTTACTTTTTAATGATAATTTTAGTAAATGGGTACTTCAATCTAAAATCCAATTCAATATAACTAACTTTTACAGAGATGGCTCATTTTGAGATTAATCTATAAATATATAAAACAAAATCTCAAATAACATGTTCCATATAAATACAGAAATATTTGTAACTATTTGACAGTGAATAGTATGACAGTGAATAGTATAAACTCACTTATACACAATCTAATTCCCAGTAATCAAAAAAAAAGGCTAATTCTGAACAAATGAGATGAGTTGATACAAATCAGTTATCATCTTAAAACTATTTATAATTATTTATTCATTTTATGTTTTTACTGACTATTTTTATAACAGAAAATAAATATTTTTTATAAAGAATAATATAGTTAACAAGTGTATTGAAGAAAGTAAAGTGAATTTTGATTTTAACACACAGATAGAATATTTGTGGAAATCTTAACCATAAATATTGCTTTTTTAAAACAATATATTCATTTCATAATAAATAAATTTAAAATGGCTAAGATAAAATCTAATCAGGTTTTTTTTAAGAAAATGCTCATTTCATAAAATTTGTTAAAAATAAATATATGAAATTGAACTGAAAATCTATTAGGATAAAGTCTAACTTTTTTTTTTTAAAACTTACAAAATGTCCCATAGCTGTACTTTGATTTCTTTAAAATGGCAAAAATTCATCAATTCAATTTTAAGTGTCCAAGTGTCAGATTCCAAGTATCCAGGGTACATGAGCAGTCGGCTGCTTTTCTTCTATTAAGTCACCATAATGACGGTTTGATAGTGCTAATATAAATGATAATCCATAATGACAGCTATAAAAAATGTCTTCATATAAGTTTTACTTTTTCCTGATTTTCAACACCAGGATTCAGTTTACCAATATATCTGATCTTGTTCTTGTTTTAAAGTCTTTTTTATTTTAATTATAACATTTTTGAAAACACTTTAATTGATTAATTTTCAAAATAGTTTAATTGCATGATTTTTTTATTTTGTTTTTGAATTTCTTATTTAAACAGGTTTAGTCTTTTTTTAATCTAATTTTCAATTGAGTTATTTTGTAATTTATTTTTTGATAAGAGAATGTTCTTATATACATTATCAGTTTCTTCTAAATTTAAATATTTTTAACAACTATTAAAACTCCTACATTATTTAATTTGACAATGAATAATACTTTAACATACATTTAATATTTTATTTTACACAATTTATTTTATTTCATTATTAATATATTATATAATAAACAATATTTTTCATTTTTGAAACTTATGAATGCTATTTTTATAAGTATCTTCATAACTAAATCATCTCTCAATTATGTGGAAGATCACTAGTCAACACTGACATTAATAAGATATTATTCATTTTTTAATTTTCAAACTTTTAAACAAACAGGAAAAAACAATAAAAAATTATTGTACTTATATTAATTTTCCTCTTGCTCACATGGCTTCAAACTTCTGGCAATATAAACTTTTTATGCCATCTTTAGGCCTTAGTAAGAATGGATTGTTTCATTGTTTATTTGAGATTTCAAATGGAAAATCATATAAAAATGTATTCATTTATATGTGGCTTACTGAACCTTGGTATCTTTATTAATACATGATCACCAACATTAAACTGGCAAGTTTTATTATTGCTTCGAGCCTGTTGCTGTTCTCCCATTTTCTTCATATTACTTTGAGCCTTATTTTCAGTCCTCTTTTTTATTTATATCCTCTGTGATAACATTTTTTGGTGATTTTATTATGGTGGGTCCATGCTTTCTGTAAAGAAGCCATAAAGAAATAAAATTTGTATTTGGTGTGAACACTACAATTCCTATAATTAACCACCAGTGTCCAGATAAATCCTAAAAAGTTGCTTGAGATTACACATAACTAATGAATTTGATTGAGGGTTGCACTGATGTTATCACATCTTTAGTTGCATTTTATTCTAATCACTTTCTTCACTCATCTAATGTAAATGGTCAGTTAAAATATTTTTCAGATTCCCACTATAAATTATTTAATCTTATAGAATTCTAATAGTTGTTTTAGCATCTACTTTTTGAGGGGATATAAAGTGATGTATTTAGAAAGTGCACATACATCCACCAAGTATCTAAACTGCCTAAATACTAGAAAATATCCATATTAGACAATAGCTAAAAGTTCATTGAGTTTCATAAAATAATTGCATGAAGCATTTTGGCATAGAATTTGTTGACAGCTTTAGCCTTAAACAGATTCAACAGATTTATAATAGTCAGTATCTGTATGTATATTCTTGGTTAGTGAAATAACTTATGCAAAATATGTTCTATTTTTCTGGATTTATAATGGTGATACAGTCAATGTACATACATAATCAAATTACTCCCAATGCCTGCTGGTATTAATAATTCTCATGAGTTCTCATCATAATCAGATTTATATTGTAATAGATTATTCAGAATTTTATACAATGATATATATTTTTTAATTTTATAATACAATGTATGATATGATGATAGCTTTTATATAAGATATAAAATAATATGAACTTGGGTACCCTTCTGCTATAGTTTCTCCAGACATTTTCCCAACCACAGTTAATGACAGAGCTGCAAAAACTAAATGATCTATATCTAAGTATTGATGAGATGTTTTAACTATGTGATGATCTAGAATGTCAGCTATTATATTTTTTCTCAGCAATATTTTATCTCATATCATAATTTCTGTAAAAATAAGTTTCACCTGATAAGGTGATCAGTGTTCAAATATCATCTTTTCAGAAACTCTGTGTAACTAGCAATAATGATCACTGCAGAACTGAGTACAAAATATTTTTGTAATGCCCATACTATGGTCAGGGCTATTTTTTTGGTTACTAAAAAATTAAGCTGATATTTTTGTTGCATGGCTAATGATGTATAAAACTTGATGCTGTTGAATATTGGTGTCAAACATTTATGAACAGAAACTATTACTCAATTTATCTTTTACTTATTTCTCTATTTTCTTCTACATACCTATATTTGTGCTATGAATATGTCCAGTCTGATCAAAAGTAGTGGTAAGCTGTAAATCTGTAAAGGAGTAGTAATTTTATATTTTTTTTCTTTATAGTGAATTTTCTTTGATTATCGTGATGATTACTACCCAACCCTAATTTACAGTATGGGTCTAGGTCATGAATAACATTACTTACTCCCAATAAATGGATATGAAATAAATATGCAGACCAGACAATATTATAATTACCAAATATAATTGTGAGTCAAAATATAACTTTTTCTCTTTTATTAATAACACCATTTCTACACTCTCTTATATTATTGTAGTGGTTACACACATAGTGAGAATAATAATAATAATTTATAAAAGTGTCCAATGTTTCTTTAATTTATTTTAAACATTAATCTTCATTACTTTTATAATATTAATATAGTTCTGTAATCAAATATATACGTCATACATCCAATCCCTAATCTTTAATATACTTAAAATACGATTTTGCATATGAACAATCTAATAAATATAAACATTCATTTAACCCAAAAGATTCCTAACATAAACATATTTTTATAAAAAAAGATAATTATAGCTACTACTTTTTACTGATAACTCTGGGGAATGGGCACTTTAGTCTGTAAGCTGATTTAATATAACTCTGATTTCTACACAGTTGGTTTGTTTTGAGTTCAATCCGTAAATCTATAAAACAAAATCCTGAATGATACATCTCATATAAATGCATAAATATTTTTAAATATTCTGCAGTGAACAAACAATTGTACATTTAATATAAGCTCACCTACACAATCTAATTCTCGGCAATTGAAAGATTGACTAACTATGAAAAAAGAAACCAAATTTATATACTTAAAGATCATTAATTTGGATGCTTATTACTTTTTTTTACTGACAATTTCTAAAACAGAGAAAACATGTTTTTTTTTTGTCTTACAAAAAAAACTTTAGTCAACACATATATTAAAAAAAAATCAACTGAGTTTTGTTTTTAACATGTATCTACCATATTTGTGAAAGATTAACCACAAATGTTGCTTTTTTAAACAAAATATTCATTTCATGAAGTTTATTAAAAATAAATAAAATAAATTAAACTTAAAATATGTTAGGATAAAATCTAAGAGGTTTTTTTAGATTTACTGAGCCCAAGTTCCATAGTCCTACTTTGATTTCTTCATAAGGGTAAGAGGTAATAAATTCATTTTTAAGTGGTATAATATCAGATTCCATGTGTCCAGAATACATTTGCAGTTGAAAACTTTTACTCTTCCACTCACATAGCATGATGAAGATTGAATGTTGCTTGAATAAAGAGAGAATCCAAAATGACTGCTATAAAAAATAGCTTGGTATAAGTTTTACTTTTTTTCTGTTTTTGAACACCCTGATCCAATTTTTTAATATGTTTGATGTTATTCTTATTTTAAACACTTTTTATTTTGATTATTAAATTTTTATCAATACTTTCATTAATTAATTTGCAAAACAGTTTAAATGCTTCGATTTATATTTTGTTTTTGAATCTCTTATCTAAATAGATCTAATCTTTTTTAATCTAACTTTTAATTCAGTTGTTTTGTAATTCATTCTTTGGTAAAGAATTTTAATATATTTTATCAGTTTCTCTTAAATTTAAATAGTTTTAAACACATATTACAATTTCTAAATTATTTACTATGGCAATTAATAATTTATTTTAACATAATATTATATTTTAATTTAAACAATTTTTTCTACTTTATTAGTAGTACATTATATAATAAACTTTTTTTGAACTTTTTAAACTTTTCAATGTTATTTTTATTAACATCCTCATAACTAAATTATCTCTCAACCATGTGGAAGACCTCTGTCATAAACTAATTGTATTTAATATATAGAAATATATTCATGAGATAGGATAAAGTCTTTGGCAAACTTTTTATAATTTGGACTGTATATGTAAATATGTTTAGCAAAAGTTAATATTTTTTACTCTTGAATAGAATCACTTATTTCTAATTTCAACATTACACATCATCTTGTCAACTTATGGAGATACTTGCTATTATATTGGAAACAAATTTAACTACTTTTTTCATTAATATTAGTGACTAATTATTAATTTACTTACATGAATGAGTGTTGTAGATTTACTGAATAAATAAGTAATGGTACCTGTGCTATTAGACCTCAAATCAAGCAGACAAATATAAAAGCCTTTGTTACTATGTTACATTTACAAAATAAAATTAATTACTAATTATTATAATAACTTTGATAATCAATTTAACTGAATATATAAAAAATAGAATATACATAAATATAAATGAGTGTTAAATTTAATAAATATAATTGCAACAAATACTTTAAATTTTGTACCATCAGTATAAAAATTATTTTGGTCTAAAAATCGATAGAAATATTATTGCTAGTAATTGTGATTTGCAGTTTGCAATGCCGATTTTTAATTGCTTGTGTGGTTATGAAATAATGGAAATGTAACTAAATAAATACATAAAAAATAACTATTATATTTTTAATATTCAAATTCAGAAAGGAGTTTGCTATTAACTGAAAGGAGACCCTTTGATTCCTCTTGGAGACCTTAAAGGAACTGAGCAGGGCAAATTCCTAATGTCCACTCCATACGTTCTTGTCATTGCAGCTGTTATTACTATGTGATTATTCATATAGTATACGAACATGGATGGGCTGCTCACCAACATGCATTAGCCAGTATGGTGAGTTTATTGGCTTTTTACTTCTGAGTTTAAGATCAAGAAACAACATGGTCTTTCTTCTCAGTGCCTGATAAGGCAGAATGAATGTTTGTGTAAATGATAAATATTTTCCAATACATATATACAATTATGACAGACAAAAATAAAGCATGGCTCTTATTCCTAGGAGGCTGTAAAGTCACCAACCAAGGCAGCGGTTGGTGGCCGAAGGTGGAGGATGCTAAGAATCCCCTGATTGCGAACCCAGGCTGCCATTTGATGATGACTTTTTATTTAGATACTTACAACTGCAGATCACTTTCAAGTGAAGGAAGATTGCAAGAATTAGAAGAAGAATTGTCTTATATTAAATGGGACATTATTGGACTTTGTGAAGTTAGAAGAAAAGGAGAAGAAACAATTGATTTAAAAAGTGGGCATATACTCTATTATAAAGGCACACATATTGGAAATACAAGTGGAGTAGGATTCATTATAAATAAAAAGTGGAAGAACAATATTGTGGAGATTGATGGTGTATCGGACAGAGTGGCAAGATTAGTTATACAACTTAATAGCAGATACCAAATGCAGATAATTCAGGTTTATGCCCCAACAAGTTCTCATAGTGATGAAGTAGTAGAAGATTTTTACATGGATGTACAAAAGGCTTTTGATCAGAGTAAATACCATTTTAAAATTGTTATGGGAGACTTTAATGTTAGAATTGGTAGACAAATGAAAGATGAAATTGCTGTAGGTAATTTTGGTTATGGTAATAGAAATGAGAGAGGACATAGACTTGTAGAGTTTGCAGAAAAAGAAAAACTTTATATTATGAATTCATTTTTTGAGAAAAATATTAAAAGGAAATGAACATGGAAGCATCCAAATGAAGGTACAGCAGAATTGGATTATATTTTGACTAACAGGAAATACATATTTCAAGATTGTAATGTTCTTAATAAATTTAACACAGGAAGTGATCATCGATTAGTAAGGTTTAAGTTATGTGTTAATGTAAAACTAGAGGGACAAAAATTATTAAGAAAAACAATATTTACAGTTGATATTCCTAATCTTCAGAAACATTCTAATGAATTTAAATTAGAACTTACAAATAGGTTTCAAGTGTTAGGAGATTTTGAACATGATTCAGATTTGAATGAAATTAATATGAAAATAACTGATACACTTTTAAAAACTGCAACAAACATAGTTGGTAGAAAAAAGCAGCAATTGACTAATAAAATTTCTACTGAGACTAAAGAATTTATGAAGAAAAGAAGGAATATGAAGATATACAAAAATGATGTATTAAAAAGAATTGAATATCTCGAATTTTGTAAAATGGTACGGAAAAGAGTTGAAAATGATATAAGAAAGTATAACTGTGAACAAGCAAGGAAAGCTGTAGAAGAAAATAAAAGTCTCAAAAGTGTTAAACAACATTTTGGTATTGGTAGGAAATTTATATCTGCAATAAGAAAAAAAAGATGGAATTGTTACTAAAAAGAGAGATGACATCATGAAATTGGTAGAAGATTTTTATCAAGAATTATATAGTAATAAAGAACAAGTACCTCCTATATCTATTACATCTTCCGAATTGCCCAGAATTTTAAATGAAGACGTGAGACATGCAATTAAGTGTATGAAGAAAGGAAAGGCTCCAGGAAGTGATGGAATTATAATTGATATATTAAAAGAAGCAGGTGAAGAAATAGAAACAATTTTAGCAAAGTTATATACCAAATGTCTAAATGATAAAGATGTACCGGAAGATTGGAAGAATGCAGTAATAATATTAATATTTAAAAAAGGTGATAAAGAAGATATTAGAAATTACAGACCTATCAGCCTTTTATCAGTTTTATATAATTTTTTTACCAAGCTAATTACAACTCATCTACAGAGAACTTTGGATTTCCACCAACCAAGAGAACAAGTTGGATTTAAAAGTGGTTTTAGTACAATAGATCATATCCAGGTATTGAGAGAAGTCATAGAAAGGACAAACGAATATGAGTTGTCATTATGTTTTGGATTTGTAGATTATGAAAAGGCATTCGATTCTATACACATTTCTTCAGTGATTAAAGCATTGGATCATCAAGGTATAGATCCAGGATATTGTTATATTTTAAAGAATATTTATGAAAATGCAACAGCAACAATTAGATTACATAATGATACTGGAAAAATCAACATTGAGAAAGGTGTAAGACAAGGTGACTCCATATCTCCAAAACTCTTTACAGCAGTGCTGCAAGAAGTATTTTGTGGATTAAAATGGGAAACTAAAGGAGTGAAAGTAAATGGAGAGTATTTAAGTCATTTAGATTTCGCAGATGATGTAGTTGTTTTTGTAAATAATGCTTCAGAGCTGCAGGAAATGTTGCAGGAGTTAGCAGATGAAAGTAGAAAAGTAGGACTAAAGATAAATGTTAAAAAAGACTAAAGTAATGTTTAATCGATTTGCTCAAAATATGAAAATAAAGATTGATTATGAAGAATTAGAAGAAGTTAACAGTTACAAATACCTTGGTTAGATTATTAATACAGATGGAAACATAATGGAGGAAATTAATCATAGAATTAAGCTTGTTTGGAGTGCTTTTGGTAGAAATAACTTGATACTAAGAGGAAATGTGCCTATGTGTTTGAAAAGGATGGTTTTCAACAAATGGGTTTTACCAGTTCTGACTTATGGATCTGAGACTTGGACACTTAATAGAAGAGCAATACAGAGACTTTAGACCCCTCAAAGGAGTATGGAGAGATGTATGTTGGGAGTAACAAGAAGAGATCGAAAACGCAATGTATGGGTAAGACAACAAACAGTGTTACTGACCTTATTGAAAAAATTAAAAGATTGAAATGGAGTTGGGCTGGACATATTGCTAGAAGAGATGATAATAGATGGACAATTGAAATTTTAAATTGGATTCCAAGAGATTGTAAAAGACCCAGAAAGAGACCACATGTGAGATGGATGGATGAAATAAGAAAATGTGCAGGGGTGTTGTGGAGAAGAGAAGCTAAAGATTGGAGAAGATGGATTAAACTTGGAGAGACCTTCATCCTGCAGTGGATTGATAATGGTTGATGATGATGATAATCATTACACACTGAAAGTATGCTCGATTTAATTAATTTTATTGACAATATTTAAATTCTGTTTTGATATTATTATTATTATTATTATTATTATTATTATTATTATTATTATGATGATGATGATGATCATTATTATTATTATTATTATTATTATTATTATTATTATTATTATTATTATTATTATTATTATTATTATTAATGACAGAACATCAAGATATTTGTATATAGGGGTATGTCTTTAGTATACTGAGTAATTTTAATAATGTATATAATAATTTTTTTAATATTACTATTACTTTATCAGAATATAAATTTACCAAAGCCGTATGGAAATTGCAGTCAAGAGCAATTACATCATTTTTCAACTTATACAGTCTCATCTTGTTTAATTGAATGCAAAATTAAACAAGTTATGAATTACTGCGGTTGCAAACCACCATTTTACCCAGGTAATGTATGACATCTATAAAGTTCACTTTAAATGTTTATTCAAAAAATTATGATTTTCAATTACCAGTTGTAAAGTTAACTTTAAAATCCTACATAACTTTTTGTTGAATGCTTTTTCTTTCAAAAGTTATTTTAAAATTGTAAGATACTCCAAATTAATTGAATAAAATGTTATTTGTTATGAATTATATGTTTTTTTGAGATTAAAATGGCATATATATTCACTAGATGGAGCTTACCACTAGCTTCAAAACAAGATTTAATTATAAATGCCAATAGAGAAAGAATTCAAAATCTCTATCTGAAAATGCTCATCTCCAGACCAATTGATTTCAAGCTTAAGGCTCACCTCAGTGAAGAGTTAGGATTTCAGATACTAGATCTCAAACTCCAACTCAGCCATCAGCACTTATTTAATACATTACTATCAGTTTGATAAATTGAATTTTTCAAACATGTAAATGTCTTCAAATCTAGCCTTACAAACCAGATAGCCATATAAGTCTGAACTCAATTCAGTTTCACATATAATAATAGCTAAAGCAATATAACATCACAAAAGCCTTCAAGGGTACACTTATAATAATTAATAAGGCAAGACACAAATTGTGCAACTTGCTTTTAAGCTTGAACTAAAATGTTCACTAGATGGAGCTTACTACTAGCTCCAAAACAAGCTTTAATTATAAGTGCCATCAGAGAAAGAATTCAAAATCTCTAATCAGAAAATCTTCATCTCCAGACCAATTGGCTTCAAGCTTATGGCTCACCACAGTGAAGAGTTAGGATTTCAAACACTAGATCTAAAACTCCAACTCAGCCATCAGCACTTATTTAATACATTAATATCAGTTTGAAAACTTGAAGTTTTCAGACACACAAATGTCTTCAAATCCAGCCTTACAAACCAGATAGCTATATGGGTCTGAACTCAGTTCAGTTTCACTATGTATTAATAGCTAAAGCAATATAACATCGCAAAAGCCTTCAAGGATACACTTATAATAATTAATAAAACAACTTGCTTTTAAGCTTGTACTAAAATGTTCACTTGATGGAACTTACCACTAGCTTCAAAACAAGCTTTAATTGAAAGTGCCAACAGAGAAAGAATTCAAAATCTCAATTGGAAAATCATCTTCAGAATTTGGTTTCAAGTTTATAGCAAATTGCACAATGTGTCTTGTTTTATTAATTATTATAAGTGTACCCTTGAAGGCTTTTGTGATGTTACATTGCCTTAGCTATTAATATATGGAGAAACTGAACTGAGTTCAGACCCATATAGCTATCTGGTTTGTAAGGTTAGATTTGAAGACATTTACATGTCTGAAAAATTCTAGTTTTCAAACTGATACTAACATTAAAAAAGTGCTGATGGGTGGTTAGAGTTTTAGATCTAATGTCTGAAATCCTAACTTCACTGAGGTGAGCCAGAAGCTTGAAACCAATTGGCCTGGAGATGAATATTTTCCAATAGAAATTTTGAATTCTTTCTCTGTTAGCACTTATAATTAAAGCTTGCTTTGGAGTTAGTAGTAAGCTCCATCTAGTGAATATTTTAGCACAAGCTTAAAAGCAAGTTGCACATTTGTGTCTTGTTTTATTAATTATTATAAGTCTACCCTTGAAGGCTTTTGCAATGTTATAATGCTTTAGATATTAATGTATAATGAAACTGAACTGAGTTCAGACCCATATAGCTATCTGGTTCATAAGGCTGGATTTGAAGACATTTACATGTCTGAAAAATTCAAGTTTTCAAACTGATAGTAATATATTAAATAAGTGCTGATCACTGAGTTGGAGCTTTAGATCTAGTGTCTGAAATCCTAACTCTTCACTGAGGTGAGCAATAAGCTCAAAACCAATTGGTCTGGAGGTGAAGATTTTTTGATAGAGATTTTAATTTTTTTCTCTGTTGGCACTTATAATTAAAGCTTGTTTTGGAGATAGTGGAAAACTCCATCTACTGAACAATTTACACAAGCTTAAAAACAAGTTGCACAATTTGTTTCTTGTTTTATTAATATATATATATATATATATATATATATTAATAAAAGTGTACAATATATATATATAGATATATATATATATATATATTGTACACTTTACAATATGTACCATCAATTAGGCAGAGTTGGAAAAGTAGTTATATTTTTAAAATTTGAAATTTAGGTTATTTTTTCTACCATATAATTTTGATATTATAGGTAGTTGGTTTTCAAACTCAGTATATAGAAACTTATAAATATATATTAGTTTGAACTAATTTAGAGATGGATTAAATATAAAGTGATACAATAAGTTATTTAAAATATAATATTAATTTTAATTTATTATATCTAAAAGATACTATAATGGTAGAATAGCTTAATTATAATGATAAATATTTTATATTATATGTTTAAAGTAATTATTTTTGCTTAAAATTTTATTTAAAATGATAAGTTAATTTAATATTATTTTAAAGGTGTTGAAATTATCACATGATTTAGTGATTGTATGAATATGTGTGCTTTCATAAAATTAGGGAAAGAAAACTTTAATTTTAGCTTGTTAACAAAAATTTGATACATAATAAAGTGTAGCAAATATTTAGTCTAGACACAATATTAGAAAAGTAATGAATAATATTATTATTTTATTTAAGTGTAATATTTTATTTTAAGTCAATTTTTATTTAAATATTAAAAATTGTGTTAATAAGGATATTTAATTTTTTTACACACAAATCTTTGATATTTAAGATATTAAACAATTTGATATTTAATATTGATGATTGATAGTTTTAAAACTTAATTTTAAAATATTTGATATAGTTATGTAATTAGCAGATTATTACAAGAAGTATTGACAAGTGAAATCATTGGATTAAGATCAGTATAAAAACTAAAGTTGAGGCCAGTCTAGACAGATTTTTTTTAGATTTTTTAGATTTTCAAAGATTTTCAGTGTACAGATTTGGATTAAGATAGATTTGTTTTGAAATTTATAACAATTTTTATATTGTAACTGATAATTTCTTTTAAATTATTATTTTACTTGAAAGTGTTTTTTTAATATAATTGGAATAACTACTTAAATAATGATTCACTAAACACCAAAGTTTTCTGTCCATTTATTCTACTTAAACATGGCTTAGGACCTCAATAATTTTATGGAACATGATAATGTCTACTTAAATATTAGGGAAATGTATACCAAAATCAAGAAAAATATTGCAACCAAATTGGAGATTTATGTAAGAACTTTGTAATTTTTATAAAGTGTACATTTGGGTGAGTGATCATTTATTTAAAATGATTTTATCATATTGCAATGCAAATAATTTATTAATGTTAATTAAGAAGAATTGGATATTTATTAAAAATCATATGTTAATGTTAAATTTTAAAAATAGAAAAGAAAATTAAGACTCTGCATCTATGTTTTAAAACTAAACTTAAAATGTTTTATAGTATGACGAATGTCTGTTTTTCTTATATAATTGATAGTAGTAATTCTTATTTGATTTGTTTTTAAAGTAATCACAATGGACTTACATATTAAAAATGATGTATTTAAAGAAAAATTGAAGATGACTTTTGAATGTTTTTATGCTTTTAAAAGATCTTGCTATTAAATAAATCAATAAATAAATTATATTTCAACATAATTTATCTGGAAATAATGAACTCAGATTTTTCCTTTTAATGAATTAATATATGCTTTGAATGATATAGCTGTTTTACCTGGAAAAGAAAAAAATAATGAAAAGATATATGTTTTAAAGGATTAAAAAAATTGTAAATTTTTAAAGAATATTTATTTTAATTCATTAACTATATGTTTGCTGATAAATGTATTAAATAAATAATTTACATTATATAATGTTTGCTATTAACAATCTCACTGATGAATGATGTGAATATCACTTATATTATAATTCCTGCAATCTATCTGCTATACACAATAGCCAAAAACCTACATAAGGAAAGGCTTTCATATAAAATGTATTTTGAATTATTATTCCATGAAGATATTCTGTGTCTGGATAAAAGTTTTCAGAAAGGCAAATAAACTTTTTATCTTACAGAATGTTAATGTTTTTTAAGGATTTTGTTAGATTTTACTGGATTTTAATATTAATATTTGTACATTTCTTCATATGGTGCCAAGAAAAAGTTATAATTATGCACAGTGCTGTTAAATTGTAATTAGGCAATGGTGCAAGATTCTTGACAAGCAAATTCCTGACAAGAAAATCAACTTACAAGCAAGGGGGGATGAAAAAATATTTTTGTAACTTTAAAATTTTTTATTATTAATATTATTTTTAGTGTTAAACCTAATGTTAGTATTTAAAATATTACAATTTATTTATTTTAAAACTAACTTCTTAGTACATTTTAAACTCAATCTTAAGATAGATTAATTTTATTATTGTTTTAAAAAAACAAATGGTTATTCAGAAAGTAAGCTGATCACTGTGAATGATTTTCATAATATAATGCGATCATTGATATTTTTTATTATTATTTGGATTATATTTTGCTTAACAATTTTTTGTATTTTTTTTTAAAAAGATATATCTAATTAGTATTTTAAGATGAATATTATACATTGCTTGAATTTAATATTAAACAGTGAGATGAACCATTGATAAAATTATCATTGAGTGTGTATTTTTATAAAAGAATTGATAAATGTGGGTGAATATTTGAAAACATCAAAAGATATTTTAAATATTTATTTAATGTGAAGGCTTGAATATGTGTACATAAGATAATATCATTACATTATTAATATGTTATTTTTATAAATGTTATCTGTTGAAATACAGAGAAAAACCTAATAACAATCTCTAAATTGTATAACAACAAATAAATAAATATATAGAACAAATGTAAGTTTTTTTAATCAAAATCATTTGTGCATGAAGACTTTTTAAAATAACACCTCAACATGGATTTAGATCTTTGTTGTTTCTTTAATATTGTGTTTTGGAACTTATTTTAAAATACTGTTTGCATATTTTATGATGTTGAGTGAGTTATTCATTGTGGAGAAAGTAGAATGGTGATTAAGAGGTTAATATTTATATGAAATCCTAGGTGTTAAGGATATGCTGAAAACTGTTATTATATTTCCATATCTTAAAGTTATTGAAATTTACAGATAATGTAGGGTTGTATATCTCTTTCCATGGACAGTTGCTTTTCCTTATCATCAATAAGTGCTATAATGGAGTCATGATTTGAATTTTAGCTGCCAATGATACAGACCTATTATTATGATTTGCATTGTTTCCATGATGATATCTTAGTCTTTGGATCATTCTTGTTATTATTCCATAATCTACACTTTAATCACTATATATCACCATAGGAATCATCATAGATGATAGTTTTATAAGTTGGTAATGTAGTGACTAAACCATTTGAAGTTGATAATTTTGTAAAATGGCAAAATAAAATAAATAGAAGTTTCTTCCAAAATGATGTTGAAAGATTTGATGATTATCATAGTATATAACACATAAAAGGAATAATTGATACGCATATAAATAGTAGATATCACTTAGCTCAAACTGATACATATTAAAATCAGAATCAATATGAGAATGATGAAAACAATTTTTGAATGATATAAATAATGAATGTAAGACTATAAAAGAAAAGTAATACAAATTTCAAGTAATATAATTTATGGATAGTTTCTTTAATTTGTATTATTAATAATTTAAACTCATTTCAGTTACAAAAAAAAATATGAAATTATTTCTTAAATATTTTTGCATAATAGTTATTGAAAATTAAATTGAGAGAGTGACAACTTCTCAAGCGCTTGTGACTATTAGTAACCAATCAGATATATCCAAGCTAGTCCAAAGTACTTATATCTGAGAGCATGAATCTTAAATATCATCACACTTAATTGACTGAGTTCAAATTATAAACATACAGCGTGAAATCTTTCGATTTACTATGCAGTAGTTTTTCGATGTTATAACTTTGCAGCAATATATGTAAATAATATTTTTATAAAGCACAGATGGTATTGAAAATTAAATTGAGAGAGTGCAAAGTTCTCAAGTGCTTGTGACTATTTACATATATTGCTGCAAAGTTATAACATCGAAAATCTACTGTGTAGTAAATCGAAAGATTTCACGCTGTATGTTTATAATTTGAACTCAGTCAATTAAGTATGATGATATTTAAGATTACACTTGCAGATATAAGTACTTTGGACTGGCTTGGATATATAGAAAGTCAAGTAAAGAAGAGAGTGGGAACCACTCTATTTTTGTTAAATTTATCTGTCCCAGTGCTTAAGATCTGATTGGTTACTAATAGTCACAAGCGCTTGAGATGTTTGCACTCTCTCAATTTAATTTTCACTACCATCTGTGCTTTATAAAAATATTATTTACATATATTGCTGCAAAGTTATAACATCAAAAAACTACTGCATAGTAAATCGAAAAATTTCATGCTGTATATTTATAATTTGAACTGTCAATTAAATTTGATGATATTTAAGATTCATGCTCGCAGATATAAGTACTTTGGACTGGCTTCAATATATATAGAAAGACAAATGAAGAAGAGAGTGGGAACCACTCTTTTCTTGTCAAATTCTCTGTCTCAGTGCTTAAGATCTGATTGGTTACTAATAGTCACAAGTGCTTGAGATGTTTGCACTCTCTCAATTTAATTTTCAATACCATCTGCACTTTATAAAAATATTATTTACATATATTGCTGCAAAGTTATAACATCGAAAAACTACTGCGTAGTAAATCGAAAGATTTCATGCTGTATGTTTATAATTTGAACTCAGTCAATTAAGTGTGACGATATTTAAGATTCACATTCTCAGATATAAGTACTTTGGACTGGCTTGGATATATAGAAAGACAAGTAAAGAAGAGAGTGGGAACCACTCTTTTCTTGTTAAATTCTCTGTCCCAGTGCTTAAGATCTGATTGGTTACTAATAGTCACAAGTGCTTGAGAAGTTTGCACTCTCACAATTTAATTTTCAATACCATCTGTGCTTTATAAAAATATTATTTATATTAATTGCTGCAAAGTTGTAACATCGAAAAACTACTGCATAGTAAATCGAAAGATTTCATGCTGTATGTTTATAATTTGAACTCAGTCAATTAAGTGTGATGATATTTAAGATTCATGCTCTCAGATATAAGTATTTTGGACTGGCTTGGATATATAGAAAGACAAGTAAAGAAGAGAGTGGGAACCACTCTTTTCTTGTTAAATTCTCTGTCCCAGTGCTTAAGATCTGATTGGTTACTAATAGTCACAAGTGCTTGAGAAGTTTGCACTCTTTTAATTTAATTTTCAATACTGTCTGCACTTTATAAAAATATTATTTACATATATTGCTGCAAAGTTATAACATCGAAAATCTACTGTGTACTATATCGAAAGATTTCACGCTGTATGTTTATAATTTGAACTCAGTCAATTAAGTGTGATGATATTTAAGATTCATGCTCGCAGATATAAGTACTTTGGACTGGCTTCAATATATATAGAAAGACAAATGAAGAAGAGAGTGGGAACCACTCTTTTCTTGTCAAATTCTCTGTCTCAGTGCTTAAGATCTGATTGGTTACTAATAGTCACAAGTGCTTGAGATGTTTGCACTCTCTCAATTTAATTTTCAATACCATCTGCACTTTATAAAAATATTATTTACATATATTGCTGCAAAGTTATAATATCGAAAAACTACTGCGTAGTAAATCAAAAGATTTCATGCTGTATGTTTATCGAAAGATTTCATGCTGTATGTTTATAATTTGAACTTAGTCAATTAAGTGTGACGATATTTAAAATTCACATTCTCAGATATAAGTACTTTGGACTGGCTTGGATATATAGAAAGACAAGTAAAGAAGAGAGTGGGAACCACTCTTTTCTTGTTAAATTTTTTGTCCCAGTGCTTAAGATCTGATTGGTTACTAATAGTCACAAGTGCTTGAGAAGTTTGCACTCTCACAATTTAATTTTCAATACCATCTGTGCTTTATAAAAATATTATTTACATATATTGCTGCAAAGTTGTAACATCGAAAAACTACTGCGTAGTAAATCGAAAGATTTCATGCTGTATGTTTATAATTTGAACTCAGTCAATTAAGTGTGATGATATTTAAGATTCATGCTCTCAGATATAAGTATTTTGGACTGGCTTGGATATATAAAAAGACAAGTAAAGAAGAGAGTGGGAACCACTCTTTTCTTGTTAAATTCTCTGTCCCAGGGCTTAAGATCTGATTGGTTACTAATAGTCACAAGTGCTTGAGAAGTTTGCACTCTTTCAATTTAATTTTCAATACTGTCTGCACTTTATAAAAATATTATTTACATATATTGCTGCAAAGTTATAACATCGAAAATCTACTGCGTAGTATATCGAAAGATTTCACGCTGTATGTTTATAATTTGAACTCAGTCAATTAAGTGTGATATTTAAGATTCATGCTCTCAGATATAAGTACTTTGGACTGGCTTGGATATATAGAAACACAAGTAAAGAAGACAGTGGGAACCACTATTTTCTTGTTAAATTCTCTGTCCCAGCGCTTAAAATCTGATTGGTTACTAATAGTCACAAGTGCTTGAGAAGTGTGCACTCTCTCAATTTAATTTTCCATACCGTCTGCGCTTTATAAAAATATTATTTACATAATAGTTATTATTATTTTTTATACAAGGAAATGTTCATATTTTTTAATTAAAATTTTCTGATTTTCAAATATCAGGATGATATTTTGCTAAACTGCAAAGAAAGTCACTAATAATTTTTTTTAATAATTTATGTGCTACACTTTATTAAGAGGTGTATTTAAAATATAAACTAATATTGATGTGTTTATGTCGTAAGAAATATATCTTATAGTAGTATAAGTATAATAATAAGTTTTTTTAGAAATTGGAAAATGTATTGTAACTGTTCCCAATGCAAATAATAGAATACTATTTTACTGAATGAAATGTACATATTATTATTACTGTTTTTATTTTTATTTTGAAATCGCCATTGTGAAGGCCAATTTATTTTATTTATTGTATTTATTAGTAATATTGATTATATATATATAATGAAGCAATCGATGTTTAATCATCATCGATGCTTCATGTTTCACCATCTAGACTAACCTCCTAGGGGTCCGCAATTCAGACCTTGCTATAAATATATGCTATTCACTCACACACTGTATGACGAATCATTAGAAAGATTAGTAAGATTAATTTTTGTTTAATAAAAATGAAACAGTAGTTTGAGTGATATGTATATATATTATGACTAAAGCAATAATTTTATTGATATGAAAATACATTTGCTTATATATTTGTAATTATTTTTATATCTGTGTGCATTTAATGTAACAACAAAGAAAAATGGGGAAGGCTTGAAATACTGAAATTATCTTTATCACTAGTCAGATTGTTGTCTATAATTAAAATTTATAAATTTTAAGATCGAAAACAAATCATTTATCAGTTGTTGTCGAATGATTTAAAATAGCTAACAATGGTATTTCAAGCCTTATCTATTGAAAATATTTGCTAATTAAATGTTATTTTTAAAGGGATTATAGAGATAAGGTTGGTATATGAAATTGCATTCTGGGCGGTATTAAAATGTTATAAAAGGAACCACTGAACAAAGGAAGTTAGTTTACTTTGAGTTTTTAGTTACTTTCAGTTTTAGTTGAGTTCAGAGGAGTTTAATTACTTTTAAGAAGCCAACACAAGTTCTGCGTGATAAGTGAGTTGGGGACTCTTTTCACCTTTTTTTTCTCCTCTCAAAGGACTGTCTACCAGCCATCAAAATTCCAGCTGACCGGCCATATGAGATGACGTAGAATTGCCAACCAACCTGCCTGCCTGCTGCTATGCTGATATCTTAGGTAAAATCATGTAATTTAGAGCTGCCTTAATATGAACATTCACAGATGATTTATAATGTGTAGCTAAATTAATTCATAGATCCATTTATGATGTTTTGCTAGTTTTGCTCATAAACTCTCTCTCTATAATCCTTTATTAATACTTATGTAATTCTAAATATACATTTGCTTTCACGCTTAATTTATGTTTATATAACTTTATGCGGCTCAATTAAATGTATACAACTTATTTTGTTTAATATATATATATATATATTATTTTCTCTAATATGTCGGTATCAAACAATCTCACGACTTTTATTAAATTCATTAGTAAAATTATATTCATTTGTTTATTTACAATAGAAATTGTCGCTAGGTTGGTTGTATACCTAAAACTATTTTATTGTGGAGGCTTATTTTATTTTGTTGTTTAGTTGCCTTTATAAAAGATTGCGACACCTAATATAAAATTCTACCTTTTCTTACCATTGCCTGAAGGGCTAATTCTTTAATTAATATGTATATGGGAATCGAATTCAAATATAAATTTTATTAACTTAGTAATATAAATAAAAGTTATTATTCATTATGATTTGTTAAATGACTCAGAATTAAAAACAGATTATTGCGCAAGAGGTTAGATAATTTCCAAGTTCTAAAATAATATTATATGAAAATTATGTTATAAAATTATATTCATATCCAATAATGTTGCTGGCATACCACCCACTTTATTCTGATATTTTATCTTCTCCATTTCTCGACTGTTTTGTCATTGGGAATGTCTAAAGCTCCCATCCTACTTTTAAAATCGTTCGTAATTAGGAACACTACTTCCTGTGAACGTAAAGTTTATGAGGGTTATGATATTATGTGCTGCAGAAAACAGTGCATCCAGATTCTGGGCTCTCAAACCCAGACCCTCTTTCTATATCACTCCACCAGAATGCGCGGACATATCAAATCTAAGTTCATTTTTCAAATATGCTTTAAAATGATAAAATATCCACAATCGCCATGAAGGCCAGATTTCTTTAATGTATGCTAGTACCATTACTCTTGTCCTTAATTTAATCACCATCTAACCTTGGTAAGTCGCAATGATGTGTTAAAGAAAATGATTCATTTCGTAAAATACGTTCAGTATGTTGATCTTAAAACTGCTTTCGTTTAAAAAAAAAAAAACATTATCGATTCCCATAGACGTAAATCTAATTTATATTAATGATAAAGCGCATTGTTTGTTTCTTATTTCTAAAAGACGTCTTTGCCAAACAATGCGAATAAAAGTATAAATAATGGTTTTCCTAAAGAAATACATGATTGAATTCATATATTTTGCCCTTTATCAACTAAATCAGTTACTGTTAAAACTGTCACGATCTTTTATATTTAATTTCGGCATCCACAACGCTCCGTAGCAAAAGTTTTCTTTAATTAGCTTATTTAACTCCACATAAGTTATAAAACACTATAAAATTGTATCTGTAAAATTGTATTTATTAAATGAGTGATAGAGGGGATTTTATACAACAAATTCCCAAGTCTTGTAGATAAAATAATATTGTCCTAAGCGTGAAACCTTTTGTAACACATATACCTTGCTATGACGTCATTAGCCTGAAGGCATACTACTCTAACCATCCGATTTTTAAGATAACGTCACCTAGTGATTTGCGACACATGTAATCGCTAAAATTTTTCAGCATATCACGTGGTGACATTACGTCAAAGATCGCTAGATTAGAATAGGATGCCCTCAGGGTAATGTCGTCATAGAAATGACGAGCGGGGGGAAAGGCACGTGGTACAGGGTCATGAGGTCAAAATGGAGAAAAAGGCACGTGGTACAGAATAATGCCGGCGGCATCCATCCTGAAAAAAAAAAAGGTAAAATTAATAAATAGGAACAAAATAGTTATATGCGGCAAAAAAAGATTAAAAATAATATATACATCATGAATAATTAACTAAAATTGGACACAAAATATGAAAATGTAAGATAAATATCAATACAAAATTAATAAGTAAACTGGAGTCCACAAATCTGAAAAAGAAATTAATAAATAGGACACAAAATAGTGATATGCGGCAAAAAACGGTTAAAAGTAATATATACTTCATGAATAATTAACTAAAATTGGATGCAAAATATGAAAATGTAAGATAAATATACTACAAAATTAATAAGTAAAACTGCAATCCACAAATCCTGAAAAAAAAAATAATAAATAGGACACAAAAAGTGATTGCGAAAAAAGGTTAAAAGTAATATATACTTCATGAATAATTAACTAAAATTGGATGCAAAATATGAAAAGTAAGATAAAATCACACAAAATTAATAAGTAAAAATGCGAGTGCACAAATCCTGAAAAAAAAATTAATAAATAGGACACAAAATAGTGATATGGGCAAAAAAAGGTTAAAGTATATATACTCATGAATAATTAACTAAAATTGGCGAAATATAAAAGTAAGATAAATTCACTACAAAATTAATAAGTAAAACTGCAGTCACAAATCCTGAAAAAAAAATAATAAATAGGACACAAAATAGTGATATGCAAAAAAGGTTAAAAGTAATATATCTATGAATAATAACTAAAATTGGACCAAAATATGAAAATAAGATAAATATCACTAAATAAAAGTAAAAACGAGTCACAAATCCTGAAAAAAAATATAAATAGACACAAAATAGTGATTGCGCAAAAAAGTTAAAGTAATATATACTTCATGAATAATTAACTAAAATGGACAAAATATGAAAATAAGATAAATATCTACAAAATTAATAAGTAAAACTGAGTCCACAAATCCTGAAAAAAATTAATAAATAGGACACAAAATAGAGTGATATGCAGCAAAAAAGAAAAGTTAAAAGTAATATAAGCATCTGAATAATTAACTAAAATTGGATGAAAATAGGAAAATGTAAGATAAATATCACTACAAAATTAATAGTCATCTTAAAAGTATTATATAAATTTAAAAAATTATCTAAAGTGAAACTGAATTACAAATAACCAGTCTACAAATATTAAATTTTCTTTTTAAAAAGTTCATAAAGTGATCTAAGTAATATCTCAAGTTTCAAATAATAATTTTGTGTCTTAAAAAACTATCTAAAGAAAGAGTTACAAATATTAATTTGTCTTTTTAAATATAAAGGCAAGTCCAAAAGTAATAATTCTGAAGTATTCAAAAATTTGTCGTCTTAAAAAAACCTATCATAAAGTGAAAACTGCGAGTCTACAAATATTAATTTTGTCTTTTTTAAAAAGTTAAAGTGCAGTCAAAAGTAATAATTCTGCAAGTATTCAAAATTTTTGTCATCTTAAAAAACCTATCTAAAGTGAAAACTGCAGTCTACAAATATTAATTTTGTCTTTTTTAAAAAGTATAAAGTGATCCAAAAGTAATAATTCTGCAAGTATTCAAAATTTTGTCGTCTTAAAAAACCTATCATAAAGTGAAAACTGCAGTCTACAAATATTAATTTTGTCTTTTTTAAAAGTATAAAGTGCAGTCAAAAGTAATAATTCTGCAAGTATTCAAATAATTTTGGTCTTAAAAAAGCTTCATAAAGTGAAAACTGCAGTCTACAAATATTAATTTTGTCTTTTTAAAATAAAGTGCAAGTCCAAAAGTAATAATTCTGCAAGTATTCAAAAATTTGTCGTCTTAAAAAACCTATCATAAAGTGAAAACTGCGGTCTACAAATATTAATTTTGTCTTTTTAAAAATATAAAGTGCAGTCCAAGTAATAATTCTGCAAGTATTCAAAAATAATTTTGTGTCTTAAAAAACCTATCATAAAGTGAAAACTGCAGTCTACAAATATTAATTTTGTCTTTTTAAAAAGTATAAAGTGCGAGTCCAAAGTAATAATTCTGCAAGTATTCAAATAATAATTTTGTGTCTTAAAAAACCTATCATAAAGTGAAAACTGCAGTCTACAAATATTAATTTTGTCTTTTTAAAAGTATAAAGGCAGTCCAAAAGTAATAATTCTGCAAGTATTCAAATAATTTTGTCGTCTTAAAAAACCTATCATAAAGTGAAAACTGCGAGTCTACAAATATTAATTTTGTCTTTTTAAAAAGTATAAAGTGCGTCAAAGTAATAATTCTGCAAGTATTCAAATAATTTTGTATCTTAAAAAAACTATCATAAAGTGAAAACTGGAGTCTCAAATTTATTTGTCTTTTTAAAAACTATAAAGTGCAAGTCAAAGTATAATTCTGAGTATTCAAATAATTTGGTCTTAAAAAACTATCATAAAGTGAAACGAGTCTACAAATATTAATTTTGTCTTTTAAAAACGTTAAAGGCGAGTCAAAAGTAATAATTCTGCAAGTATTCAAAAATTTTGTCATCTTAAAAAGCCTATCATAAAGTGAAAACTGGAGTCTACAAATATTAATTTTGTCTTTTTAAAAAACGTATAAAGTGCAAGTCCAAAATATAATTCTGCAAGTTTCAAATAATTTTGTGTCTTAAAAAACCTATCATAAAGTGAAAACTGGAGTCTACAATATTAATTTTGTCTTTTTAAAAACTATAAAGTCAGTCGAAGTAATAATTCTGCAAGTATTCAAATAATAATTTTGTCGTCTTAAAAAACCTATCATAAAGTGAAAAGGGTCTACAAATATTAATTTTGTCTTTTTTAAAAAAGTTAAAGTGGAGTCCAGAAGTATAATTCTGCAAGTATTCAAATAATAATTTTGTCATCTTAAAAAAACCTATCATAAAGTGAAAACTGCGAGTCCTACTGTAATTTATAAGGAAAATAAAAGTGAATATCACAACAAATGCTACTTACCCAAATAACGATTTCTGCAGTGGACTGAGCTGGCTTATATGTTGTAGAATTGCACCAAAATGACCATCTTTGTAGGTACGCCTCCACATAGAGTTTCGTCTATTTCCACAATTGTGTTAGGGCCTCCGATTTTCCGCCTTTCATTATGTAACAGCTTCCATGCACATACTTCGCGGAGATAGTTGTTCCAGTCAATCACAGTCTTGTCTGCCATTTCTAACTGGTCAGCACAAAATAGGATAGACGTTAATTCTCTGGACCAACAATATATAAAACGGAGAGCGTTACGAAGGATATTCTGGAGCCTTCAAACCATGTGCCTTTTCTTATGGGGAGTTTTTTTCAGAAAATCCGGAAAATTAATAAAATATAAAATACATCCACTTAATATCATAGAAGAAATAACATGTAAATTACTTACAATTGTTGAGAAAGTAATGATTTCTTTTTTAAAAATGGTAAAAAAATTGCTGAACTATTAAAACACTGAAAATGAACGAAGGATATTCTGGAGCCTTCAAACCACGTGCCTTTTCTTATGGGAGTTTTTTCAGAAAATCCGGGAAATTAATAAAATATAAAATACATCCACTTAATATCATAGAAGAAATAACATGTAAATTACTTACAATTGTTGAGGAAGTAATGATTTATTAAAAAAGTTTTCTGAAATCACTGAAAATTAAAGCTCTGAAAATGGTATGCAAAAAAACGCTGCTGCACTCAATAAAACGATGCAACAAATAGGAAAAAATACACTTTTAAATCTCACAGGTCAAGACAAAAAAAAATCTCGTAAATTCGGATAATTACAATGGTATGCCTTCAGGCTTATGACGTAATAGTAATGTAACAAAAAATAAAATTTCTAGAATTAGTCATGTCAGTGTCTTCGTTGCCATGACAATGTTGATGTGTTCTTCCGACGATGCAAATATTGGATAATTACAGTTGTTTGCCTTCAGGCTAATTACGTCATAGCAAGGTAAATACATTTATTAAATATATATATAATTTCATGTAAATCCTGGTTTGTCGTTTTTGAAGTATTATTTTCTAGTTAATATTTAGAACTATTTTCTTTAGCTAATAGCAGCATTAGTAAATAACTATAATAAATGTAATTCCTGGGCTACTCCAATCTCGATCATCATCATCAGTCTGATCTTATGCTCTACCGCTTTGCTTATGGGCACAGATTTAAAATAATTTTACTGTGTCATCAGAATTGTTGTTCATTGGGTCAGAGATTCGAAGAATAGGCAAATAGGTTAGAATTCAGGATTGCTCCAGACCTGTGTATCTCAAGCATGATCGGATTCGAGGTACTTTTGCTTAGGATTTGAATCTTGTTAAGTGAGCATACTATTTTGACCGGTACTATATATATATCGTAACAGTATAAATATTAATTTATTAATTGCAATATGTTTATAATCTGCGCCATTTGTAACAGGAAGAAAATATTTGTAACAATATTCAAATATAATATCATAGCCCGATTGCAACTATCATGAACATTAATTCTGTCACGCTAATAATGAGATAAATAAATTATCCCATTTCTCAACACATAAAATAACAAAATGAAATCAAAACGGTCATCATCAAAGATTTAAAATATTTCAATATTGGGAAGTCAAAGATTTAAAATATTTCAATATTGGGAAGTCATTTGACCAATAAAATATACTAGCCATTGTCATCAAATAAAATAATATTAGATATAGCAACTGAATAAAATTACTGTCAGATCCCTGGAGTACATTGTGCTTATCTCCAATAATAGGTTCTTTTAAACAAGAATCCTTCTCATTTCTCTTTCCATGTATATATGATCATTCATGGTCACACACACACACGTGCAATTTATAACAACTTATAAAAAAATATATAAAGTTAATATTATTAAGTTGAAAAAGGATTTGATCACTTTTATTCAGCTTAGCTAAGTACATGTGTTTTCAGCGGGTGCCACTAGATTGTTCTAAATCTAGATAAATATTATCTGTGTATAGTGTACTGAGTTCAAACCCATTCAGTACATTTTTTACTACACATGACTTGGATGACTAATTTACAAAAAAATGACGTTCTTATATTCTACTCATGTCAATAAAATCATAAGATCCCAATATCACAAAATTTATATATCCAAGACTCTTATAGACATTAATAGCTCCGTTTAAGTATATTGATGAACAGATGCAAAAATTACTCTCATTAATGGCTTCCAAACACACCTAGTGAAGAACATTACTAAATGGATGATCATTTAACTAGTTACTTAACTTAATTATTTTATCATAATATAAAGATGATGATGATGATGATAATGACAATACCAGCCATAGCTTTATATTAAACTCACAACAACAAATTTATCTTTGTAAACCTATAGGTACTTCTTAAAATCATCCTATGTCAAATTAGGCTTTAAATATAACAATCATTAGCATTTATACACTTTATGGTTATATTTAGTCCAAACATTCTTATAGCTAAAATTAGAATTCAATAATACCAGTGATGATGATTGATCATCATCAACTTACCACTTGATATTTAAATTTTTATAAACTCCACTTACTAAACATATTAACTATTAATTTTAAATTTGATGTAATGATTATTATTTAATCAATGATGATGGTGATCATAACTTTTGAACACAACACAATTTTAGCTTTTATTATTAACCTCTAATTATTATAAAACTTGGTTTGTTGTCAAGCATAATCCTTAAATCCTTAAATGTAAATCAATATTCTAGCTTGCTTAACATTTGCGAGTGCTTGTTTAATATTTGCAAACATTTGTGAGTGATAATGATGATGATTTAACACGATAGAATCAAGACAAGAAAAATATAACAATATTTTTAATAATAACTTAAAACCAATTAAGATATATAATTATATTTTTTAATACTATTCTTCTTTCTTTTCTTTTGTTAAATCAAATTTATCAATTATACAATTGACTTTATTATTATATTAATTAAATATAGAATTAATACAAAATTTTATATACGCATATCCAAATAAATTTAATATACAAGTTTGTCATTTTTGATATTTTAAAATAAGCTGGCTTAAACTGATATTAGAAAAAAAAATTCTATAAATGCTCATTCAAAATTTTCACTACTTATATGTCATAAAAGCAACTTACATTTAGGTGATGTGTGTATTTTTTCTCACTTTTATTCATATGTTAAGCCCTGATCTTCAATTTCCTATATTTAAACTAATTATGCATAACCTATTCTTTTGACATGTTTGTTTAAGCAGTTATACATGCATACACACTATAATATGTGGACATATATATTATGTTAGAATGTGTTCCCTTATATTAGGGATGGATACATAAATCATATATATATATTATTGCAACCTTGAGCAAAAATAAATAACAATAAAAAAAAACATTGTCAAGCATATATTGAGAAGTTGAACAATAATAATAATAATAAAAACATTTTAGTATTACAATCTATAATAATAAAAAATCAAAATAATGAAAAAAAACTATGTTTAATGAATTTAAACTGTGTGTGTATTGCCATGTATTATGAAGAATAACATAATCAATGAACAAACTCTTAATGTTTTCTGTATCAAAAGAAAAAAAATGCTTTGATTCTATAAATTAAAGTTTACTTTTAATAAGTAAGAATAAAAGATTTGTTAATGAAAGTTCAAAGTTACCCGATTATTTTCACTTCTCACAAATGTTCCAGGTTTGAATTCTCAGACCGCTTGCCTCACATATAGCTTCAACAGGTTGATTTACTTATTTCTAACATTTAAAAAGAAAAGTTCTTGTTGATACCTTTTAATAAATCTGAATTGGTTGACTTGCTTGTTTCCACAATTTTAAAAAGAATTGCTGTAGACACTTTAGACAAATAAATGTGAGGAAAACTTTAAAGAACAATTGATTTATAGCTTAATCAAACTTGGCTATATATATGGCTTTTCTACATCTTTTTTCCTTTTCTTTCTTCTCTTTTCGATCAGATGACATCTGTGGCTAGTTTTAAATTTGGCCATTCTTTGGTTACTGTGGACTTTTGTATAAGTCCCTGGATAGATTAGTGATTTAACCCATAGATGACAGGCTTTTCAAGGAGCAGAAACAGTGGCTTTAACACAGCATCCTGATTATCTCCTTCATAATGAAAATATTTATTAATACCATTTTTATAGAATTTCAATAACTGCCTCAAAGAAATTCAATTTTGTTTCATTTCTTTATACCAATACTGCTGTGAGCTGCTTTATATACATGCACATCTTCTTCTATATTTACTTTAAAACAAAAGCCATTTTTTCTCCTTCCTCAATTTTTTTGAAGACAGAAATAAAATAAAATCAAACAATTCCTTCTCAGTTTAAAAAAAAACAAAACTTTAACTTTAGCTGCTCATTTCTTTTAGTTTAAAAGAATTGCATATTTGTAATATTATTAACTGATTTGCCATTCTTAAAAATGGTTAAGTGATTGCCTTCAAAACTGCATTTTGTTCAGTGATTCTCCTTAAAACTATTAAAACTGAATGCTTTTTTCTCTTTTTTTTAAAACTGTATATCAATGATTACATCTATTTTTTCCCCTCCAACCGTAATAAAAACTGACTGACTTTTCCTTCTTTTTTAAAAACTACATATTGCCAGGTGACTCATTTCAAAACAAAAACTGAACTGACCCTTTTAAAATATTGTTTCATTTGTTTTTATATTTTGAATTTCTGACCAAAAAGACCAGCTGCAAATCCTGTTATCTTGAGATAAAAATCAAAGCTTTACAAGCTGATTGTTTTCAAGTCATTAATAAAAAGATTAAAAAGAAGATTATTAATCTATTCCAACATAGCACCTCTATTTCTGAGACAATTTAAGATAATCTAAGATGCAGATTACATTAAAAAAACAGTTCGTAATCTACAGTCCTAAGAAATATGTGTAAAAGTGTTTTGTGTTTACACCACCATTCTCACCCATGTACATTTTATCTATTAATCATTTTCACATATTTTTTAACAGTTTTTTCCCCTCTCTTTTATTTTACACAAAACTAGATAACTGAATATATTAATTATTTAATAATAAGAAAACATAATACATTAAACTATCATTTCTTATAACTCTACATTCATTACTGCAGATTAATTATCCATAAATTATATAATAATACTTGCACAGATAAATCTATCATGTAAATTGGGAAAAAAAACCAAGTTTTATATGTGCAATAACACACATACTTATTTATCTTGAAATCTTATATTTTTAATTCTCAGTTGATTTTAGTATAAAATATTTTTTGTTTATGATGCTTGTTTTCTTTTAACATAATTAAAAGCAAACAAAGTTTAATTAGTGTTCTTATAAAAGTATTTTATTTAAACTAAAAAAATTTAATGTTGATGTATTTTTAGAGCTGAGATTTTTTTTTTATATAAAAAAATAATAATCATTTTTGTAAGATAAAGCCCTGTAAGATATTGTTTTTCTAATTGAGATTGAGCGGGAGATAGAGATTTACCTTGGTTGAAAGTTGAAAAAAAAGATTGTGCAGGAGATAACAAAGGACATAAATAGCATGGGTAAATTTTTGATTACAGAGGAAGATTCAGTAAGACTATTCTAGTCATTCGGTTTTTTATTTATTGCTCAGCTTCTTGTTATTGAGGATCGATCCAGATTTTAGCTGTTATTGAACTGTTGCATTGTTCAAGTGACTCTAATTTTTTTTTTTGATATTGGTGCCATGAGAATCACCAAGTTGAATTTCCATTGACCTACAATAATTCTATTTGCCATGATAATAGCAGCCATTCAGATGCCATGCCTGTAACATATGCCATGAAGAATCTCCACAACATGATGGGCTGAGCCTTTCCAAAAATGAACCTCTGGAGCTCCAAATTGTGACTTCAATCATGACCTAGCTGTCCAGTCCAGAGTGGATCCCACTAATGCCTCCAGACTTCTGAACTTGTGGTAAATGACAGCCGTTGTAGAGGACTCTATAAACCGAACTTTGTGTGAACAGCAGCAATTAATATTACCTCGAGGTAACTTATCTTTCCATATCAAAATCAGGGCTAAATCTCTAATTAAGCCTCTAGCAAATCTCAGCTTAATATTAAAAAGAAATTATATTTATGATGTGTAATTTATCAATTTAAATATTAGTGTATTTTTGTTTATTTTTACATTACAATCTTAGTAGCAAGATTTTCAATCTTAAAATGTTACTTGTTTGAGAGTGTATGGTGAGTGATATTTTATATGCTTAATAATTTCTCAGTTCTAAGATTAACCCTTGTTAAATACTCAGACCAACCTTAGTAGTTTTCTTTTATTTTTGTTTGTTTGTTTGCTTCATTGTTAAACTAAATCAAACTTGGCTTTGGCTGGAGATTTATAGGATATATGATTTATTTATTTTTTTAGTAGAGATTTATTTGCTATAATTCATATTACCTAGTTCATAATGTTTCTTTTCTTGTGTGAGAACCTTGGCTCATTTCAATATACTTGTCTATGAGTGTTTTGCAGAATTAGGACATTCTTGGTTCCGACGTTTCTTTTTGGACTAAAAAAAGCTCATCTGCGCTGTCCCGTTATTCTCCAAAAACATCCATCTTACTAAATCTCTTATAGGGAAAAGGGAATTGGTTGGGTGAACCACTAGCAGGAGGACATAAGCCCTTGTTATGTTATAGATAAGAAATGAACTTGTCTGCCTGAGTATTTAATGTAGTAATGCTTGCATGCACTCAATGTTAATATCTGCTAAATAAATGTAGATCATGTTTCATGTTTATTTTGTTTTTATGTTTAATAAATTTAAAAGTTCTTGTAAGTATTTTGGCTTATGTTTGTCTCAGTGTTTTCTCAATTGTCTGAACCACATTCATTAGCTTTCGCTCTCCCTGGGTTTACACTGGCACATTCATGTTCGTATATCCTGCCCACCCTTAAAATAAATGTCTAGTTCCAATTTTTGGATTAGTGGCGCCCTCATGGTCAGGATATATGAAATTAAAATCTTTCATCTGGCACATAGCTATATAAATTTTAGTGCAGTCAATGCGAAGCTTTGATTATAAATCCCACATGAGATTTTGTTCAGACAATTGAGGAATATTTCAGTGTTGGAGGTAAGATTCATTAGGTAGGGATCAGTTTGTGCTAAATTGTAAAAAGCAGTTTGGAGTAAGGGGTTCATCTTTTCAATATGAATAATTAATATATAGTTAATTAAACAGCATTCTTTAGAGTTATTACTGAATGGACGGGTCAGACAAATGGATATTAAGAAGTTATATATTTATTTTGTTTCTTTGTTTGTTTTAAAAAAAAAAGTTATTAGTTCTACGTTCATAAAATAATAATAAAAAAACAAAGAGTTTGGGTTCGCATTTTAGAAATAACAAAATATATATATATTTTTTTTTAAAATTAAAAATTAGCTGATACGTTCATAAAAAAAAAAGCAAGCAAAGAGTTTAGGTTCGCGTTTAAAGAAAAAGTAATCAGTCTAACTTTTGTGCTTTAAATATATATATATAATAATAAATAGCAGTTGAGGATTAAAAATAAATAAATTTCAATAAATAGACAGAAGTTGCATTGGGAATTTAAATAAAGTTAGAGAAGAGGCTGAAGATAGACTAGCTAGCATCATGGCCAAAATAGATTGGCAAATAAAATCTTTTACGACTGATATTTGGGAAAGCCCATTAGAGCATTTGGAGAGCCTGCAAGAGATGTTTCGATGTCATAATTGGCAGGCGACTGAACAAGTGGCAATTGCACACCACTATTTACAAGGAGTGGCTGAGGATTGGTGGCATATCTTAAAGATCAAACCACAGACTTTTGGGGATTACAGATGCAAATTATTGCACACATTTTGGAGTGAAAAAAAGCAGTATCATATCTACATCAATATATCACAAGAAAGATAGTTTTTCTGCAAACAAGCAGCAAGGCTGAAGTCATTGATAGCTTTCTCTTTGACTGAGAGGCTGATATGCCAAATAATATTGGGCAATGTGCCAAGGGATATACAGCAGATCATGTTGTGTAGTAACAACATTCACTTGGGAGAAATGATTAAACTGCTAAATGAAATTGAACATAACCAGGCCCAAGAAGAAGTGGAGAAAAGAACAATGCAGGGTGATCAGGTAATTTCGATAGAAAAAGGTCAAAAGAGTCAATTATCACCTCCAATTAAAAAAAGTAAAGAAAGCCATAGGACTGTAGCTAATGTGATGGTGGATCAAGAAGAACTAGCATGGAATGGGGCTATGCAGACTTTCCCAATTGTCAGTATAAAGACTGGAGATATCATTATAGAAGTATTGGTTGATTCAGGAAGTCAAATGTCATTGCTCTCTAGTAAGTTTTATGTAAAAATAAACAGACCAGCCACGTTTGTATACACTGCCAATAAAGAGAATGCAGGTGACACTGGCCAATGGCATGAAGTCAAATTAGAAACCAAACAGGTGTGGTTACATTTGCATCTGGGTAACATAGAATTAGACCATGTCTTTTTGATAATGCCTGGTCTCATACAAGATGTTATAATTGGGACTGATTTTTTATACAGGCATAAATGTGTTTTGGATTATGACAAATGTTTATTTCTTTGCCAAGAAGTTTTGATGCCATTTGAAGAGCTAAAGAGTTATAAGCCACTTTAGGTACAGTGTGTTCAGCAGGTACAGTGTGTTCAGCAAGTTAGGGATACCGTGGAAATGCAAAATAAAGTGTTGCAATTCATTTTAAAAGGAATGGAAGAACAACACCCCCTAATGGAACTGTTAAGGGAGTTTTATTCAGTTTTTTGAATAGGCCTAAGATCATTGAGGGGTATGTGCATCACATTCAAGTTAAGGATAAAAGCCATTTCCAGAGTCATTCATATCCCATTTGTTTCAATATAAGGCTGAAGTAGATCTTCAAATACAGCAAATGATTGAATGGGGAGTTATTGGAAAGCACACATCTTCGTATGTTAACCCATTAGTAGTGGTAAAAAAGAAAGATGAATCTGTCAGCCTATGTTTGGATGCCCGGTGGTTAAATGCCATTACCATTCCTGAAAGAAATTCCACCTACAATAACAGAACTTCTCTCAAAATTTCAAGGGAAAACCATTTTCTCTACATTTGACTTGACATCCAGTTATTGGCAGATCCCTCTACATCCATTTGAATGCAAATATACCGCCTTCCACTATGAAAGGCATATGTATGCGTTTAAGCGTATGCCTTTTCGATTAATCAATAGTGGTTCAGGACTTCTAAAGTGTTTGGATCAAGTGTTATCAGACAAAATCAAGAGTTTGATTGTGATATATATGGATGACATACTCATTGCATCTAAAAATATGGAAGAACATATGGAACACTTGAAATTGTTCTTAATGGAGTGTTACCAGAAAAACATTACCATCAATTTACAAAAAAAAATTGCCTAGTCCAGGAGGAGGTTGAATTTTTAGGCTCTTTAATTGGGAAAGAGGGTATTAAACCTCATCCAGAGAAACTAACAGTGATACAACATTTTCCTACACCCACTAATAGGTGTCAGGTACAGTCTTTGCTAAGATTATGCAATTTTTCTCATAAATTCTATGAAAATTTTGCATTAGATGCTGCAAATTTGGTTCAGTTATTAACAAAAGACCAAAAATGGGTATGGGAGTACAAACAGGAGCAAGAATCTCCACACATTAAAAACAGTTCTAGCCTACCCTGACTTTTCACAAACTTTTTATGTTCAGACCAACAGCAGTGGGCAAAAGCTGGGAGTCGTGTTATTTCAAATTGACAAACAAAAATGTCACAGTGTTGTATTTTTGTAGCTGCAAGCTAAAACGGGTGGATAATAATTACACGATGACAGAAAAGGAAGGTTTGGCCATTGTTTGGGCTTTCAGTAAATTCAAACAATTCCTGCTTGGGTCAGAGATTGTTTTAATTACAGATCATAAGAGCTTGGAATTTCTTAATAGCAGTTACTTATCAAATGATTGATTGATACGTTGGAGTCTTACACTACAGAAATTCCAGTATAAAGTTCTATATTGTAAAGAAAAGGAAAATATTGTGGTGGATGTTTTGAGTTGCCACCTGTAGATCTGACCCCACATCATCTTGAGTCCAACAATCTGAGTATTGCAGCATTCACATTGACCATAGATGAGTCCATAGAGCAACAATTACTAAGGATACCTGAAATACAGGAGACCAGCCCCGAGTATGCACAAATCATGACATATAAGAAAGGAATAGGAACTTCAGACCCCAGTGACACAGCAACATTGGAAAAATATGAAGCCTATAGAATAAAAGATTGTGTATTGCAATATATAGTCACCACAGAAGAAGACTCATTGAGAATTCTTATACCCCAAAGACTCAGGAACAAACTTATAGATTATAAACATTGCCTTTATGGACACTATGGACCACGTAAAGTAGAACATGTGCTCACGGAAGTATTTTACTGGCCAAGGTTATATTCAAATGTTGTATCAGTTTTGGGAAAATGTCATGTGTGTTCACAAACTAAATATGTAAATAAAAGATTTATTGGGATCTTGCAGCCTATTTTAGCACACAACCCTAATGAATTGTTAGCCATAGATTTTTATGGGCCTTTACCTGCCTATAAACAATACCTATATTTAATCATAATGTACAACATATTTTCTAAGTATGTAACTGCATATCCATTAAGAAAGGCGGATACACAAAGTACTATCCGGATCCTACAGAAGCATCGGTTTCCTAAGATTGGTAGGCCCCAGATGATACTTACAGATCATGGGACACCCTTTAAATCTCACCACTGGAAAAAGTGGATTCAGCAACAGGGCATTCAGGATGTATTAACATCTATTCATAATCCTCAATCGAATCCCTGTGAGAGAGTCATGAGGGAGTTAAACCATTTATTTCGGCTTTATGTCAGCAAAAATCACCGTGGATGGGGGAATCAGACGGGAAACATCACTAACTACATAAATTGGACATAGAATGAATCTACCAAGTTTGCCCCCATCAGATTACATTTCTGGACAGAATTATCCAATGCTGATAAAGGCTGAAGTACACATAAAGCAGGGAAATCCACGACCATGTAGATTCGTGGTAGGGAACCTGGTTTTTGTATGAAAACCTCATGTCAGCAATCCAACCCAGCATCAATATAAAAAAATTTTCCCAGTATATGAGGGACCCTTCACTATACAAAAGAAAAGTGGTCTGAATGCCTTTGTATTGGAAAATGAGCATGGGGTTTATGGATCTTATAATGCACGAAGCCTTAGGCCAGCCAACTAAAAGATAGGAGGTGCACTTAAGGAATTGATCTCAGGGCAAATGTTCAGCCAGGAAGAAGGGATTTAAAAGTTTTAAATGTTGGGGTTTAAAGTTTGAAAAAAAAAAAGAAATAGCAAATAAATGCTTTTATTTATTTTTTTTGTTGGCGTGAAGGGGCTGTTGAACTGGATACTTTATCCTATTCAAGAGTTCTATCATGTAAATTGAAAAAAAGAAAAACCAAGTTTTATATGTGCAATAACACACATACTTATTTATCTTGAAATCTTATATTTTTAATTCTCAGTTGATTTTAGTATAAAATATGTTTTGTTTATGATGCTTGTTTTCTTTTAACATAATTAAAAGCAAGCAAAGTTTAATTAGTGTTCTTATAAAAGTATTTTATTTAAACTAAAAAAATTTAATGGTGATGTATTTTTAAAGCTGAGATTTTTTTTTATATAAAAAAATAATAATCATTTTTGTAAGATAAAGCCCTGTAAGATATTGTTTTTCTAATTGAGATTGAGCGGGAGATAGAGATTTACCTTGGTTGAAAGTTGCAAAACAAGATTGTGTGGGAGATAACAAAGGACATAAATAGCTGGGTAAATTTTTGATTACAGAGGAGGATTCAGAGAGACTATTCTGGTCATTCAGTTTTTTTTTTATTTTTATTGCTCAGCTTCTTGTTATTGAGGATCGATCCAGATTTTAGCTGTTATTGAACTGTTGCATTGTTTAAAAGACACTAATTTTTTTTTAATATTGGTGCCACAGGAATCACCAAGTTGAATTTCCATTGACTGACAATAATTCTATTTGCCGCGATAATAGTAGCCATTCAGATTCCATGCCTGTAACATATGTCATGAAGAATCTCCACAACATGATGGGCTGAGCCTTTCCAAAGATGAACCTCTGGAGCTCCAAATTGTGACTTCAATCATGAACTAACTGTCGAGTCCAGAGCGAATCCCAATAATGCCTCCAGACTTTTGAATCTGTGGTAAATGACAGCCATTGTAGAGGACTCTATAAACTGAACTTTGGGTGAACAGCAGAAATTAATATTACCTCAATGTAACTTACCTTTCCATATCAAAATCAGGGCTAAATCTCTAATTAAGTCTCTAGAAAATCTCAGCTTAGTCTTAAAAAGAAATTATATTTATGATGTGTAATTTATCTATTTAAATATTAAAGTATTTTTGTTTATTTTTACATTACAATCTTAGTAGCAAGATTTTCAATCTTAAAATGTTACTTGTTTGAGAGTGTATGGTAAGTGATATTTTATATGCTTAATAATTTCTCAGTTCTATGATTAACCCTTGTTAAATACTCAGACCGACCTTAGTAGTTTTCTTTTATTTTTGTTTGTTTGTTTACTTCATCATTAAACTAAATTAAACTTGGCTTTGGCTGGAGATTTATAGGATATATGATTTATTTATTTTTTTGGTAGAGATTTATTTGCTATAATTCATATTATGTAGTTCATAATGTTTCTTTTCTTGTGTGAGACTAACCTTGGCTCGTTTCAATTTACTTGACCATGAGCGTTTTGCAGAATTAGGACATTCTTGGTTCCGACGTTTCTTTTTGGACTAAGAAAAGCTCATCTGCGCTGTCTCATTATTTTCCACAAACATCCATCTTACTAATCTCTATAGGGAAAAGAGAATTGGTTGGGCGAACTGCTAGCAGGAGGACATAAGCCCTTGTTATGTTATAGATAAAAATGAACTTGTCTGCCTGGGTATTTAACATAGTAATGCTTGCATGCACTCAATGTTAAGATCTGCTAAGTAAATGTAGATCAAATTTCATGTTTATTTTGTTTTTATGTTTAATAAATTTAAAAGTTCTTGTAAGTATTTTGGCTGATGTTTGTCTCAGTGTTTTCTCAATTGTCTGAACCACATTCATTAACTTTTGCTCTCCCTGGGTTTACTCTGGCGCATTCATGTTCATATATCCTGCCCACCCTTAAAATAAATGTCTAGTTCTGATTTTCGACTAGTGGCGCCCTCGTGGTCAGGATATACGAAATTAAAATCTTTTGTCCCGCACAATATATATATATATGTTAAATCATGTTAATTATTATTTTATTTTTGTAAATATATATTTTTTATATTAGAATGTTGTCATACTGTAATAGTATAATATTGTTTAATTTATAAATAAATTTGTTAACTCTTTTTGAATCTTATCTTAGTAAAGTTATGATTTATCTGCATGTTGTTGTTTGATTTCTTCATTTTTCATGCCTGATTCACAGAAATTAATAATTTGAAATATTACTTATTTGGCACATGATTCTTAAGATTACTTAGATATTATTTCTATTATAGTTGATTAAGTAACAAAATTTATTATTATTATTATTATTATTATTATTATTATTATTATTATTATTATTATTATTATTATTATTATTATTATTATTATTATTATTATTATTATTATTATTATTATTATTATTATTATTATTATTATTATTATTATTATTGTTGTGTGTTGGTTGTTGTTGTTGTTGTTGTTGGTGGTTGTGGGGTTGGGGGTGGGGGGGGGTTGGGGGGGTGTGTGGTTGTTATTGTTGTTGTTGTTGTTGTTGTTGTTGTTGTTGTTGCTGTTGTTTTAATTTCTTATTGTTTTTTTAATTTTAAAGATAATTGAAATCTGTCTTTTAATTAATTATTTTTATATTTCTTGTTATCTTAATCATTTTCTTAGATTAATCTATCTTGACAATAAGATAATTCACAGTTCATAGTTATTACAATTATTGATTTCAACTTTGTTATCAGCTAGAAATTTTTTAAAGTAATTACATAATGAAAGTTTTACTAACATTTATTTTTACAGAGTAATTTTTAGTCTGATTTCACATTTGCTTATTTTATCCATTATGAGTTTTCTTTACAAAGAGTGAGGGAAAAAAGTTTTAATTTTTTTTAAATTCTATTTTAGATTAATATGAATGTTAATCTATCATCTAGTTAAGTTTTTTTTTTGTTTAGGGGTGCTATGGTAGAGTGTAGCATATGTAATGAGGTTTATCACTTGAAATGTTTAAATAAAACTAGAAAGCATGCAACAGGTTTATGATTATGTAGACAGTGTGTAAGTGTTATAAAAGAAGTGAGAAAGTGTTTTAAGTGTATACAGTGTAAAGAGAAAGTCAGTACAAATGGAGCAAAATGTAGTCGAGGAAGATAGGTTAGAGTATGTTTTTAATGGAGTGGCAAGATATATGCATGAAAAATAAGTAGTGCAGTGCATATGATTAGCCAAAGAATAAGGAAAAATAAAAGAAGAGATAAAGGATATAGAAGTAAACTTAAAATTGTTAAAAGTGAAGTATATGTAGATAAAGTTATTATTGAGTAGGAATGATAAGGAAGAAGTAGATAAGGAAGTCCAGAAGGTGGTAGAGAATGTTACAGATGAAGTAGGAAATGTAAACGATGAGACATTATTGATAAAAGATTCACTAATTATAGAATGTGGAGATATAATTGCAAGATACAATAGAAACAAGGGAATAGAGATGTGTATGTTATGGTAGGGACAAATAATTTGTCAGAGCCATCACACAGATTAATGGATGAGTACATAGAATTAATTAGTAATTTGTGTAAGATGAAAGGAAAAATAGGAATAATTGGATTATTACCAAGATTTGACAATAGGTACATGTTAGGAAGGGCATGTTTTATAAATGAGTGAGTTTTAAAAATTGTGTGAGAGAAATTATCTTATATTTGTGGATGTGTGGGATTATTTTATTAATAAGAGGGAGTTATATAGTAGAGATGGATTGTACTTAGCAAAACAAGGAAGTAATGTTTTAGGGAGTTTGATTTATAAAGAATATAGTTTGGGAATCTTATAAAGAGGAGTAGGATTTAAGTGGCAGTATTATCAGAAAGAAGAAAAATGGATGACATGTAAAAAATAAATGAAGTTGGTTGGTATTTAGATATAAATGTAAATGTGGAGAAAAATAGGACTGTAAAATTAATGGTAAGCAAGTTATTTATAAATGTAATGGAGAAGAAAGAATCAAAATAATTTATAAAAGACTAGTTAGGAAAGAAGAAACTGTTAAAATCAGATATTTGGATATGCAAGGTAGTCAGAGACCAGAAAAGTGGCATTTAACAAAGCAGGTATAAATGAAAATCTTGAGCTACTAGCAGTAGTGGAAACATATCTAAGATATGAAACTATACTGGACAATTTCATGTGGCAGGGTATAAATAAAGAAAAAAGGAGTGATGGTATAGGGGTTATGTCAAAAAATATTTAAATACAGTTAAATGTCAAGAATATTTGTAGTTTGAGATAAGGCTAGGAAGACAGGAGTGGAGGGTAACTGTAATATATACAGCCACTGGAGATAGTCCAACTATAATGCAGTGGAACAGTAACATATATGAATGCCTAGTTAAGGATATACAGAGTTTAAAAAAGGGGAAATAGAATAATGGCTATAGGGGATATGAATGTGCATATTTAAGAAATTGATGGTATAAATAACAAGAATGAACAGCTTTTAAAGAATTTTTGTCAAAGAGTGAATTTGAGAATTAAAAATGTGTCAGATATTTGTGAGGGACAATACACATTGTCTAGAAATAATATATTTTACACAATAGATTATGAATAGAGAAAAAGGAAATGAATAAAGTATGGAAAATTAAAGTGTTTGATAACGAAGAAAGGGTGTTTAATAATGATTATTTTACAATAGAATTTGTGAGTATTGTGAGGGAAAATAATAATAAAAGTAGAATGGATAATGAAAGATATGAATGGAGAATGAATAATAAGAATAAGTAAAAAAAATATAAAATGAAAGTTGAAGAAACCATAGAAGAGTTGTTTGGGGGTGAGTATAAGGACTGGTTTAGTGAAATAGAGAAAATGGCAAATAGGATTTTAGGTGAAAATATTCAGAAGAATAAAAGTAATAAAAATGTGAAAGTTAGTAAAAGTATAAAAGAGAGGGGAAAGCATGCAGAGAATTAAGTGTGCTATTAAGAACAAAAAAGGAGAAAAGATGTAATGTTAAATGGGAAAAGTATTTTGAATAAAGAAGTTGGCTAAAATAGATAATTATAGACAAAGAATGAAATTGAATAGTAAATTGTTGGAGGATATTAATAAAAGTGGAAGAGATCAGAGTAAAAAATTGTGGAAATACATTAAAAGAAGGAATGAAGGGGGAGAGAAATAGTATTACTAGTTGATGAGGGAATAAAGTGTAGCTCTAGAGAAGAATTAGTGACAAACTTAAATAAGAATGTAATGGATATAGAAAAAGATGTTAGATGTGAAGGGCAGAGTGATATCAAACATGAATGCATATAATAATGGAAATATTAGATTTACAGAAAATGAAGTAAATGAGGCAGGGAAGAAAGTTGGAAAGGCAAGAGGTTTGGATGGATTGGGCAGCAGAGATGCTAATGAATTTAGGGCATAGGGCAATATTAAAACTATTTTTATGTTTTAATAAGATGGTGAAGAAATGAGATTTTTCAGACAGTTGCAGTATTACAAGAATAAGGCCACTATTTAAAGGAAAGGGTAAAGATCTTAGAAAGTTAAACAATTACAGACCAATAGTGGTAACATCAGTGTTATATAAAGTTTTCACATATATGGTGGCTGGATGATGGCAAAATAGATGGAAAAAAATAACATAGTGGGAGAAATGGAGGGAAGTTTTTGATCAGATAGGTTTATAGGAGATAGTTTATTTGAAAGTTACCCAGCTTATAGATATGAGTAGAAATACAGTTAGAGTTATGTATGTTTTTTATAGATATAGAGAATACATATGATAGAGTAAATAGAAATAGATTATGGGTAAGTTTAGTAAATTTGGGAATGTGTAGAGCTTTAGTAGGTATTATTAACAGATTATATGAAAATAATTATTATATGTATCAATTAGGGAATATAGAATCATTTAAAATTAAAAATGGGGTAGGACTAAGGCAAGGATGCCCTATGTGATCTATTTTGTTTTTGTTGTATTTGAGAGAAATGGAGAGAGCAATAGAAAGACTAGAAAAAGGGATAGAAATATTATTAATAGGTGGCAAAGGAGTATATACCTTATCAGGTCTTTTATTTGCAGATGATGTCTTGTGCAAAGAAAGAAGGGGAAATATGGATGTTATACTGAAGACCAGCACAAGAGTAGGTAAAGAGATGGGGGATTAAATTTAGTGAGAATAAATCAAAAGTAATGATGATTAATAGTGGGAAAAGACAAGACAATGAATTTGTATTGGAGGATATAAAGTTAAGTGTGGTGAATATGTATAATTATTTGGAGATCATCTTAGTTGATCAGAAAAATTATTTGGATGAATGGCAAAAAACTGTTAAATGGAGCAAAAAAAGAATGGGACTAATAATGAAATTAACAGTGTTTTTATTTAATAAATATGATATAGTTAGAATTGTATGGAAGGGAGTGCACAGTACCAGGATTAACACATCATAACAGTGTATTATGTGTTATTAAAGGGGTGTTCAGACAACTTAGAAAAAGTACAAGAAAATGTAGGAAGACATGCATTAGATGCAGATATGTGGATAGAAATAGAGGCAGTTCAAGGAGAAATGGGATAGTCAAGTTTTTATATGAGAGCCACAAAATGCAAAATAAAAATGTTAGGTAGATTGCAGTTTATGGATAATAAGAAAATATCCAAAATCATATTTAATTGTGTTATGAATAAAGGGGCAAGTAACATGATGGGTAAGAACGTAGTATTGTATGCAGAAGATTTGGATAAAGAATTTATGGCAGTATACTTATACAAAAGATGGGTTGATTGTGTTAGAAGAATTTTTTAGTGTTATAGTGATAAGAAATGGGATAGTAAAATAGATATATTAATAATGAATAGGGAGTTGTAGAGATGGAGAACTAATGATGGGGAGTAAAAAGAGTTTAAATATATATAGAAAGGAATATTGATGTGAGCAAATTTATGATAACAGCATGGAATGTAGTTTATTGTTTAAAGCTTAGTCTGCAAGTTGTGTAAGTAGGGCATAGAAAATATTTGGCATCTGTTAATTAAATGTAAATGCCTGAAATCAGAAAGGGTACAAATAATGAAGTTGTGCAAGAATATGTGTAAACAAGTGATTATACAGAAAATGGGTTATTGTTTTTTTTATGCTGGGTTGGAGAAAGGATAAAAGGAATTTAGATATAAAGAATATGGAGATGATAAAGATTACATTGTGGAAATGGAATGGTGCAGGATAGAAAATAATATGTGAAAACTTAAGGTGGGGAGTGGAAAGAGAAGGTAAATTTGCTAATAGGTTTATCTGGGCATAGTTGCATCTCATTGCATCATGTCACAATTGAATAACATTTTTAACATAAAAAGATAAAATGTTAATAATTTTAGACAGAAAAGTTACTTACTGATTTATTATACATATATAATTATGTGCACATACTAAATATTGTATATGCATAAAGTGTATATATATTAACTTGTTGCAGAAATATCTAGTGATATATATATATAATCTTAATTTAACATTTTTGCTATTGGTGGAACTTTAACATTTTTTTCAAATCAGTGATTGCAGTGCCTCTACAACCATCTTTCTAACTTTGGTCACCCAGTAGATGACTTGTGTGATCAAGTCAAAATGTTGGTATTTCAATATTTAATTTTTTTTTAACATGGATGAACCCACAAAATATGTCTTTTATATATGCAACCTGTGAAAATCTTCATATCAACATATATATATATATTGTAACTGAATGGAATTGATGATTGCTGTATTCTATTTAAATTGAAGAAAGAAGGCCCCAAACGTTGGTGCCATTTTGTAACTGATGGAATTTGATGAATGCCGGGTGATGGGTAGAATGATTAATCTGATCTAATGAAAAATCTAAAATCTAATTTAAATGAATCTAGTCTAGCTCAATCGGGTCGCCATTATGTAATAAACCATCACAAAGCACAAATAATCTCTCTTAAAGTCTAATTTGTTTAAGCTACATGTGACACGAAAGAAAAATGATATTATCTGCTCCAGACATCAACAAATCCATCACAATTACAACATAAACTGCAATGAGCAGTGAAACCAACTACTATTGCCCTAGACAAGAATATATGATTAGGTTAACTACTTGATTATCAGTCTAATGAAAATCAAATCCAATCAATAACTAAAACAGACTCCAATATATATTTTATTAGCCTATTATTACTGTAGTAATTTAAATCTACTTCATTATTTAAAGCTTAACGGATAAGCTTCTAAGTACCTATAATTGTATTTTACAAAACATTTTTACATAAAGACACTATTTAAATATCAAAACAAAATAATACTTGACTCAAATATATATCTAGTTTAATAAACGCTAAATAGAAAGTATAAACATTCGTGTCAATAAGCGATACACAATTCTTTCTACTCCAATCTTTAATTAATAATTTTCTATTGACATCAACTGGTTTTAATATCATTTTATAAACACTTTGAAAACTTATGCACTCACTTAGATGTTTCAGCAAATTAATCAGCGTCTAGTTTAATAAGAAGCTATAAAGTAATTTATAAATAATTTATTCATATCTTCCAATAAAGTGATACTTAACTATTGCTTCGTTTATGTGTTAAAATAGAATATTTTAACTAGAATTTATTATCAACACTCTATTAGCTCATTTCTAACTCTACAATGCCCAACCACATTACATAAGAGATATATTAAGTTTCTATTGGATGTTTATTCACCTATGAGTATTAATATTATTTATTTGAATCTTTAAACAATTGGATATAAAATTGGTTGGTAATAATTAAAATATATGATTATAATTTAGATTCATACCAATTTAAAGATAATTTTCAATTAAACTATTCAATGAAATTTGTACTCTTTATTTTAGAGAAGTTCAAAAAAAAAAAAATCTAAGACGAGTTATTCTGAACCAACGATAAAGTACGATCTATTTAGATTTTTATGACGGAATCAGACAAACATGAAATGATTGACTTTGTAATATTAACTAAGATAAATGATAATATATATAATATTCGAATGCAAATATAAATATAAAATTCATATGGGAATAAAATAAAATACTAATATGCAAAACATACCATATCTTATATTTAGCTCACTTACCAAGCTGAGTTTGAACCTTTTCATTTAAATAGCTAAGTCATCTTATTCAATCCAAATAATAAAAAAAAATCAAGGGAGTCTTGAAATTTGAATCACTCAATTTATTTGATTATATGAAAGAAAATTGGCAAGATTAATAACAAAATACATCGGAAATTACTTTATATTTCAGATTGATTTACTAAATAAAAATGATAAAATTTTATGTGTATCTCTAAATGTGTTGCGACAACAATAACGACAAAAAAAAAATGAATGAATTAATGAATGGAGAGACTTTTGGATATTTTACTGAAAAATTTATATATAACAGATACCAAAGATATGAAATAGGGTAAGATCAAAATCTATTTGTTTATCAAAATAATAACCGATAAATGAATATGAAATAATATGATATATTTGGATCTCTTGTCTATTCGATGTTTTAACTAAATTTTATACATGCAACCATCAAATCATATAAATATATATATATATAAAACAAACAAACATCGGATTGTGTTAATATATACTTAGACAAAAGTTTAAATGATTAATAAATGAATCTCTCTGATCATTTTCATTTAATAAATTATATTACTCTTAAAGATAATTTAAATAAAACACAAATCATCCTTTTTAAATACTTGTAAAAAATTTAATACGTGCACATTTTTATATATAAAAAAAAAATCATACCATAGATATATAAGAGTCTGTCCGTTTTCGGTATTTATTTGTCCATTGACTAACTTCAGTTTTTATGATGCAAAGAGAAGTTTATTTCTCAGAAATAATAATTCGAACTTTATAATGCTTCACTAACAGTCCTTTTTCTTTCCAAAGAGGAGAGTGCAATTTAATTAGCCTTTTTATGATGTGAATTAATCCAGTGGACACGATGTTTACGCAAATCCAACGGTGGTTATACGCCAAACTTTAAACCAGAAATATCTTTGTTTGTTTTTTTAAACTAAAATAGCCGATCTTTATATAAAGCATTTTTTTTCTTATAGGTTTCCTTTTTTTTTTTACATTTTGTTATCGTTCCCTTGGAAATTCTTCGCAACTGCCCCTTCAACTGATTGAACCGGCAGATAATTTAAGCTTATTTTTTCATGTTTTATGGTTTAACACAAAAAAAATATTGAAAAACTTTTATTTGTAAAAACACAGAAAATAGGTCCATCCATGGCAATTACAAAAAGACGATAGCTTCTTTTATAGTCTGTTGGCTGCTATTTATGTGTTCTCTTTCTGACGTTCTGGTATCATAACAACCACTGAATACTACTCAAATAAACCTCAATGCCAAATGATAAAACAAAACAAATTTTCCCGCCTGGCATTCAAGTATGATGTAAGTTTGGAGAAAATGGATACATGGTAATTAAATCCAAATTCGATTAGATTTTTCCTATTTTTTGTAAACCAAAATACAAAATTGATTTTACAACCTTTATTCACTTTATAAACACAAATAATTTACATAGATATTTTTTTAATAACAATAATAGTTTTTAATTCATTTATAAACAGATATATACGACATAAAACATTGAACTATATGTAATAATGTTACTATGGTGACTGCATTAATATACATGAAATATTTAAAATAATATGATCCTATTTAAGTAAACTTATATTGTACTGAATTGTTTTCAAAATTTATTTATTTACCTATATGTTTTTCCTGAGTTTGATTATAGTTAATTTATTATTTTAACGCTAGAATCAACAGTAAACAATTCTATTTAAAAGCTTTAGGTTGCAATGGTGATCAATTTAAATCTGTATTTCCAAGACCTTCCATTATCTATCTATCAAGCAAAAGAAAAATCAAATAAGATCAACAAACTTCTTTATTTTTTTTTAAATACCTGGATCATTAATCTGAATATTCACAATATCTCCCCTCTACAGAGAAAAAAAATAAAGACACTTTTTCCTTTCTCTAAAATCACTAAACATTTTAACTTCAGTACAGATAAACGTTTATCCTTTCTATCTGTCTTGACTTTCACATCATTTAAAATGTTAGTCAAAAATTTCAAATATACTGTACTCATCAAAGCAATATGGAATTCGTTCATTCCATTTATCCTTATCTAATTAGTGTACCTACATGCATTTTTTTTTATATCTACCATTTATGTAGTATAATCACATCTCTAGGGGTTTTTTTTTTTAAAAAAAAATTTATATTGGATTTCACACTTAAATTATTACATCTTTACATTTTTCTCTGCAACTTTCTTGACAACAATGCTCTAAAGTTAGAGTCAAACAAGAAAATCATTTAGTATTTGCTTCATACAAGCCAAATTCATTACAGAACAAAATTCATTTATAAGCCAAATATTATTAGTTATTCTCTAATAATCACATATTCTTATTGCATTGATAAATAATATATATATTCATATGTTTTATTTTCTTAAAACTTAACAATAGCTTTTATTATTATTATTATTATTATTATTATTATTATTATTATTATTATTATTATTATTATTATTATTATTATTATTATTATTATTATTATTATTATTATTATTATTATTATTATTTTTAGACATGCCTATAGTTCATTTCAGTGACACTACTATGGGCCTAAACTTTAAACATTCAATATTGTCATAAAATGAGAATATAACTTTAATTAATGAATATCTTATATTTATTCAAGTCCTGCATTGGACATTGAAAATACTAGCTTTAAAGTTACTTTTCTTATAACATAAACTAAACAAATGAAAATTAACTTCTACAATGATTTGGAGATTCAAAACAACAGAGATATCTCATTTTTAAATCACTTCTAATACTAAAATAAACTGATTAAATCTTAATCAAATCTAATTTTAATTTCTGGAGGATCTGACAACTACTTTACAAATTAATCTGCGCTCTACATTGATGCTAATCAGGGACGTTTATGTTTGAATAGCTTTATTTTATACAGGTTAGGGAAACTACTAAACATTTTTCTTTAAAATTATAACTCATATCAAAAGATAAATCCTGCCATCAAGGATTTCTTCCTACCTGCTACTTCATAATAAGTCTGGGACATCCGTCGACTTCAGACTTCAATATAATTTTATATAGAGTTATGAGCCACAACACGCATTTATAGTTCTGCCAACTTCCTCAAAGAAAAGACTTAACCATACAAATATTTACAATTTACAGTTAGCACAGACATTAAAATCCTACACTCTACATCTTCTATGCATTAAATCATCCACTCATCACCATTAGTCAATTTTACAAGGTCTAATATCAAATAGCATTTGTATCCTATATAATGAAAATCTTCAAAAGTACTTTGACTATAAATATAGAGGGGGGGTTTCTCACTCTGATTTTTTTTTTTTTAGTCTTTCATATCTGTATTTACATTATTACTAACTATTTTAGGTCATAATCATAAATATCATGAGACATAATAATAAACTTACTTTAATGAATATCTTTTTATTTAATTGTGTGGTGCTACTGGCTTTAAGCTTCGGGCATTGAAGGTACCTTTTTCACTTTCAGGGGTTTCTATGAGAAATGCATTCTCCCCCACTTTTCTTTTTATTTGGAATGGTCCCTCATATACATTCAAAAACTTTTTGAACTTATAATTCTGCGGGTCACTGATTTGTCTATACTTCAAATAAATATGTTCTTATATAAATCATTTATTTTCCAGTCATACACAAATTCATTAATCCATTAGTCAAATCATGGGTCAGTGAGGAAATCATGCCATCTAAATTTATCAAATCAATATTAGTCTTTTCATCTCTCCATGTACTTCTCCACTATTGTCAATATTTCTGAACAAATTAACAGAGAAATGTTACTATTAACATTATCATCTACTGTATATTTAGGCTTACTATAAGTTTCCTCAAAAAACACTCTTACAACATTTTTCAGAGGATTTACCTTCCTTTCCTTTTACTGTATTACCACAAAATTCTCCTTGAAATAACTGCTTAACATACTTCCTATAATAAATATTATCTTCCTGCTTTATTATGGACATATCTTCTTCCATACTTATTCTCCACCTTTCCTTTGCATTATGATACCTATTTTTAAATCTTTGTGTTACTTGTTTGCACTCTATATAATTTCCAAAGTTACCTTTCAAATTTTCAACTCCTTTGGATTTAAATTTATTTATTAACCATGCTTCATCTATCATTTTCTGACTAACCTCAGTCTTTATGTTTTTATTTGGTTGTAACAGCTCAACCTTTGAAAGTTTCTTATTTAAATTACTCTGCTCATCAATATACCTTCTTTTTACTAAATCATGAGAACAATCTATTTTTACCTTTTCAAATCTTTTAATCATCTTTACATTTTCTAAAGGCATCTGTTCTAATGTTTTGTAATTTATTATTTTTGCTTCGTTACATTTTACTTTCATATGAGTCTGAATATCTCTTAGCTCTCTTTTGATATCACTTATCTCCAGCGCGATTGCTTTCTGGGTATCTACATAGGTTTGTTCAATTTTAAAACATCTTTCCTCCAAACTTTGATATTCGGTTTTACAGCTTTTAACTTCCGCTTCTAAAATGTTAAGCCTGACATCTATGCATTATTGTGACTTCTCTATATGGTCACTCAATTCATCAAACCTACAATTATATTTATCATTGGATTCTTTCAACCGAGTATCTAAGTTATACTTAAATTCATCAAACTTCGCATTAGTAGCATTTAACTCGATTTTACATAAGTCAATTTTAATATTTACCTCCTCTCTAAGTTTTTTATTCTCTCTAATAATATCAATCAATTTATTATTCATACCTTCAAATTTATTATTCATATCTCTACTTATATCTTCTCTTAATTTATTATTATCTCTACTCATCTCAGTAAATTTATTATTTATTTCACTATTCATATCACAAAATTTATTATTTATATCACTACTTATATCTTCTCTTAATTTATTATTATCTCTGCTCATATTACTAAATTTGGCATTTATATCTTCAAATTTATTATATATATCACTTTTCATATCACCCATCTTTTCCATTAATTCTTTCAGAATTGGATACAAATCTCCTTCAGGTTTTGATATTTTTTCTATCTTATTGCTTTCCATTTTTATTTATTATTTATGTCAAATATTCTGTATCTTTTTTAAATAAATTTCGAAATACTTTACTTTTATTTATCCTTACATAAAATATATCTACCCATTCAATCCTACAGCCACGAATAAAATCCACAAAGAACGACAACAACAGATATCCTAATATCTTATTTAAACCTATGATATAATATAATCAGCTGTATAACTACACCAATGCATACAAACATAATACCATGTTTTAGCATCTATATGAGACTCAAACTTGGGTCTTTAATTGGTTATTTCGGCCTGAGTTGGTGCGCCATTTTGTAACTGATGGAATTGATGATTGATGTATTCCATTTAAATTGAAGAAAGTGCCATTTTGTAACTGATGGAATTTGATGACTGTCAGGTGATGAGTAGAATGATTAATCTGATCTAATGAAAAATCTAAAATCTAATTTAAATGAATCTAGTCTAGCTCAATCGGGTCGCCATTATGTAATAAACCATCACAAAGCACAAATAATCTCTCTTAAAGTCTAATTTGTTTAAGCTATATGTGAAACGAAAGAATAATGAGATTATCTGCTCCAGACATCAACAAATCCATCACAATTACAAAGTAAACTGCAATGAGCAGTGAAACCATCTACTATTGCCCTAGACAATAATATATGATTAGGTTAACTACTTGATTATCAATCTAATGAAAATCAAATCCAATCAATAACTAAAACAGACTCCAATATATATTTTATTAGCCTATTATTATTGTAGTAATTTAAATCTACTTCATTATTTAATGATGTGCATTTTATCTTAACGGATAAGCTTCTAAATACCTATAATTGTATTTTACAAAACATTTTAAAATATAGACACTATTTAAATATCAAAACAAAATAATACTTGACTCAAATATATATCTAGTTTAATAAACGCTAAATAGAAAGTATAAACATTCGTTTGCTCAATAAGCGATACACAATTCTTTCTACTCCAATCTTTAATTAATAATTTTCTATTGACATCAACTGGTTTTTATATCATTTTATAAACACTTTGAAAACTTATGCACTCACTTAAATGTTTAAACAAATTAATCTAGCGTCTAGTTTAATAAGAAGCTATAAAGTAATTTATAAATAATTTATTCATATCTTCCAATAAAGTGATACTTAATTATTGCTTCGTTTATGTGTTAAAATAGAATACTTTAACTAGAATTTATTATCAACACTCTATTAGCTCATTTCTAACTCTACAATGCCCAACTACATTACATAAGAGATATATTAAGTTTCTATTGGATGTTTATTCACCTATGAGTATTAATATTATTTATTTGAATCTTTAAACAATTGGATATAAAATTGGTTGGTAATAATTAAAATATATGATTATAATTTAGATTCATACCAATTTAAAGATAATTTTCAATTAAACTATTCAATGAAATTTGTACTCTTTATTTTAGAGAAGTTCAAAAAAAAAAAAAAATATCTAAGACGAGTTATTCTGAACCAACGATAAAGTACGATCTATTTAGATTTTTATGACGGAATCAGACAAACATGAAATGATTGACTTTGTAATATTAACTAAGATAAATGATAATATATATAATATTCGAATGCAAATATAAATATAAAATTCATATGGGAATAAAATAAAATACTAATATGCAAAACATACCTTATCTTATATTTAGCTCACTTACCAAGCTGAGTTTGAACCTTGTCATTTAAATAGCTAAGTCATCTTATTCAATCCAAATAATAATAAAAAAAATCAAGGGAGTCTTGAAATTTGAATCACTCAATTTATTTGATTATATGAAAGAAAATTGGCAAGATTAATAACAAAATACATCGGAAATTACTTTATATTTCAGATTGATTTACTAAATAAAAATGATAAAATTACTATGTGTATCTCTAAATGTATTGCGACAACAATAACGACAAAAAAAAATGAATGAATGGAGAGACTTTTGGATATTTTACTGAAAAATTTATATATAACAGATACCAAAGATATGAAATAGGGTAAGATCAAAATCTATTTGTTTATCAAAATAATAACCGATAAATGAATATGAAATAATATGATATATTTGGATCTCTTGTCTATTTGATGTTTTAACTAAATTTTATACATGCAACCATCAAATCATATATATATATATATAACAAACAAACATTGGATTGTGTTAATATATTCTTAGACAAAAGTTTAAAAGATTAATAAATGAATTTCTCCGATCATTTTCATTTAATAAATTATATTACTCTTAAAGATAATTTAAATAAAACACAAATCATCCTTTTTAAATACATGTAAAAAATTTAATATGCGCACATTTTTATATATATATATAAAAATCATATAAAAAAATCATATCATATATATATAAGAGTCTGTCCGTTTTCGATATTTATTTGTCCATTGACTGACTTCAGTTTTTATGATGCAAAGAGAAGTTTATTTCTCAGAAATAATAATTCGAACTTTATAATGCTTCACTAACAGTCCTTTTTCTTTCCAAAGAGGAGAGTGCAATTTAATTAGCCTTTTTATGATGTGAATTAATCCAGTGGACACGATGTTTACGCAAATCCAACGGTGGTTATACGCCAAACTTTAAACCAGAAATATCTTTGTTTGTTTTTTTAAACTAAAATAGCCGATCTTTATATAAAGCATTTTTTTTCTTATAGGTTTCCTTTTTTTTTTTACATTTTGTTATCGTTCCCTTGGAAATTCTTCGCAACTGCCCCTTCAACTGATTGAACCGGCAGATAATTTAAGCTTATTTTTTCATGTTTTATGGTTTAACACAAAAAAAATATTGAAAAACTTTTATTTGTAAAAACACAGAAAATAGTTCCATCTGTGGCAATTACAAAAAGACGATAGCTTCTTTTATAGTCTGTTGGCTGCTATTTATGTGTTCTCTTTCTGACGTTCTGGTATCATAACAACCACTGAATACTACTCAAATAAACCTCAATGCCAAACAATAAAACAGAACAAATTTTCCCGCCTGGCATTCAAGTACGATGTAAGTTTGGAGAAAATGGATACATGGAAAATAAATCCAAATTCGATTAGGTTTTTCCTATTATTTGTAAACCAAAATACAAAATTGATTTTACAACCTTTATTCACTTTATAAACACAAATAATTTACATAGATATTTTTTTAATAACAATAATAATTTTTAATTCATTTATAAACAGATATATATGACATAAAACATTGAACTATATGTAATAATGTTACTATGGTGACTGCATTAATATACATGAAATATGTAAAATAATATCAATCCTATTTAAGTAAACTTATATTGTATTCAATTGTTTTCAAATTTTATTTATTTACCTATATGTTTTTCTTAAGTTTGATTATAGCGAATTTATTATTTTAAAGCTAGAATCAACAGTAAAAAATTCTATTTAAAAGCTTTAGGTTGCCATGGTGATCAATTTAAATCTATATTTCCAAGATCTTCCATCTATCAAGCAAAAGAAAAATCAAATAAGATCAACAAACTTTTTTTTTTTTTAAATACCTGGATTATTAATCTGAATATATATATATTGTGACAGTCAGTCTTAAATGACTGCCACAAAGATGGCTGCAAGCATAATTTCAGCCCAAACAAATGTACATATTATAATAAAAGGAGTGGTCTGTGTAGGTATATTTTCTCTGTTGCTTACACACACAGTATATTGTAAATAAATAGGATGAATGGTGATAATACGCTTATAAATAAACAAATGCGGACACCACATGTAAATATGTATTTTGCTGTTAATAAATGCTATATATTTTTTTATTTATGATATGAATAAATATGGCAGGGGATTAAAGAAATTATTGCGGGAAACTGAAATGTATTTGCAAGTAACCCAACAGTAAACATGTTTTATTTTGATTTTTGATTTTATTTTAGATTCTCAAATGTTGTATTTTTTTTCTGTTGCTTGTTGAATATTCTTTTTGGAAAACTTAAAAACAATTTTTATGTGACAACAAGTATACAGTTTAAGTTTTATAATTTTTTTTTAGAACTTAATGTTCATGACCGCAGGCAAGCCAATGACCTCTTTCTTTTATTGTATAATGTTTTTGGGAAAAAAATGTAGAAATTGTATCAGTGGTCATTCAGCTTGACACCTACTCAAAATTATTTAATTAAATAAATGTGATTTTATTTTATTGTTTAAAGAAATCAAGGGATTGGAATTTAAATGGTCTGTGAAATTCTGAAATTAATTAAAAGATAAAGTTATCGTAAGACAAATTTTTTTTCCAAGCAGATAGCTAAAATTAAATCCATTGTTTGGACTTAAGTAATTAAAAACAGGGATTAATAATTTAATTAAAAACAGAAATGTAAAAGCAATAACTTGTGGAGGGGATGAGAGAATACACCCTGTAATGGGGGGGGATATATAAAGGCTGGTCAGGTGAAATTGAATTAGTTAGCTGGGTTATATTCGTTGATACTCACGGGCACTCTTACCCATTCTCTTTGAGTTAGCAGTATAGTTTTTGGAGTGTACTGACGGAAAAGCAGAATTATGAGTGTAAAAAAACTATTTTTTCGGAATGCTGAACAAGTGGAAGAGTCATTAATAGCTGAACGTATTTTAAAAGGTATTAACCGAAGGGAGAAAGAATACTGCCCAATTAAATAAAGAAGAAAGGAAGCAATATGGAATGGAATCAAGATTTATTAGTGACACAACAATGAACATGGAGTAGGAGACCAAGTTCGGTACATTCGCACCGCTCGAAGACCTACATAGCCATCCAGTGATGTGACTTTCTATTTCTTAAAGTGTAGCTGCTATGGACAATTTGCCAACCTCCATTGAAGCCCTGTTAAGTAATCACCTGCACAGCAGATATATATCACCCTCAAAATCCTAGCCCGGAGAAGAACGAAGCCTTCGGGAAGTATTATTTATGTTTTTATATCTATTTTTTATGTCTTATTACGAGTAATTCATTATTTTACTAATATTGCTATTATTAAATGAACCAATGAATTGCGTAATTCAGTTATAAATATTTAGTTTGTAATTTTAACGTAAAGGTACACGTAATTCATTGGAGTATCTAAATAAATTATAAAAGAAAAGAGAAAGTAAATATGAAATATTTCAATATTTCAAAATAGTTAAATAGAAATAGTTGGGTGGTTTGGTCATTGGATGTATGTGTTTCGCTTTGAAATAATAGTAAATTTATTCCATCCGCTAAGTGCAGGATTGTTTTCATAAGGAATAAAAGTGTGTAAGAAAGTGTTCCAAATAATTATTATTGTCCACTATGGGCAGGACTCATATTATGGAACTTTTAAGATTCAAATTGTAGTTGAGCACGAGTTTGTTCCCCTTGTAAATTTATTCCATCCGCTACGTGCAGGATTGTTTCCATAAGGAATAAAAGTGTGTTAGAAAGTGTTCCAAATAATTATTATTGTCCGCCATGTGCAGGACTCATATTATGGAACGTTTAAGATTCAAATATCATTAACTCGTGGCTAAATCATTTTTTTTATTATGAAACACGTGCATACCATGGCCAATACACATTGTTTTTGTATAAGTAATTTATTCCAAGTTTTGAGTTTAAAGTGTAAGCAGGGGAGAATTTCAGACCATTCCTTTCCCATTTATGAAACTATTTAAAATTTATTTATATGCTTGAATTTTAATTAATATCGTTTATGTGTGTGTTTATTCTCTTCTTTATTCTGTAAATATTTATATAATCATAGAGGGCTTAATAAATTTAACATCTAATTTTAAAGTATGGCGTTGTGCTGTGTATTTGATAATGATATTATTGTTTGACCTTTTCTGTTAACGAAGCAACAAACCACCATCCCAAGATCATGAGTTGATTGAGCTAGTCAGGGATTAAACTTACTGGGATCGGGAATCATTCGTTAGGCATTCACTTTTCTATTGATTTTATATATAAAAAAAGAAAATATAAGAGATTATAACTCTTTATTAATTACATGATCATATCCCTTAAGCAGGGGAGCAATCTCTTTCTTAAGGTGGCATGCAAAGGTTGCAGTAAACGAACCTTTCAAAATTATGATTATAGTAATGTATATTTTGAATGCGTTTGAATATTTCTTAATTGCTGCTCGATGTTAGAAAATGCATGTCATGCTCAATGCATATAGAGATGAAGGCAGCGACCATTACAATATATATATATATGAATAAGCATTTATTTATAACGTCTTGCGTGCGATTATAATTACGATAGAATAACAGCCTGTTAAGCTAATTGCGCAGACGCTGTGAGAATGTTAATAATAAATGAATACCTTCGAACAACCACATGATATAGTATTTATATAAGAGTAAAAAGGAATCCCAAAAGGAATCCCTCTTACTCTTACGACTCAAATGTTTATATATGAGCAAATCTAAAGTAGTTGTAACGAAGGCGTGACTACATAATAGTCACTTTAAATTACTATATATAATGTCTGTATGAATGACGCCAATGAAATTTTCTAGAATTTACTAAACGCCACTCTAAACGAAACTAAATCATATACATGAATAAGCATTTATTTATAATGTCTTGCATGCGATTATAATTACGATAGAATGACAGCCTGTTAAGCTAATTGTGCGGACGCTGTGAGAATGTTAATAATAAATGAATACCTTCGAACAACCACATGATATAGTATTTATATAAGAGTAAAATTTAGTTTCGTTTAGAGTGGCGTTTAGTAAATTCTAGAAAATTTCATTGGCGTCATTCATACAGACATTATATATAGTAATTTAAAGTGACTATTATGTAGTCACGCCTTCGTTACAACTACTTTAGATTTGCTCATATATAAACATTTGAGTCGTAAGAGTAAGAGGGATTCTTTTTGGGATTCCTTTTTACTCTTATATAAATACTATATCATGTGGTTGTTCGAAGGTATTCATTTATTATTAACATTCTCACAGCATCTGCGCAATTAGCTTAACAGGCTGTCATTCTATCGTAATATATATATATATATATATTGACTTTTACCTCACTCAGCCAATAATATAATTAGTGGTTTAAGGGTTAATATATATTTAATTTAATTTTAAACCAATTCCACATATATATATATGTGGAATTGGTTTAAAATTAAATTAAATATATATTAACCCTTAAACCACTAATTATATTATTGGCTGAGTGAGGTAAAAGTCAAAACTTTTAATTGACCAATTTACAAACTGAAGTGTCAATTAACAAAGTCAATTGTCAAAATATATTCATCTTTTAATATTATATTCACTTTAGTTTTGTTTGTAAAAAGTACATTAATAATTTGTCAGATTATGTAAGTGAATGAAAGTTTTTTCAAAAATAAATTTTGATTTGTAATTAGAAAAATATTCAATAGTGGCAGAAATTAAAAGGAACATCACTCGCCAATGAAAAAGATTTGCTGATGTCATGATTTCTTCCCACTTTTATGTAGCGATAAGCATATTACAATAAATAAATAATTCTTCCTAAAATCTTAACTATTTTTCTAAAATAATTTTATTTTTAGCATATTTTATCAAAATAATTTATAATTTGTCAAAAAATACTGTTAAAATGGTCTAAAACTTTCATTTATCATTTTCAAAATAAAACAAAAACAGATCACAACTTTTTACTTTTTGGCATTTTGTTGTCAAAATTTAACAGCCAATAAGATTTAAGAAAAGGCGGCATTTTTCCTTTGTTTGACATATATGGTCATATTTATTGACTTTTTACTTGTAAAATAATTCAAGAGAGGGCAGCATCTTACAGAACTTTTTATAATCTTTTTAATGAGCACAAAATCGTAATTGTAGTACGAAAAGTGATCGATTTAGAGAACGTCAAGCCACTTCACTTTTAAACAAATTGATCAAGCAAAGAGTTAAGTGACATTCATTTATAATATATTTTTGTAAGCATTTTTTAAGAAATAAAAAAATTTCAATCAAATTAAAAATGTACTTTTTGTTTGAAAAATTATTTCATTATTTGCAATAACTTATATACACATAGTAAATATATTTATATAAAGGGTATACATTTTAACATATGACAAAAAGATTTTGTGATATATATATATATATATATATATATATATATATATATATATATATATATATATATATATATATATATATATATATATATATATATATATATATATATATCACTTATATGTGTCCAATTAATTTAAAGTACAATATACTTTTACATTTTTATATACTGTGCCAATACTAAAACCTTAAAAATAGTAGAAATAAAAAATGTTGTTTATATTACAGCTTTTACTGACTATGCATTAAAAAAATATATTTATTCAGCCACAATTGGAGGTATTAGATTTAACTTGAAATAAAAACATGGGGAAGGGGTCCAAAATTCATTTAAGTGAATCCCTATTTTTGGACGCTGTTACTTCAAGTTATATTTAAAAACATCAATTGTGGTTGAAGAAACATTTTTAGTGCATAATCAATAATATCATTCAATACATAAAAATATCTATTATTTAAAAAATAAATTTCAATGGTAGCTGTAATTTATCTAATTTATTATAATGATCACAATTTAATCATTAACATACTTTTTAAATTTTTCACAGATTTACTAATATAATATCTTGCTTTTATTCTGTTCACAAGGTATTCTACAAGAATTTGTTCCTGAGTGTGATCTTTTAACTCTAGTACTATGCTATAATAATATTCGTGAGTAATATTTTTTTTAATTTATATTTTGTTGTAATATTCAATAAAACTATATTTATTTTAAATAATTATTGTGTGTGATGTTTATTTATCGAAATAGTTGTACATTAGTCAAATATTAAATAGATTAGGAAAAATATGTTGTAATAAACTTCTTTAAAATAGAACCATTATTATCAACTTCTTTAAAATAGAACCATTAGTAATCTATTGTACTTTCTGTTTCGGACAAGAATTAAAATATATACCATTATTTTTTTTCCTACGATTGTGCCATGATTTGTGTGTGTGTGTATGTGTGTGTTTGTTGGAGTAAATCATTAATTCTTATGAATATATTGAATGTTATTAAGCAGTGACATTAATTTTATTTTTGATTAAAGATATTTTCAATTGTTAAAAAAAAAGTTGTATTATAATTTTATATTTTACAAATGATATCTAATGCTAAAAACTGTTGCTTACTGCTCTACTGATGTAAATACTATTATTTATAATTTGATCTGATTATACTGTAACTTTTGTATTTAATTCGACTTTTAACATTTTCACATCATTATTTATTTAAGTTCACCCCTCTGTTAACTAGAAATATATACGAACTTTAAAATGTATAGATAAAAAGTAGTTAGGGAAAACATTAAAATGTCTGGCTAAAATAAATAAATTGATTCCTTACAATAAGAATAATTTATCTAGAAAGATAAAATCATTCAGACGATATATTTCTATAGATTTTTTTTTTCAAAAGCTGAATTAAAAGACGTAGTCAGTCAATAAATGTAAATATGTTAAAACCCTATCATAATGACAAACTGATAGTATCATAGAAAACATTATTAAAGAGAAAAATCATTCGATTAATTATTATTATTTTTATCTGAATTAATAGGTATTTTTATTGCTAATTAATTTTTCTGAAATTCAAACACTAACTGAACATTTTTCCTAAACCAGAGAGGTAATAGAACTTTTATAATACAGTGTGATGAAAACTTCTATTAGCAATGCAGGGACAAAGTTAATTGAGAAATATATAACAAATTAATCAAAAGGAAGTTTAAAATGTAATTTTTAAAAAATAGACTAGATATTTTTCTAGTCTATATTTATGTTATTCAGCTGTCTTAGAAACAGAAATATACTTAAGGGTGAGTAAATTGTATGTGAAAGCAGAAAAAATAACTAAGGCCATATTTAATTTTGAATAAAATAAAAGCAGCCAAAAAATAAAATCGATAACAAAAACAGCAGTAATGAGTGACAAAGAAATAATATAGTATAATATCAGTGAACTTGATAAAATTTTCCAAAGAAGGTAAATAAAAGATAAGAGTAAATCTTTTAATAATTTATACAAAAAATTTATAATAGATATTAAGCTTGCAAAAAAAAAAAAAAAAAACGACAAAAACAAAAATATTTGAAAAAATTATTTAAATGATATATTACAAAAAATATTTAAATACTTTTATAAGATCACTATGTAGTAAAACGTTTAACATAATAAGATGGGGGGGGTGATATTAATTTTGTGATCATTACCACAAAGTAAGGCTTGGGATTTAATTGCATTACATCAAGAAATTTTAGAAAAAGCAATACTATATTCATTTATTTTTTTAATAAAAATAGTTTTCCGATTAATCTGGATATTTCCTAAGTAGATTATAAATTGTTAAAGGTTATCATAATATCCTAAGTTACATCATTTTTTAAAATATAAAAAAATATCGTACCCCAATATTTCTAAGCCCAAATTACAGACAGATATTAAAAAATAAATAGAATTTTAAAAACTAAAATATGTAAAAAATGAAAACGATACAGAAATATTGTACAAAAATTGAAAATTCCAGAGAATTCCAAAAAAAGTAGACATATACTGTAACAGTCAGAATTGTCTATCTCACTAACACACTGCAGAATTCAAACCCCAGACATGAAACTGAACATTCTAGGAGGGGTTGCCTTCTAGATATACTAAGTTTGAATCTAAAGTCCAAATTTCACAGCGCCATCTACGTGATAATGCATCTGATGCCACTACTAGTATAACCTTTGACTGGTGCCTGGTGGTCAGGGAGAAACAAAAGACTCTATACTAAAAGAAGCTTGGGTGGCTAATTAACGTCTATGGATTTACAAAAGAAATGTAGAAAATATATATATAGACCGAGACAGTGATAGGAATCAAATAAAATAAGAGATCAAATTTAGTTTTAAATAATTTCACAAAATTTATTCATATAAATTATATATATAACGCCACTGTCTGTTTATATGAGACAGGGATGTGTATTAAATAATTGTTGGCATTATATTTCAATAAATGACAAAAGGTTTTAAAGCAAAGTGATATATTCTATTCCTCAGGCTAATAGCATTACAATAATGTGCTTGATGAGATAAGAACATGTGCGAGGTGCTTTGAGCTATTATACAAGTCTAAGAAAATATTTGAAAATTAAGTATTCTAAAATATTTATTGATTTCGAGAATAGCATGGACAAAAGCTTACTAAGCAACAAAATGGGAATGTGATCAAAGCATTTATTCGATAATAATAATAATAATAATAATAATAATAATAATAATAATAATAATAATAATAATAATAATAATAATAATAATAATAATAATAATAATAATAATAATAATAATAATAATAATAATAATAATAATAATAATAATAATAATAATAATAATAGAGTTGCATTGGGAGGTCAGTATTGCTGATAATGAATTTATTAAAGTTGGAGGGTGTGACACATTTAAGTCACGGATGCTTTGTAAAATAAACATAAAATAAAACAATATCGAAGATCCGGAATGATTTCAGAGGGCATCTTGCCGCTAACCTGTAGGAAAGTATTTTATGAACAGCCGAAACTTAGCGACTGTGTGACGATTGTGTTTAATTCCCAGGTGTGTCATTTGGGGACACACTCTGCCCGGAAATCACAATAAGTGAAAAGATAATGGACTTGGCCGTGTAAAGAATCCTTGGAAAAGTAAAACAAAGTGGTCTCAACAACCAATTCACTTACCAGCAATACGAGACTAGTGTATATAAAACATACTGAATGGGTTTTACTTGGATTAAGAGAAATGCCCAATCAAATTCCCCGAAATTCATTTAAAAGGGTCCGCACAGTCTCGACGTCAATGATGAACTTTGTAATTAAAGTAGAACACAGTGATTAAAATAGGAAAATGCATGCTTGCGGGTTTGAAAAGTAAGTATAGATTTATATACGCAATCATACATTAGGGGACACATTTAATCATTGACCTCACACATACTCTCATATTAGATTAAAATCAATAACATGTAGATTTTAAACTATGTGATTATATTATATATTAAAGAAAAGAATCACCCTCGAACGAGTGATTTGCAAGATAATAAAATTGGAAAATTATTTAGAAATTTAAAATATGCCTTCACAGCAGCGTCTTATTTTCATCAAAGGGAATAATTCACTCGGTCAAAGATGATTCTGACACATTATCATAATAAAATAACAGAAAGCTTAATCAATAGAAAATATTAACCCAAGGATAGAGAGCAAAATGTTGAGTATATTTAAACACATTAAAGAAATACATAATGAAGTTATGTGAAATATCAGAAAACAATTTAAATAGCTATAGCATGTTAGTTATCACAAAAGCTCTTGGGTTAATTTAGGGTTACCTCTGGAGAAGCATTTTAGGTAGATTGATGGTCGGCAGGCTTTTAAATAATTTAACAGCAAAATCTGGAAATGTTCATATTTTTGCAGCAGCAGCAGTTCCGGGGTTCCTTATGTGATAGCTTCCAATGGTCTGGAGTAGTGGCTGGCTATTCCAAGGGGACATAGCCATCTTGACACCTCTACTCTGTCATGTCAAGGTTAGCAAATTATTAGAATAGAACTCAGAATGATTTCTCTTAGAAACATCAGAAGAAAAACTGGAGAACAAAAGAAAACCCTTCTTTTTATAGTAGACTTTAACAATAGAACTGCCCTGGAGCATTACAAAAATATATCGGACTTATCAGCTATAATTAAATCATCCAAATGTCTAAAGGAATTAAAAATTAATTAATTTCTTTTGTTAATTTCCCTGTCAACATTCGAATTACAAACTAGATTTAATTAAAAATTACTTTTATTAATTAAAGAAAACCTTAAGTGGATATCTGCTGTTTTTAGATAAAACTTATATAATATTAACTAATTAAACTATTGTCCCTCATTTATTTTAAAGAAATATTTGGAATGACTTTTATTAAATTAAATGAAAATTATTTTACTTTTAACTTGCAATATTTGAATCTATTTACTAAATGAATATTTACTAAATGAATTTTATTTTAAATCAAAATATATTACGACAGTAATATATTTGTAAATAGATTCAAACAAAATAACTTTAACAATTTATAATTTTGATATGTTTTAAAATGCATATCATAGTGTGTGCACAATTACGACTTATATAACCTACTTTTTAATAAATCAAAATTATGTGAACATATACATAATCTATAATCTTTTATTTATTTGGGAATGAGTTATATATATAATACGAGCATTGTACTCATGGTTTAAAGTTAGGCAGGATTTTCGGTATATAAGCATATTGCAGACACACTACGATAGATTGGGGTACAAACTAAGGTATGAGGGTATGAAATAGGTGAGAAAAGGTGAAACGAAGATCTGCAAAGCAGACCTTACTGTTTCAATACTTTATTGATTTCATCAAATTTCATTAACTGTGCAGATTTTTTTAAAAAATAATAAATTAGAGAACAAAAATAATTATATTCTTATAATCGAAATTGCTATGATATAACATGTTTTTGTTTTTTTGTTTTTTTTTGTGAAGAAATTATAATTCCATATTGATGCACTACTATTAATCTGGATACTAAAAATTTAATGGAAGATGACAGATTTGTTAAAGGCAAAAGTTTGTTGAAAAATCATAAGCATTTAAAAATACACTGATGATTTAATATTTATATAAAAACAGAGATGACTTAAAATACTTACTAGAAGAGTTACAGAACACAGTCACACAACTTAAATCTTATGATTTGAAAATTTAAAATCATTGACTGATTTGGCCTTATTGGAAGTTTTACTTTTCAACTAGATTCCTTGGAAGGATTTGCTTTAAAAAGTTAACATTAGAAATGCAGTTTGTCTCAACTATATTATCCATAACTCTTAATGTAGATTTGTAATATTGGATAAAAATATTGATGTTCTTAAATAATAATGCTGAGAAATACTTTTGTGAATGCCACAGACACTAAAATAAATAAACAATGAGATAATATAATATTTAGACAAGGATTTTTACACGAAGCACAAAACGTTTCTTTAAAACTATATTAGTTTGATCTTTATATAATGTCCAATAATGAAATGATGAATTCCACATTTCAACATTAAATGATTTAAATAATAGGTTATTTTGTGGGGAAATCTGATTCTAACATTAGAAAGAAACGATGCCAGCTTAATGTTAATTAAGGATATTAACTACCACATCATTTATTCTTACAAATTGTTTAATATGTAACAGGATATGATGTGTAGTATTAAAATAAACCTCAGAAAAATACAAAATAAATTTTAATTTAACAGTTTGGATATCTATCTTGTAATAAATTCTGTGATGAAATTTCTGTTCCAAAGTTCTCCATAATTATAAGCTTATAAACTAGAAGAATTCATTCAAGCTACTTATATTTTTCAATAAAAAAAAATTATACAACTATGACTTATTCTCAATAAAATATTAAAAAATATTTTGAAATAAACAAATTAAAATATCTAAAAATTATTGGAAGCCAAGACCAAATAAATGAATTGATGTAGAAAAATATGGAGATGATGTGTCTAATATAGGATCAATTATGGTACAAGTAACAAAAAAATATAAAATATATGAAAAATTTCCTGAAGTAATCAAAATCCTTAAGTAAAGTTTGATGACTTGTTTGTCTATAATTATAACTTACTTAAAAAATACAGAGCAGTAATTATACCTCATTTCAAATGTTTTTATGTAAGAAAATGTCCATAAGAGATATGATAGTCATTGAATGTAATGTAAATGTTGCAATGCCTTTCTAAAGTGCATGTGTGTATATATTGTAACCTTTAACTTTGCCAGTAAAGTTGAACTCCCAACTATTTCATTTGTCTAAGTATAGAACTTTTTTTCAATAAGTTAATTTTTATTGCAAGTGATTTTAAATAGAGCTTTATGGTTAAATGCTAAGTCATTTTATAAATCATTATAAGAATTTTATAAATCTTAATTACTTTTTAAAAACCAATTCTAATATTTTTATTGTATTGGTTTGAACCCATTTGTAATTACAAGTGACTTCTTAATTGTTTACATTAGGAATATATTTCCCTATATACTAATAAGTTAATGTTGAACATTATTAAAAGCTAAAGTTACTTTTATATAGATTCTAAGATATTAAAATTCAGTGTTTAAATTAAAATGAAGTGATAGAAATCTTTAATATTAAATATTGTTATGTAATTCTGTTTGCTTATAAGAAAGTATTTTGATTTAAGTTATTTATTAATGAAAATATGTTTTATTCATACTATTCATCATAAAATTAAATCAGTGAAAATAAAGTTAATCTAGTTAATTTAAAGAATAAAGAATTACTTATTATTAAAAGTTATTGGTTATCAATTAAAAGAAACATTGGAGAAGTGTGACTGTGCTTGCATTTATTAATTTTCAACATTCACATCTTTGTTTTAATTATATTTAAAATATCTTTAATTTAAATCAATAAAAGCTATTCTGGAAACTTCTCCTTTAATTAAGTAGTTACAAAAATGATTATAGGGAATAAGAACTTAGATTTTCAAGCAACCTTCAACTATCAACACTCTTTCATACCACTGATACACAGTGTGGATAGTTGAAGGTTACTTGAAAGTCTGAGTTCAAATCCCCTATATTTACAATTAGGTTACAGATATAAAAATGCCTGTATTTCAGGTCTTATAAGGGATAATGTAAATTAATATTCTATTTGTTGTGCAATATTTTATATTATTGTAATAATTTTGGCTATACATAATTGGCTTGGAATTGAATATTTTTTATTAAAAGTCTAGACAATATGTAAATGAATTTCTATTTTTAGCTTTGTTTTCAGATACCAGATTAACTTTTAAAATGTCAATTTTCAATCAGTCAATTCAATCACTTGATTGGGGGATATAAAATACACACTGGAAGAATCTGCACACAGATGGAGAGGCGGGACTTCCTTATTGTCTTTTCTAATTAATTTTTAATTTTGGTTGTAGAATTAATCATTTTTTATAATTACAAGTTTAATTATTTTAATCACTTTTATTTTGCTGATAGTAATGGATCTGTAAATAATATCTAATTCAGTTACTAAAACTTTAAACAAAAGACTACTGGGAAATCCAAAGTCCATATTATTTTTAAAAAACATGAGAATTTTAAAAAGTGATTTTTTACAGCTATTGAATTACCTTTATGCAGAATTAACATCTCATGTGAATTTTGTATAGCTTATTTCACTCATGTAAGAACTTTTATTCATTATCAATTTTGTACTTACAATAAACTTGATTATAAATGTAATATTCTGTGCATCTTAAAAATAATATTGTTAAAGACTTTGTCCCCATTAAATATTTTATAGTAGTCTTTAATCTTGTAAATGCTTTGTTTCAGTATTTTTAAAAATGCTGAAAGTGTAATAAATTTATTGAAAGACTTTTAAAATGTTTTGTCTTCAACAATGTCTTTTTTAAATATATTTCTTTCATTGTTATTATATTTTGAAACAATGTTTTTCTCCTGGATACTTCATTTTTTATGAATAACTTATTTAATTTTGAATTGTAGGACTTTGTTATTAATTTTCGAGATATTTTAATTACTTATCATAATTATTTATTTATTATTGTTGCTGACGAGTAAAAGGTGATCATTTGCAAGTATTTCAACTTTTGCTTAATACAAACTAAATAAGAGAACTATATCTCAACTCTATCAAAATAAAGATTTATTAGTTTACTCTTTTATTGGAAAATTTTTCCTTAATTGCTTATGTTTAAAAACTAATATTATATCTTTTTAATGGATTTACTACTTAAAAATTTATTATTATTGTTATTTAAATACATATGGACAAAATAACTGAATCAGTTCTATATGCATTATGAAAGAAATACTTTGAGGAATTATTCAAGTTACTATACAATTAATTTTTACCTGCCTTTATTGAATACTTCATTATTATTACTGTGAAAGCTATTAATTTCAAACTCTGCTCTCTTATAAAACCTGCTTTATCTTCAAATAATAGTTACTTCTTAAACCTCATTAGAGAAATATATCTTTCAAGGAATGACTGCAAAGTTAACATAAAAGAAATTTCTGACATCTTATTTTAAAATGTTTTCATGAAACTTAATGGCTATTAATATATTTATGTCATTTTGTTATCAATAAATCTATTGTTATAGAAATATTTTTGAATGCAATACATCTAGTTCTAAATTGCTGCATTTTCAACAAACGGAGAAAATTTTCTATGTTTTCATAACTGCATCCTGATTAATGGTGAACACTCTGGGATAAAGGACATACAGTTATAGAAATTTTGATAAACTGGATATACATTTAATTGTAATCTTATGCTTTTTGTAATTATTATGTACTTTATTTATTTTATAATGCATAATTTGTCCGATATATTTTAATGCATTATTTATTGAATATAGAAATAAAACAAACTCTTTTTTTAAAACTTGCTTTTTATATGACTGTAATGATGATAATGAAATCCAAGTTTTAAAAAGAAGGAGTTTGTTTGTTTTATTTCTATATTGAATATTTATGAACTATTTTGGAAAGAAGAACAGTGTGATTGATATATTAAATTATTATTTATTGACTATAATATTCAGAAGTTCACAGAATATTTGCTATTTACAATACTTTATCAGTTTAAAATGATGGTTTGTGCCTATCACAAGCAATTTACCTATTTGAAGGAATATGTTTAGCAAAACAAATGATAATATTGTATATTCTTATTTTAGTATTTATTTCAGACCAGTGTTTTATTAGGCCAGATTTGGTACATAATTTTATCAGTTATATGCATCAGTTAATAATTATATTTGTTTAAGAGATAGTAGTGTCAGTGTATCTTTTGTTTTATCATTTATGCTTATTTTGCCATTGTATTTTCTAAAATATAATAGTTGTGACTCTTTCTTAACAATATTTACTTGTTAGTACATGTATTTTTATAAAGAGATTTAGCTTTGTCTCTCTTATTATGGTATTTTTCCATGTGTGATATTTTTCATGTTAATATTTAGCATGAATGTTTTATTTAAGACAGTCCCTATTGTTTCCAATGTTTTTGATTGTTCATTCCCATATTTCTCTTACGTCAAGAGATAAAAGTCCTAGCATATTTGTTTGCCCCCAGAATGTAGGTGCTCTTTTTGAGTTCATGCCATCATTTGATTCATTGTCTTATTTATCTTTTCTTCTTGGATGTATCATATATTTTGTATGCAGCCATGTGTGGTCTACCATAACTTTATTATTTATAACAATTAATATTGCTATCTGTTTGTGAAGAACATAATATTTTCTTCAGTTGCACTCTTGAATATTCTGTGTATAGATTAGAGATAGTTCTAATATGTAGGTCTGTTTTGTTGTGCTTTGCCAGTGTTACAAAATGTAAAACCAATAATTATTACTTTAAAAAATTTAAATTATATTTATAGGCCTAAATAAGTAATCTACATTACATCTATCATTGATTTTATTGCTAGATTGGAAAGACTTGTTTAGTATTTAGATATACTCATTGTTGGAACAATATCATAGTGTTATTATTATGCAAAAATATAGACCTTTTTATGAGAGTGCTCATGTTTAATAAAGTCTTTTATCAGTAAATTAAACTAACAATAATTAGCTATCATTTAATATGTAAACTTATTTATTGTTATGATAAACTATCAAGCGTTGGTAGCTGAGAGGTCAGCGCAGTTGCCTTGCAAGCAGTTGCTTGCAGACGATTGTTGCGGCCGATGCTTTGACATATGGAAAAAAAAAACTGTAAACCTCTAGAATTTTATTTCTTCAATGCAATAAAATTGTATAGCATATTATTTAAATAGCTCATTTTAAAGATTGTAGATTTCCAAGTGTTATTTATTGGATTCCTTATTGTGTTTATCATCTCAATCACATATGACTTATCCATAAATCTTAACAATATACAATCAATGATACAATTATATTTTAATTTAGTTATTAAGAGTACATTTAAATAAAATTGAAGATAATAATCACTTTGTTAGAATGGTCACCAGATGTTAAGAATGCATCTAAGAAAACAAAATATTTATTCTTTTTTTTTTTAAATTTTAAATGATCACTTTAATCCATTTGCAATTATTAAAAGAAGACTGTGTTTATGATAAAAATATTATCTACTTATTTATAAGATCGTAATTGATTATCTATCAGAAAGTTAATGCTTAAATCATTTATTTTAAAGTTATCAAAAAGATTTGGCATGAGTTGTTAATGGCAATTCTGAGGGGCAATAATATCCTTTATCCACGCTTGGTATTTGAATGCTATCCTAACACATTATTATTTTAGTCTAAGTTAACAATTTCTATGTAATTTACTTTAATTAAAATATTTTCTTTTAAAATTTATTATTATTATTATTATTATTATTATTATTATTATTATTATTATTATTATTATTATATTATAATAATAATAATAATAATAATAATAATAATAATAATAATAATAATAATAATAATAATAATAATAATAATAATAATAATAATAATAATAAAGTAGGTAGACATTATCTTAATGGTAAGAGTTTGTCTCCTCCTATTTTTACTAGGACGCCGTTCATTGTTTAATAATTCACAAATAAAATAAAAGAGTAAAATTTTAATATTATAAATATTTAATAGAGAACTCTGAGAAGTTATTATCACAATCAATGATCAAAAAAAAATTATGTTGAGAAGTAAAATGACACAAATAAAATTTAAGAATCATTATACTATGAATGAGAACATTGCAATGAAATATTGAGAATAATGGTCGCAAGATGTATTATGTTGAAGAGGGGTTTAAAAAAATTATGATTAAGAATATAACCTAACTACTCTTTGGTATGTGCTTTCAATATTAAGATCATTTATAATTTATCAGAGTGAGTTGAGATTTCTCCTCTTCTTAAAATTTGTTAAATGTTAATTAGCATATTTACAATGCTTAATTATTATTATTCTTACCCCTATAAATCTTTTTTATAGGAAACCCCACCGAGCTTAGCCTATAGCCTGTGTCATATTGTTTGAATTATTATTATTGGTTATTCTTCAGAAATATTATCAAATCCACCACTTTTTTTATTTTGCTGTAATATCTTATATAAATACAATTTGTCCACTACATTAAACACTTTCTTTTATGTTTTAACTGGCCTACAGTTTTCTTCATAGCCACATTTTTATTTTTATTAATGTAGCTCTGAAGAAGATTGCAGAACATTCAAAACATTACAAGATTGTGCATGAATATAGGCCGATAACAGTTTTTTGCTAAAAAGTGTTTAAAGTAGTGGATAAATTGTATTGATTATTCTTCTTAGAGTAATTCTTATATATATATATATGATAAACAAAAATGCAAGTTAAAAAACTTGCTAACGCTTGTATTTATGTCCACAGATGGCATCCTACCAAGACTGCCAATCAAGCGTATGTTTTGTTTACACAAACGTCAGAGTAGTTAGTATTCACTATCTCTAACTATAATTCCACTTTCAGATCATGATTTCAAGCCATTTGCTATCGTCAGTGAAAGACAGGAATAAAGAAACTAGATCTGAATACAAACTCTGAGCGTTTATGAAACAATTTCTATTCAGCTTGCAAGCGTGAATTTTTTAGACACGTAATGTCTTCAAACTCAGCATAGCAAACCAGATAGCTACATGGGTCTGATCTCAGTTCAGCATCACCACATAGTAGAAGCCTCTGCAATCTATATCATTGCAAGAAAGACCTCAAAGGTACATTTATGATAAACAAAAATGCAAGTTAAAAAACTTGCTAACGCTTGTATTTATGTCCACAGATGGCGTCCTACCAAGACTGCCAATCAAGCGTATGTTTTGTTTACATAAACGTCAGAGTAGTTAGTATTCACTATCTCTAACTATAATTCCACTTTCAGATCATGATTTCAAGCTATTTGCTATCGTCAGTGAAAGACAGGAATAAAGAAACTAGATCTGAATACAAACTCTGAGCGTTTATGAAACAATTTCTATTCAGCTTGCAAGCGTGAATTTTTTAGACATGTAATGTCTTCAAACTCAGCATAACAAACCAGATAGCTACATGGGTCTGATCTCAGTTCAGCATCACCACATAGTAGAAGCCTCTGCAATCTATATCATTGCAAGAAAGACCTCAAAGGTACATTTATGATAAACAAAAATGCAAGTTAAAAAACTTGCTAACGCTTGTATTTATGTCCACAGATGGCGTCCTACCAAGACTGCCAATCAAGCGTATGTTTTGTTTACACAAACGTCAGAGTAGTTAGTATTCACTATCTCTAACTATAATTCCACTTTCAGATCATGATTTCAAGCTATTTGCTATCGTCAGTGAAAGACAGAAATAAAGAAACTAGATCTGAATACAAACTCTGAGCGTTTATGAAACAATTTCTATTCAGCTTGCAAGCGTGAATTTTTTAGACACGTAATGTCTTCAAACTCAGCATAGCAAACCAGATAGCTACATGGGTCTGATCTCAGTTCAGCATCACCACATAGTAGAAGCCTCTGCAATCTATATCATTGCAAGAAAGACCTCAAAGGTACATTTATGATAAACAAAAATGCAAGTTAAAAAACTTGCTAACGCTTGTATTTATGTCCACAGATGGCGTCCTACCAAGACTGCCAATCAAGCGTATGTTTTGTTTACACAAACGTCAGAGTAGTTAGTATTCACTATCTCTAACTATAATTCCACTTTCAGATCATGATTTCAAGCTATTTGCTATCGTCAGTGAAAGACAGGAATAAAGAAACTAGATCTGAATACAAACTCTGAGCATTTATGAAACAATTTCTATTCAGCTTGCAGCGTGAATTTTTAGACACGTAATGTCTTCAAACTCAGCATACAAACCAGATAGCTAGATGGGTCTGATCTCAGTTCAGCATCACCACATAGTAGAAGCCTCTGCAATCTATATCATTGCAAGAAAGACCTCAATGGTACATTTATGATTGGCAGTCTTGGTAGGACGCCATCTGTGGACATAAATACAAGCGTTAGCAAGTTTTTTAACTTGCATTTTTGTTTATCATAAATGTACCTTTGAGGTCTTTCTTGCAATGATATAGATTGCAGAGGCTTCTACTATGTGGTGATGCTGAACTGAGATCAGACCCATGTAGCTATCTGGTTTGCTATGCTGAGTTTGAAGACATTACGTGTCTAAAAAATTCACGCTTGCAAGCTGAATAGAAATTGTTTCATAAACGCTCAGAGTTTGTATTCAGATCTAGTTTCTTTATTCCTGTCTTTCACTGACGATAGCAAATAGCTTGAAATCATGATCTGAAAGTGGAATTATAGTTAGAGATAGTGAATACTAACTACTCTGACGTTTGTGTAAACAAAACATACGCTTGATTGGCAGTCTTGATAGGACGCCATCTGTGGACATATATATATATTAATGTGGCTCTGAAGAAGATTGCAGAACATTTGAAACATTACAAGATTATGCATGAATATAGGTCGATAACAGTTTTTTGCTAAAAAGTACCCATTCAGCTTTGTTGGTATATGATATAATAAATATATGATTAAAATTTTAGTCCAACTAATAAGCTAGTCGTTTGCTTTTTATCAAAACTACTTATACTTTTAATTATATAGTTTTTTTTTTCTATATGTAATTTTAGTTGATGGAATATAGGTGAAGATATATATGATAAAAGCATATGAAAGAAAATAATAATTCCAATATTTACAGGATATACTCCCTCTCCCCAAGATATGTGCATATACAAATGGAATATATTTTATAACTTTCTGAATTTACATTAGGTTTTCAATTTTACAGGATGGAAAGTATCTGTTTGTATTTGCAAGTATGGTAGAGTATATAACCTATGCACTTTTTATAATTATTGAGACTATGTTTATTTTATAATGTAGACATTCTACCAGAAGTTTTATATTGTTTCACAACAATATAATTTGGACCTATAATGTATAGAAAACAATCAACTATGCCCATACGCATAGCAACTCCATAACAATGTCTCTGTAAGTTAAACTCAACATAAAATATGCAAACATTGTGATAATCAATATACAAAAGATATTAGAGCACAAAGAACAACAAAAAAACTTAAAATTAAAGAAAATCTATCTAATTGATTAATTGGTAAAATATTAATATTTGATACATAATGTTGCTATTTATTTATGAATATAAAAAACAACAGCAAATGAACGTACTTTTAAGTAGGAATTAGTATTATTATCAGAACTGACTTGGTGCAAACATTAACCGTTACATTATTGCTTTGTAAAATGATAAAAAATGGACTCCTAACTGCAATGCCATTTATATATATATATATATATTTCTACAAAAACTTGTTTAGAAAAACATATAAAATAATGATTACATTTGTTGATCAATGTTTTTAAGTACGAAATATTTATAATATATATTAAATACATTCTTTAATAGAAGAGGAATTACCATAATTTTTTACTACCTATCCTAATCAATTCAAACTTACAGATTTGAATTCAACTGCATATCCCGTTATAATATATTTTCTTTTTCCTTTTTGATGCAGATTAATAATGGTCAACTAAATGTAAATCCATTTATGATAATCCATAATTTAACAATAAATAGATGATAGTTTATGGTTGGTTTTAAAAATAACTAGATCTTGTTTTCTTCTTTCTAAAATATCCCATTGAATTTCAAAAACAATAAATATTATCTAATATAGTATAATTAATTTTATTTCCAAAAATCAAAACTTTATTCACATTTTAGAGTAGATCAAGAGAAATCAATGACAACATAAAATTAGGTGAATAATAAAGTCTCAATGAATACATATAAATATGGTATGCGAACAATCATTATAAAGAAATCAAATGTTGGATTAGGCCATGAAGCATGGCATAATATATATAACATGATTGAAATATAAAGGATGTAAAATATATATACAAATTTGATGAATTTTTATAAGACAAAATAAGATTTTAAAAAAAAATAATGAAAGTAATACATTAAATCAATAACGTAGTATCAAGAGTTACATAAAAGAAATATGATAGGTAAATTAATGCAAATAAAAGAGAAAACCAAAATCAAAGGTTCCACTAAGGCCTTAAGGCAATGCATTATATACATCATCTACTAGAGATACAGAGGAAGTCAAAGCTATATATAAGGTTTCAAATTCCATTGATTAATGACTTGCTTGGCTTAAAGGCAAATGAGGACCATAACAATATTTAAGAGTTGATATATAAAAGGAACTATTAGGAATCGCTAATTAGGATATATAAGTAAATTAATTATAAAGCATAGCACCAATGCAAAATATATGTAATAAATACATAGGGTACATAAAATATCTAAATAGTTATAGTTCAAATCATTAATAGATAAAATATGGGATACATTATTCATTCAGTAGATGGGAGAAGGTTGAGGTCTTAGGTCATGGAACAGCATGAGTCAAGTCTATAGCATCATCTGGCTCCAGATCTTGTCTGCCAGCCAAGGCTGACAAGCTCATTTACCCTAATCTTTTATCTTGTAGAGGGACTTAAAAAATCTATTAACTATTGAGACATCACAGCTATGATCAAATATCATACTACATCTGGCAGTCCAAATTGAGAAGTTAATGAAAGTGGCCAGCCGGCGGAAGCGGGCATGCAACGTATGCTAGGCATGCGGGCGCTGGCAGAAGGAGGCACCATCACTGAGAGATTAGCATCTGAAAAAGAAGGCGCCATCCCTGAGAAATTAAAACTCTACTAACAAAAATACTCACATTTGAAGAATATTATTCTCAAATGTTTATTTACAAAAATTATTGAGAGTAGATTATTGAAAATCATATGAAGTCATATTATATCTTATTAAATGACACACACAAGCAGGCCTGCACACAAGCTCTGCTTAATATTAAAAATATAAAACAATCAAATCTATTATTTATCATGAACAATAAACTAAACATAAAGTTTATTATATTACAAATTTCATATTGTAATGTTTATATATATATATATATATATATATATATATATATATAGTACTGCTTATAGTAAACTATAAGTAACTTTCTGCTAGCAAATATATAAATAAACACACACTAAAAGTATTATAAATTAGAACTTATGTATGTATATGCGTATATATATATATATTAGATCATGTACATAATTTTGAAATCGTAAGAAACGATTATAATATTGCAAAATAAAACATTTTCTAATTTTTTATTTAAATAATAATTTGATATAAATATTCGAACGTGTATGTAATATATATTATAGGTATAATTCCAGTAAACTTAATATAATTTTCAGTTTACTTTTTATTTTATATATTTTAATTATTGTCAAAAGTCTATTTTTTCTGCATACTAATTAGGTTTGCAAATTAATTACATATGTTTGCTTATGATGTTTATCGCAAATTTTAAAATCTTAGTAAGAACTTGTAAACAATAATTATAATCCCAGGAAATTTTCTATTGAAATCGCAAATCAGGCCTGGCAGGCCACCTGTGTTAATTAGAAAAATATATGATAACAAAAGAAAATCTTGCCAATGGTAAAACTAAAATGTTCAATCAAGCGTAAAAAACTGGACACTTGAGTTATTTTAAAACCTGACCATTTTTAATGTCAATGGCTGAATATTTCCAATTTATTAGCTGCCTTTTTTAGGTAAACAAGTTAAACAACTTCTTCCAGATCGGAAGAGCGTCGTGTAGGGCAAGAAGTAATTTGTGTTGGACATCTAAATTAGCGATATATAATCTTAAGTATTAAGATACATGATGTAAATATATAAATTAGAGTCCGTATTTATTTATTTATTACATTTGAAAATTATTTTAAAGTGGCGTTCATGAGTAAAAGTAATATGGAATCAAAAACTAAGAAAAAACTCTTCCGATCTACAAAATCGTAAACGCCAAGCTGAAAAAATAGCAAACATTAAAAAACAAAGTGGATCACTTAATAAATATCTTAAAATATCAACTGCTTCTGAAATAGCTTATACTCAACAAGAACCAGAACCATGCACATCATCTAGTTAGATCGGGAACTGTTGAAAATATTGAACAAGATTTTAGTAAGAAACAGTTAAGTGACAACAAAGTCATTGTGCCAATATCATATCAAATGTGTACAAATTTAGAAGATCCAGCTGAATGGAATAAAATCGATGACAAACTACGTGTTATTTTAGTAGAAATGGGGCCTGTTCAAAAGAAAGATATTATATATCCGAACGATGTACATGGCCGTAAATTTTCTGATGTATATTATAATAGAAAAATGGAAAACGGAGTAGTTTTTCGAAAATGGCTTATTTATTCCGAAATTTTGAACTCTGTGTTTTGCTTTTGTTGCAAAGTTTTTGGATCTACTGAATCTAGCCTCATAGAAGGATACAATAATTGGAGAAATTTAAGTACAACTTTACACAGACATGAAACTAGTATGGCTCACATGAAAAGTTTATTGAATTGGAATGAACTTGAGAAAAGATTAAAAAACAAAATTACTATTGATTGTCAATCTCAAAATTTATATGAAATGGAAAAGAAACATTGGAGGAGTGTTTTGGAACAGCTGATTGAAATTATCAAATTCCTTGGTAGTCAAAATTTAGCATTTCGCAGATCATCTGATAAATTATACGAAAAAAATAACGGAAATTTTTTAAAATTAATTGAATTATTTGCGAAGTTTGATCCCGTTATGGAAAATCATGTTGAGAGGGCCCTAGATCAAAACAATAGAGTACATTATTTGAGCAAAGATAGCCAAAATGAATTATTGGAAATTTTAAGTACAGCAATTAGGGAAACAATTTTATTATCGATAAAGAAATCCAAATATTATTCTATTATTTTAGATTGTACACCAGATGCAAGTAAAACTGAACAAATGACCATAATTATTCGCTTGTTTTTTGTAATAATGGAACGGTTAAAATTAGAGAAAACTTTTTAGGTTTCATAGATATAACAGATTCCACTGGACGAGGTTTATGTACAACAATAATTGAACAACTGGAAAAATGGAAGATTCCCATTGAAGACATGCGTGGTCAAAGGGGTATGATAATGGGGCCAACATGAAAGGCAAAAAGGCTGGACTTCAAAATTTGATTTTAACCAAAAACCCTTGTGCATTTTACGTACCATGTGCTGCTCATTCTTTAAACTTAATCATAAACGATGCCGCCAAAGTCAATGTAGATACAATTGGTTTTTTGCAATTGTTCAAAAAATATACAATTTTTTTTCATCATCTTATAAACGGTGGTCAATCCTTTTAAAATTTATTAAAACTTTAACTCTAAAACAACCATCAGAAACATGATGGGAAAGCAGAATTGATGCAATCCGGCCTCTACAGTATCAGTTGGGTGAAATTTATGATGCACTCTATGAAATAATGAACAACGAATCTTTTAATAGAGAAATTCAACATGAAGCTCAATCACTCTGCACTAACCTTAAGGATTACAAATTTATTTGTTCTTTAATAATTTGGCATGATATATTAAATAGAATAAATCCTGTCAGTAAAATGCTCCAAAATGTAAATATGAATGCTTCACTTGCTTTAGAATCGATCGCAAATCTAAATAAATTTTTACGAAAATATCGATCAGATTCAAATTTCAAAAACATTCTCAAAATTGCAGATGAACTTAGTGAAGAGGTTGATGGAGAGAAAGAATTTAAAACTGCCAAAGAAGTTCGACAACAGAAAAAACTCGTCAATTTGATTACGAGCATCAGGACTAAACACCTCAAATACCTGAAGAAAAATTTAAAATAAACATGTTTTTTACACTTTTAGATGTAGCGATTAATTCTTTAACAGAACGCTTTGAACTCCTCGAAGCATGTTATAATAATTTCAATTTTCTATATAAAATATCAGAAATTAATAAGAGCGAGTTACAAGCAAAATGCAAAGATTTAGAAAATATTTTGAAATTTGATAACAGTAAAGATATTAATGCTACAGATTTATTCGACGAATTATGTGCTTTTCGAGATATTTTTCAAAAGGATTTTTTAAATTCTCAAAACCCTTTCGAAACACTTAATTTTATAGTTTCTAATAATTTATCTATGCCAAACTTATCAATAGCTTTAAGAATATTATTAACATTACCTGTTAGTGTTGCAAGCTGTGAACGCTCTTTTTCTAAGTTAAAATTAATTAAAACTTACTTGAGAACAACTATGTCACAAAAAACGGCTTGTTAATTTGGTATTAATTGCTATTGAAAATGATATTTGTGCAGAACTGGAAATAAATACAATCATATCAAGGTTTATTAATATGAAGTCAAGGAGTATAAAATTATTATAATTATAACATGTTTTGTAATGCATTTACTTTTTTTAACTGTATTTTCTTTTTTTTTAATATTAAAAATTATTTATTTACATTGCCTTGTTTGTTTCCCTTAGAAAGATTTTGTACACTAATATTTATAACATGTAGGTGGTATACATTAAAGTGACCAGATTTTAACATTGGTAAAACGGAACACCATTGACCGGGGAGGGGGGGCTGATTAAAAATTTGGTTTATATCATATGGAGCGTTTATATAGATATAGCGTACATTAATAATAATAAATTAAATATGTATGTTTGTAATATTATCTTTTTTTAAAATTATTTCATTTATAAATTGTAAATTTATTATTAAATTTGCTAATATTTGCATAAATTTAGAGGTTAGAAAAATTAGCAAAAATTTTAAAAATAATGGGTTTGTTAAAAACAGACAGTGACGCAAATAATAAATATGAAATTTAAAAAAAAAAAAATATTTGAGATTAAAATATGTAAATGTTTTTCGAAAATTATTTTAAACATTTAAATATTTTAATCTCAAACATTTTTTTTTTTCATTTATTATATATATATATATATATATTTGAATCACTCTGTTTATTTTTAACAAACACATTATTTTTAAAATTTCTGCAAATTTTTCTAACATCTAAATTTGCCGTGTTAAATTATATATTATTTCATACAAACCGTTTGTATGAAATAATATATAATTTAACAATCAATTTTATGCTATTTTTGATATCAAAAATAGCATTACATCGTGCATTCTTTCTAAAAATCATGACTTTTTTAAAACGCCACGGGACACGGTCGGGTCACCTTAGTAAACATACATATTGACAGGGGTGCCAAAATCAAATTTGCATGCGGGCGCCTAGTACCCAGCGCCGGCCCTGGTGGCCAGTCTTATTTTTCCGAAGTGACCTTTTTTAATTACGTCATTAAGAGAAATGTTAGCAGGATCATTGCCATTCATCCAGTTTAATGCAAGGTTCCATTGACAACATTCTGAGATAATGAGGTTTGTGGATTTACTCCAGAACTTTGATTAGACCGGATAAATGGCAATGATTCTGCTAACATTGCTCTTAACACTGCAATTAAAAAAAGTCAATTTGGAAAAATAAGACTGGCCACTTTCAAAACTAAGCCTTATTTTAAAAAACCATGTGTTTTCAAATAAAAAATAAACAAATAAAAAGAAAACACCTTAGAACAATGTTTATTGTTTGATTGATCTTATATGCATGATAATTGCAAATAAATTAGCATATAATTTTATAATTATTATAAATGAGAATATTTTAAAAGTGTTTATTATCCCATTAGTTGACTAAGATATAAACCTTTATGTAATATTTAGACTATGAATTGTTAACCATGACAATATAAAGCTCATAAGACCAGTTTCAGAAAAATGTCATCAACTAGCAGCATTTCAATGTCACTAAATACAAATAAATGTTATTTCCGCTAAATAATGAAATAATAAGAGTTCTTAGAAGCATTCATTCTTAACATTATAAGATTAAACACTGTTATTTATTGATTACATAACTGAATGTGTGGTAAGCATATTTATTTATATAATATAGAATTTTCTAAGTGTATATGTGATTAGAATATATTTAAACTATGCTTAATAATTTTGTAAAAGTCAACACCATAATGTTGCAAATTTTTTAAAGGAAAACAATATATTCTTTACACACACATTTATAAATGTATGTATGTAGATATAAACAAATATTAGATTACCTAGTTTCATCTTGCATTACCAATTTTAAATGATTCTTGTTTTGTAATGATGCCATTTTACTTATAATTATAAGGTGGATTATTTCCGTCATCAGTTTTACTTATTAAATGTTCTTAGAAAAAAATAAAACCTTATTTACCCTTTTCCAATTATATTTAATTACTTATTAATATTACAAAGGTTTACTAATTTGTGTGTTATTAATAACGGTGGAATATATAAATATAGTTTCGATTTTTTAAAAATATTTACAACTTAAACTAGATGTTGAAAATAGTTTAACATATAATTACAAATTCTAATGATATCATTCTTTGTTTGTTTGTTTTTAAAAAATTGACTCTAATTTCTATCTATCCAGCATGTGTTTACAAGAAGTTTTTTAAATTATAAAATGCATTATATTTAATAATAATCTATGTTTCATAAAATTAAGTGAAATCTGTTTAATATAAATAAGATTTAAACCTTTTCTGATTTATAGTTAGCATTGTTGAAGCTTGGTACAGTTGATAGAAAAAGTTTTCTTGAAACATTTGTTATGAATCCTGTATTGTTATAGTTCATAATTTGACTTTGTATAGCATCTTATATCATTGTTAAATAATGAGTTAATTAAATGTCCTTAAATACATTTATTTGTAATATTATAAAATATAACTATATAGCAAAATATTTATTATATAATTCGGTTTATTTTAAAAATGTCAAACTGCATACATATATAAACATATGAAAAATTTAATGTTTTTATCATTCATTTATTATAACATTTTTCAGAGATATACCATTAAGTCTTTTTGGATATTTTTATTTAATACTTAAAATTAATTTTATTCAGAGCCTAATTCTTGCCCTCATTGTAACATCCCTTGCATAGAAGAATTCTATTCTGCTACTTTATCCTACTCTCAATTAAATGCTTTTGAGGAAACTTCAAGATTAGCACAGAAGTACAATACAGACATCAATTATTTAATGTAAGTATTTCAGATTAACTTTGTGTTTTAGTAATTTATAAAAATATTAATTTTCTAAATAATATAAAATGACTTTTGATATATATATATATATATATATATTGAAGCAGTCAATGTCTAATCATCATTGAGCTTCATGCTTAACCATCTACACTAACCTCCTATGGGGCCTGCAATTCAGACCTCTCTGTAAATATATACCATTCACCCACACACTGTATGCATAATGATCCAAAAACATTAATAAAATATTTAGCAAAGTAAAACAGTAGGGTGAGTGATGCGTATATATATATATATATATATATGAACGAAGCAATGATTTTATTTATTGGTGAATATTAGATGTTTTCTTTATATAATTGTAAATATCTTTTTATATATGTGTATTTAATTAAACTAGTGGAATGTAACGACAAAGAAAGATGGGGAGGGCTTGAAATACTGAAATTATCTTTATCTATAGTCAGATTGTTTTCATTAATTAAAATTATAAATCTTAATTAAAATTCTTTTTTAGTTGTTTTCAAATCTCTAAAAATAGCTAAAATGGTATTTCCAGCCTTATCTGTTTTATTTTGTTAATTAAATATTTTACTAATCAAACATGTTTTTTTAATTAAGAGATAGCTGTGGGCAACTGAGATTGCATTCTTGGTGGGATTAAGGTGGATAAAAAGGCCCATAGAACAAAAGAGTTGGAGTTTTTAGTTGACATTTTGGTCAGTTGAGTTGAGTTGAGTTCTTTTTCAGTCAGTTACTTTCGAAGGGTTTCAAGACCGTAACATTTTAAGAAGTCAAGAGAAGTTCCGTGCTATGAATTGTGAGTAGAAAAGAAGCGCTTTTTTTCTTCTTCTCTCGAAGAACTGTCTGCCTGCCACTGCCATGTTCCATCTAGCTGACCATACAACATGATTGCTTCTGACTGCTGATTGCTAATGATGCTGCTATGCTGTTTTTTTTCCTTAGGTAACCTTTTAAAGTAGAACTGCTTTCATAAGTCAATACTTTTGTAATCTATAGTTCAACATTCATATCTTAATTTATATATTATTTTATAAGCTTCTGCTAATTTTGCTTTTAAACTCTCTCTCAGTAATCTTTTATTAATATAATGTATTTTAACTTACCTTTCACGCTTAATTAAATTATATATATATAAATGTGGGCGATTCTATTAAGATTTTATGTATTTTGTTTAATGTATAAATATAATCTATTTTCTTTAATATGCCAAAATCGCTAAATTCGCGAGTAAGGGGGAAAATAATTGTTTTACTTGGAAAAAGAGTGGGCTTTATTTAAAACTTATCAATAAAGTTTTGTCTATATCAAATAGAAATTGCTCGCGAGTTTGGTTTCATTTTAAATTCATTATTCTTAAAGTAAATTAAAAACTTTTACTGTGGATGAATTTTGCTTTAATTTCTATTTTAAAAAGATCGTGAACCTTCATATAAATAATCCATTCCTTTTTGCTGGTGCCTGAAGGGCAAATTCTACCTGTTAATACGTATTTGGGAATCGATTCTTTAAATATAAATGTTGTTAGTTTAATAATATTATAAATAGAAGCGTTATTATTCATTATGATTAGTTAAATGACTCAGAATTGAAAACAGATTATTGCGCAAGAGGTTAGACAATTTCCAAGTTTGAAAATTATATTATAAAACTTATATTCATGTCCAATAACGTTGCTGGCATACATTTCCATTATTCTGATATTTTATCTTCTCCATTTCTTGATTGTTTGGTCATTGGGAACATCTAAAGCTCCTATCCTACTTCTCAGAATCGTTCACAATCAGGTACAATGCTTCCTGTGGGAACGTAAAGTTTACGAGGGTTATGATATTTATGTGCTGCAGAAGACAGCGCATCCAGATTCTGGGCTCTCAAACCCAGACCCTCTCATGATATCGCTCCGCCAGAAGGCGTGGACATATCCAATCTAAGTTCGTTTCAAAGTATTCTTTTAAATGATAAAATATCCACAATCGCCATGAGGCCTTATTTTCGTTATTGTACTAGTACCGTTACTTTGCTCTTTAATTTGATCATCCGTCCGTCTAATCTTAGTAAGTCGCAATGATGTGTTAAAGATAAAGATTCATTTCGTAAAATACGTTCAGTATGTTGATCTCAAAATTGTTTTCCTTTAAAAAGCTTTATCGATTCCCAGAGACGCAAATCAATTTGTATAATTTATTCTAGTAAATATTGCGCATTGTTTGTTTCTTACGTATACTTATTCTAGAGACGCTATGTCTAAACAATGCTTATCAAACATATGTAATGATTTTAAGATTGTAAATAAATGATTGAGTCCGTAAATTTATATTTATTTGTCAAAATGATTAACGTTAAATCATCGTGTATCTTTCTGTAATCGAATCTGTTCCGATCTTGTAGATTATTTTGTACATCCACATTTTGGCATATTAACCCCGCACAACTTATAACACATTCTATAAAATGGTATTTATTAAATAATTGATGTAATGGGGATTTTATAAAACAAATCCCAAGTTTTCAAAATGTATAAAATCACTCCAAGCGTGAAACAATTTTATAACATATATATGCGTTTTCTACATTTATTAAATATATATATTTTCATGTAAATCCTGGTTTGTGTTGAATTATTAGTTTCTAGTTAATATTTAGAATTATTTTCTTTAGCTAAGAGCTTAGCATTAATAAATAACTATGATAATGTAATAACTGGGCTACTCCGACCTCGATCATCATCATTATTCTGATCTTATGCTCTACCGCTTTGCTTTGCTTCTGGGCACGGATTTAAAATAATTTTACTGTGTCATCAGAATTGTTGTTCATTGAGTCAGAGATTCGAAGAATAGGAAAATAGGTTAGAATTCAGGACTGCTCCATACCTGTGTATCTCGAGCATGATTGGATTCGAGGTACTTTTGCTTAGGATTTGAATCTTGTTAAGTGAGCGTACTATTTTGACCGGTACAATATATAATTGAAATGTTAGTTTGCTTCAGAGATTGCCTGAGGTTTAAGTTAACACATTAAACCAAGAAACCTCTGTCTATTTTGCCAATCATTTAACCACTGCAACATTTAGAGTTGTATAATATCTGGATTAAACACAAAGCATACAACCTTGATAAAATCATACAATATTATTAATTATACAGTGAAGTCATAATGTGTGATGTATCAATATACACTACTTTAATTGTACATTATATAAATAAAAATATTAATATATAGTAAATAGAAACATTAAAACTTGTAAATTTAGTAAACCTTATAAACCAGCAGCCATTTTTTTTTATCTCTAAGTGCTGCATAAGATCTAGTAAATTATTAACATTTATTTGAGTTACATGTAAACATATTTTATTAGTTGTTTTTTTTTCTTATTTCCAAATTTCAATATGATATATTATTTTATATAATAAAATATTTTTAAGGGTAAGGCTAAGTTTTAATAAAATTTAAGAAAATTCATAAAGTATTTTTTTCAAGCTGCAAAAAAAAAAAAAAAAAAAATTGAATTGTGTCAGAAAGTTTGTTTGAAGAATTTAACTTCAAATTTAAAATGGTTAATGACAAGCAGAAATTACCATATAGATTTTAAAATTGAAACAGACATGAAAGAATAGTTATCTCATAAGAAGGCTGCTATTGTATTTTTATGGAAAGAAAAAAGTTATGGAAGAAAAAGGATACTACCAAGGACTTGCTTAATTGTAATAAAAGTAATTTGTGAAAAATAAAGATATGATACAATAACTAGATAAATAGTGATGGTATACTATGATGGTAAAATTAGAAAATTTAATATATTTTTTATAATTTAGAGTTTAGCACTGCTTTCAACCAGGTCAGTCATATTCATAGAATTAATATGGGTGTATAGTTTATAGTGTTTTTGTAAATTATTAAGCACAAAAGTACTTTAAATTATAAATTGTAACTCAATCAGATTTAGACTTTCTTTATTTGTATATAATTTAATAAATAGTGATAGTACATTATGCCAGAAAGATTTTACCAAAAAAAAAAATAGATTTACAAAAGCACTATAAACTACATATACATATTAATTTTATAACCTGACCTGGCCAAAAGCAATGCTAATCTATAAATTTTAAAGAATAATAAATTTTATAATCTTTCTGGCATATTATCACTATTTATTGAGTTATATACAAATAAGTAAAAAGTAAATCTGATTGAGTTATACTTTAATGTGACAATATTTTTTTATTATTTTTATTTGTTTGATTGAATGTGAATAAATGAAAAATATAATAAATATTATGTATGTGTACTCCATAAATTTATTGTGAAGGACTACATTATTATTAGTTTTAATTATTTATAATATAAAATAATTTGTATATGCATACAAAATGTATCTGTGCATGTGAAAAATGCTGTGCACTAACAATTATGTAATATAATATATATCCTATTAAAATTAGCCAATTCTTAGCTATTGGACATGAAATATGATGCACCAAATATGAAACAAAATATAGCAGATATAATGGCTCCATTATAATAGTAAAATTAAAAAAATTAATAATAATCACTATATTATATTATATTATAAAGATGAATATTGGAATATAAATAAGGGATGGGTTATAGGATGTGCAATAAGTGGATTAATGGCTTCAATATTTATAAATGAAATGAAATTATATATTGTCAAGAATAGAATAATAAACAAAGAAATAAAAGAGTATTTTCAATATGTAGATGATATCTTAGTACTAGGAAATAAAAGAGTTATAAAAAATATATAATAAATTTAATAATAATAAAAATAATATAAAGTTTACAATAAAAGAAATAGATAATAAAATAAAATATTTATATATAGAAATAAAGATAAACAATAACATGATTGTATTAAATCAATTTATTAAAGAATATAAAATAAGGAAAATAATTTATAGGGATTCACAACAAGCATGGACACAAAAGATGGCAGTAATTAAGAATCTTAAAATTAAAAACGACAGGTATAATACAGATAAAAAAACAGCTGAAGTACAAAAAGAACAATTTATTAAATTCTAGCTATGGATATAATTCTAGAAATATTAGGAATATATTATAAGATAATAAAAATAATATTAGAGGGAATAAAATATTAAATAATATAAAATGGATTAAAATTGCATATATACCTAAAATTTATGATATATTAACTAAAAATAAAAATTATATGGATAAAAATATAAAAATAGGATGGTCTAATAGTAAAAATCTAGATATATTAATAGGAAAGTATAAGATTAAAGATGAAATGAAATATATAAAGGGAATAGTATATAAAATTACTTGTGGGATATGTAAAATGGTTTACTATGGTCAAACATCAAAACAATTAGAACAAAGTGCAAAAGAATATAATAGTGCTATTGAAAGGAGGGATAATAGATCAGCATTATATGTTCATTATTTAAAATTTGGACATAAAATAGGTTGTATTAAAAACATAAGACCATTAAATTATATAAAGGGAATAAATAGAAGGAAAATATATGAAACAAATTATATAAAATATAATATAAATACATGTATGAACATTTACAAAAAGTCAATTGATTTAATGAATGATTGGGTAATGGATAAAGACTGGAAAGTAATATAAGGGGAAATAAATAAAATGATAAAAATAATGAATTATAGGAAATGTCGGTAGATGTCGCTATATACGTAATATACGTGTTAGCATTAGTAGGAGGTATCATATTGACAAGGGTAAAAAAATTTAGAATTACCTAAAAAGGTTTTTATATATATAATTTTTGTATTTAGAAGTTGTTATTATTATATAATAAAGATTTATATTATATTTTATTGATTATAAGATAAACAACATAAAGGAGTATTATTCCTTAGAATTAAGTAATTATATACAAATTATAAAAGGATAATGTAAATAATAATTTAGTCACCAATTTATAATTTATCGTGAATTTATGAATGAGAATTTACAGTTTACAGAAATAATTCAATATTAAATAATATGCACATACACATCTACTTATGAATTAACTCACAATATATTAACCAAAATTTAATAAATCAATAAAATATCAACAATTTGTTATCAAGGCAATATTTATAGATAAAATAAGATTTCATATTTTATTCTAGTCTAAAATCTTTAATAAACAAAGAATAAAACACATGACAGAAAAGGATTGATATTTTTATTTACCTAGAAGTTTAAAATAAATTTTATTTAACGATAAAAATAAATTGCTTAAAGTTAATTACTAAATCATTTTTTCAATCTTTCAAACAAACTTCAATTCAAAACTTTTCATATAATTGACCACAATTTGTTTTCCAAATGTTCTTCAGCAAATCTACAATCTGTTATCAAGATAACCTCTGCAGATAAAAAAAGGTTTTCACCTTTCTCTCTAAGTTCTTTTAAAATATATGTCTGAAACAGGTTGAGAAATTATTTCACTAGAAGTTCAAAAACATTTTTGGGCAATCGCTTTATTAAACTTTGGCTGTTTTGTTATTGGCAAATTATAGTTTCTTAATTATAAAGAAGTAACAGTTTATTTAAAGGATTTTAAAAAATGTTTATCTATTAATCTATCTTCAACCAATTTATTTTTTCCTGTTGAATGAAGTATATTTAAAACTTTTAAGCAAATATAAATCTCAATCTGTTCAGTGATGTGTTTCAATCTTTATCGGTTTAAAAATTTTAGACCAGGATAAAAGATGGAATTCATCTTAGAGATTAGCAGACAACAAATTGTAAATATTTTATAAATTTATTACGTTTTGGCTATTGTGTTGTGAATTACATTTGAAAACTGTATATATGTACTTATAATTAATTGTTTTCTAATCAAAGTCCGATTCAAATTTTGGGAAATACATCCACTTACCATACACTTATTAATAATAATTTTTCCATTTAAAAAAAGGAATGTAATATATTTTATAGATAAATATTGTTTATATTTATTACTTGCAATAAATGTACTTTAAATCTTTCAGCACATGGATATTTTCTTCGTCATTACTAGTGGCAATTTGAATGAACATTTGATTTTAAGATTTTAACTTTTATTCTATATTAGAATTCAAAACCAATGATATTTTTTTCTCCTTTCTATTTAATTGTAATATTGTAATAAATGTTTTGGTATTCAGCCTTTTTAATATTTAGCATACTTTCAATATGTAAAATATCATAATCATAGCACTGCTACTTGTTGTTCTGAGTTTTTAAGTACACATGTGGATGATGGTAACTATGGTTATTAAAGAACCAAAGACACAACAATGTATAGATGCTGATCTGAGTTTATATCTACATGTCTATATAGGTAAATAAGGTTGGATTGAAAACATTATATTTTCATTTTGGACTCATAGCTTTATAGTAACTAAAAAGGTAAAAGGTGGCACTAGAGGGTTGCAACAGATCATAAAATCTAGGTGCAGTACTCCCAAATCCAAGACTCCTCACTGATGAAAGCGACAAGCTAAAATTACTAGTCTGGAATATTTGATGAGGAAGTACTAGATAGGGTGTTTATGCACAAACCTTCTTGCATCCATTGATTACTATGGTTTCCACTGGGTGGCACTACTCGATGACAGTTTGCCAAAGATTATGTTGTGGAAATGGGATGGTGCAGAATATGGAAAAACTGAGACTGGGGAATGGAAAATAAAGTGGCTAGCAGGTTTCTCTGGGCATAACTGCTGAGAGATTCTTGACTTCGTTTAAGGAGAAGCTACAGTACATCACATCACTGTTTTTAACAGTTAGTGTAAGTAAGTATAAGCACCGGTGATCATTTGATGTTTAGTCATTTACTTATTCTAGTATTGTTTTATGACATCGGAATATCAATGTTTAAACAATCAATTAAAGGAGAAATGGAATGTAAATAAAAGTCTTTCAATACCCATTATCTAACAAGTTATTTATATTTTTACAACGCTATGATTTGTTGACATGTCCACACATTTTTCAGTAAATATGTACATATAAAATAAAATAAATAAAGTTATGTCTACCATTTTACTCAATTATTTGCAGATATTACGTTTTTATGCGGGGAAGATCTGATTTGTCATTATGCTATACGATATTGTATCAATAAAGTATCAAGATTCTTTCTAATTCTTTATTATATTGTTACGTTCGCTAGTAATTATTTTAAAACTGAATTCAGTGTTTTTTTATATAATTATAAATTCAAATTTAATATTTTTTCTAATCTAGAGAAATAAACAACTAAAAGCTATTTAATATTTGTAGCTTCCTACATTTTTACATTTTTAGATAAATATTTTTATTTTTTTAAGTATGAAAGTATTAAATTAATTTGATAATAGTGACATCTATTGACTGAAATTGTAACTTATGAAATGAAACCCAAGCAATTTATTGTAATTAAATATGGTTTTATATAAATATAATTTCAGTCATAAATATTTGCAAATATCATTACATCTGTTTACAGTTTAAAAACACACACATCACTTTTAAAGATATAAGTTATAAAAATAAAATTATTAACTAAACAAAGCAAAAGTATTTTATGTAAAAGATCAGTAAATAGCAATTTCTATGCATGTAAACTACTTCTTGAAGCTACACAAGAAATTAATATTCATATATAAATAATTATTCATACATTCAAACAAGATCATACATTTATTAATCTACCTATCTATCTATCTATCTGTCTATTTGTCTATCCGTCTTTCTGCCTGTCTATTTATCTATTTACTAATTTTTGTTGACGTTTTTGTTTATTTTTACTCTGGAGAGCAATACATTAAATTTGACTAGCAGTTAAAAGTTAGGAGTTTATCTTCATGATAATTATATATATATGCTTTTTTTTTATAAGATTCTTTGGCATATACATTAATGCTTCTTCTACCTGCCATTCTTACGAATCAAAATTTAATCTAGTAAACTTTGTAATTATTTTCGAAATATTAGTTTGTTTGTTTTTTACAGCCATCTGAAACATAATTTGCCAACGTAGCAAATATATTACTAATTGCTTTTATCAAGAAAATAACACCAAAAGAAAAACTGCAATTTTCATCACATTAATTTTGAACTGCATGATATTATTTTATATTTTTTAAAACTTCATTATTCAAAATGATCTGTCTTAATTATTTTAAAGTTGCTTATATTTTTAATTATATACTTATTTTTTAGATACTAGTTATACAAATATGGTATATATTTTATTAAAATCCATTTAGATTTCTTTTTGTTATTGTTCATTGTTCTGATTGTCTGCTTATTTGTTATATTAGGGACATCAAGTTTATATCTTATTCATGGTAATCCTATAAATAGCATTTATTCAGAATACTTGTTTCCTGTTTGATTTTCAACCTGTTGAAATGCACCTTGATTGAGATGAAAAAGTTTATCAACCCCATTGTTGGTTACTTTTTTATTCTTTAATCATCAATATTTTTGAGTATCATACTCTTTTTTAATGAATTAAATTATTTTTGAGATATGACTATTATAAGGCCATTTTAACTTAGTTGTTTGTATTTCCATAAAGAATTCATATCTATTATTAATTATTATTATTCTGTTCATTTTTTTTTTTACTATTTGTTGTGTGTCCAAAATTGAATCAGTATAACACTTCAAATGCAACAATTCATTTTTTTCTGTTTTAGATCCAAGTTTTACATCTATAGAAAATTATATGTGATGTCATTGCTTGTAAATCTATAATTCTTCATTTTTAAATATATATCCCTATATACAATAAACTCCTCTTGGTTTTTATTAGAATTCTGCCTAGTATTAGTTTATTACTATGACCATTGAAAATTTTATTCTGAATAATAATTTTAAAAAATGTAAAAATCTTGAAAACTGCTTTCATTAGCAAGTTTAAAATCAACTTTTGATTCTATCATAATTGTATAATTCTATTTTTTTTATTAATTATGTTCTTTAGATTATTAAGGCCTTTTATGATTTTTTTTTAGTTTTTATTGTAATTGTAACAATTGTTATGATTTTTTTCCTAATCATGAATTCACTTTTGGTGTTACCCCATACCAGTTGAATAGTCGTTTGACAATATTTATTTCTATTTTGATTTGCTTTATTAATATCAAATCAATCAGTTGGCAATAATTCAATTACTATATCTACTATTAGAATAAAGACAGTTTCATAAAAAGTAAATTGTATTATTATATCCCCTTTCCAAAAAAATATCTGATTTATCATAATAATAGTATCTTCTATAATGAAAAATATCTACAATATATGTTATTTCATGGTTTTTTTTTTTAAATTATATTGCAAGTATTAGACTTAAATTTCTTGATCTTGAAACAAACTTGTAAGTTTATTTTTATTTAACTTAAAAAATCTATTCTAAATGAAAGATTTTGGCATAATTTACATTGTGTGCTATATAAAATATATGATAAGACAGCTAGCTTACTCTATCAAAATTCCTTTCTGTTGTACAGCTTTTCAGATTATCTTGCATATTATCCGGTTTTTTTTTTAATATTCTGTCATTTTTCTAATGTCACATTACTATTCCAGTGGTCTTACATTTTGATCCCAACGTGAACTCTGCCCAATTTTTATTATTAAGGTTGAGTTATATTGTTTTCATTTTTGAGTTTCCTATTTTAAAATTTATCAACATTTTAAAAAGATTTAAAAAGAAAGAATGAGGGAGAAGATGTCATATTTTTATTTGTTTCATCTCGAACACGTTCATGTATTATTATATAAAGATTATGCATTAACATTGAAAGCAAATGGATAATGAATAAAGTTAATATTCAGTGATAATAAACTGTTTTACATAATCTCGTGTCATTTAATTAGTGTAAAGAAAATAAAACAGTATAAAAATTGTAAATAATAAAACACTCCCATATCTGTTTAAAAAATCGTAATTAATTTTAAAGCATAATTAGTCTGTTTAACACAGTGATATAAATATGTTTTATTAAATATATATACTCATACATATTTTATGAATCTACTTTTAGTTCTCAGATAAGCTATAGACTTAAATCTTTGAATTTTATGACCAAATATTATAACTCAAATTGATTTTATATCTATTGTTTTCTAAAATAAAATATATTCGTAATCTAATATGCATATATACTGCATTAAACTTTCTAATGAAAATCACAAACATTTTACAATGTCTGCAAATAATGTTCTTCCACATCAGAACGCCCAATGAAATATTTTTATTTCATACTTAATATATATATATGCTCGCGCGTGTGTGTGTGTGTAATGGTTAGGCGCAGATAATCATAACAAATGGAATATAAGTGGATCACAATTGCGGCATTTATATGGAAAGTTGAATTATACTATTGGAGGTTGATTCATATATTTGAAATCCTAAATTATCTGATTAATTAAATGTTATTGATGAAATATATATATAAATGCACTTCATTCGTTCACTACAACACGAAAATGTTTTAACGTCTTATAAGACTGAGAAGTGCATTTTAGAATAACTGTGAATTGTTTTCACTGACGATATGTGTATTTTGTTAATTTTAAACTATTATATAATGTGACGACAATAATATATTTAAATTAATTTTGTAAAAAAGTGCTAATTCCGCAAATAGTTACAAATTTACTACTAGATATATGATCATGGTAGAAATAGATTAATACTATGTAAAATTACTTAATTTTCTACACATTAGATTTATTCAAAAACACATTTCAATAATAATTATTTCAATTAAATCTTGAGATTGTTTGTAAAAATAAATAAGAAATGTGATACATCAGACAGTGTTTACACAGTATGTTGTTATTTTTAATATTATGCCACATCATGTTGATGTCCACTTCCATATCACGATAGTAGATTTTCTAAAATGATTTAAGGCAGCGTTCCCAACCTGTGTTACATGTATCTCTGGGAGTACATAGTGGGCAGATTGGGGGCACATGAAACTATTATTCATAATGGCAGAAAGCGTTAAAATTAAAAAATAAAAACAATGTTATAATTTAGGTTTACAAAATAAATTGTAAGCTCAGATAAATCACATGTAGATGTTTCATTTCCATATAAGAAAACGGGCACAGTTATGAAAATTTCATTTGAAAAAGTCATTATTAAAAATATTAAATGTAAAATTAAATTGAAACTTTTTATATGGTATAAATATTCATATGCAATACAAACGTATCTACTTTATGTTTAATTCTTCTTTTCCTATTTTTCTTTGTAAAAACAAAGACAAAATATTAAAATTTGAATGTATTGACTATTATATAATATTTTATATTAATGTACAATTACACAATAACACAAAATTTTAAACATCAATTGCTAGGAGCATCTTTACAACTAATTGACAAAAACAAATCAATTGAAAGATGAATAAGAATGAAAAAAAAGAATAATAAATCCATTGCATGTATGTATTTTACCTTTTACTGTTCTTTCATATTAAATATGTGTTTGCATGTATATATGATGTTCAATAGAACGTTGAAATCTAAAGCGCTTTTGCACTTTCAAATTATTTGACAAACCGAATACTTTTGATTATTGCTGTGTCAACATGTCAAGGAATTATAATGGAAGCTTAAAGAGTCCAATGCTTTTTGTTTGAATGGTGTTATGTGAAGAAGATGAAATGGAATTTTTTTTAAAAAAAAGTATATGGACTAAAAATTTTGTAAATATTTTTACAAAATAATCAATTTGAATAACCCTATATATTTTGAATCGAACGTTATTTCCCCAATTCCCTCAATTAGTTTTTTTAAAAACATCTCTTTTGTAACTATTTTTTCTAGTAAATTTTAGACCTTTGAAAAACACCCAAGCAATTACCAAGGAGCTACTATTCATTGATTTAGGATTTTTCGAGTCCAGAATCTCTATTTTAATTTCCAGATTGTCATCATGCTGATTTTTAACATGCATTGTTTACTTTTTAATTTCCAGTGAACAATTTTATTTTAATTTTTCTGTTGGACACATAAATTATAATAAATAAAATGTATTGTATTTCCAATAAATTTTTATACATCTCAGCTTTTAAAATTTTATTTTATATTCTTTGCACTTAATGTCCCGCAAATAAGTAAAACATTAATATATTTCAATTCATTTTTTATGAAGTCAATATTTGCTCTTGAATAATTCATTTTTTACTTTTAATAAATTCAACCCCAATTTTTTTTCAAATGATGAAGAAACTGTCAAATTATTTGCAAAAGCTTTTAAACTTTCAAAAGTTTGATAGGAATTTAATAATTTATTATTATTATTATTATTATTATTATTATTATTATTATTATTATTATTATTATTATTATTATTATTATTATTATTATTATTATTATTAATAATAATAATAATAATAATAATAATAATAATAATAATAATAATAATAATAATAATAATAATAATAATAATTTAATAATTTGATATAAAATAATGTATTTTAATGATTGTATTTGTATGTGGATCTCAGATTGATTCTATATCTTATATGAGAATGCAAGGCTTCTGTGCCTGTTCAAGATAATTATCATTACCATTAGGTGGCACCAGATTAGTCATAACTTGAAAGTGCTCTTTTTCATTGTTTTTAATACTATACATAAATGCAAATTTGCTACAGTAATTGCAAATATAATAATATCAGCTCACTGCTCTCATCACTCCCCATCTGGTCATGCTAGGGAATTTTAACATGAGCTATCAAGTCTTTGTCACAAAATAGTTACATCAAAATGCATTACCTCTTATGAAAGCTTAAGGTTTCCTTGAATTCATTCTACAACAATCATCATGCCTCCCTCATATATTTATGCTTTTACTCTTTTATGCCTCATCATCAAATCTGCCTAGCCTTTTATCCTTCACTATTCTCTTATCATTTTGCTCAAATGTTTGTACTTGATCTCAATAATAATGTGCATATCATGTTCACTTACACAAAATAATGAGAATCCCCCCCCCCCCTGAACAGAATTTCCATATTCAGAAATGTACATTGTGCTCTTTAAACTCAAAAAACATACCTCATAATCCAGTGCAGTATTATATGTCATTTATAAGCATATTACTAAGAATATCATTCATGCTATCCAGCCAACATCTAAACTGATAGCCTTAGCTAATGAGCTACACAAGAAAATCATAATCAGTTGGTCTGTCCTTGAAATATGTACATACCTCAAGAAACTCAGTGAATCACATTACAATGTCTGCAACATCTTAAAAGAATAATAAAATATGTCTAACACAACCACACACTTGGTCAAGATAGTGCATGTAATTAGCCCTAGGCTACCCATCCATTATAAGGGTTCCCTTAACACCAGAGACATGTGGAGTGGGAAGTGCTGGATGTACTATGACAGAGTCAATGCAGGCACACTTTAAACTAAAGTTACAAGTACACAGTGGTCTTCCACTTTTGGGCTATCTGAATCTGATACTCCCTATCAACATTACTCTCAACATAATAACTATTCCTGCCCCTTGTAATCCTGGTCTCATGGATTACCTAGATTTGTTTTCCCATACTTAAATTGATTTACCAATATCTATGTGACTTGGAAAACTATCTTGCAAATATTATCACATACAAGACTATACCCTATCTCTTTAATTTCCTTTAACAATTAAACTGACTCCAATATACAATCTCTCTAATCTACACTTTATTTCCACAGATCTTGACATTAAAATTCCTGAGAAAGTTCTGAAAGACCAAACAGAATCTTACCTCCTGCCTATAATGTCATCTATACAATTTGTGAAGAAAAGTTGTTCTGTAGGCCAAATTGCACTTTTATTTAAAACAATCTTTAATTCAGTTCAAGATCAAAAATATATGCTCCAATGGCCAATGAAATTGGCATCCAAAATGCATATGTCTCAGTCCCTGTTGATATCTTAATGCAAACACTTGCTAACATAGCAATACCCCCACTTTTTTATATATGCTAGCTACTACTAAGCTGGAAATTTCACATTATTCTCAATGCAAGGTCATCATCTTCATTTGTTTCCTGCCAAACAGTACACAAGCTCATCACTCAGTGCCTTATCGTTTATGATATATATTATTCCCATCATAAATAAAATGCATTTAAAAATTTCAGGTATAAAAATCTGACATACTCAACTTCATATGTCATGCCTAGCTTATATTAATGAAATATCATCTTTCTTGTCTCTAAAAAACAATTGCTTATCTTACAAAAAATTCTTAATGATTACATTATTGACTTTACACACAAATTTAATATTAATAAAACTTCTGGTTGGTTTCTGTATAGAGGCAAATAACATAAATCTCCAAGGCAAAGCTACTGATTTCTTCCATTTTCTTTTTTATTTGGGAATTAGTGGTATAAGACAAAAAACAGAACAAACTAAGAGACAGTGCTGAGAGATAATCTTATCCCTCTTCAAAACATATCTCTCATTATACTTGAAAGTTTGCCTTTTCAACCAGATGGTAATTATAAAATAGCTTATTTTTGTCAGTCATTAATTTCACTAAACCATTTATTTTATCAATCTCCTCACTATGCAGCAAGATGCTATAATGCAAAAAAGTCTATATTTCTGCTAGATGGCTAAGTCTCCTCATAACCCAAAATGGACTAGGTCTTTACTCCATCTTACTGCTTCATATTCAAATAACAACAAATATTCTAACAGCCATTACAGAACTCCTTTTAGAAACTTGAATGCATCTTACACAAAACACCAACTCTGCTCCCTCCCACCCTGCACATGAATTGCTATTATTCCTCAAAACCCAATTTCAAGATATTTACAATCAAATATTTCCACTTAGAGCAATTAAATGTACCTATTGTATCATATATAACCTGCTATACCTAAACCAACATATTGAACACCTCACCTATGGTAACACTTGACAACAGACAAGTTCTTTATTAATTTATAAATGGTCATTGGAGCAAAAATTCGTTGATTTCCTGTTGAAGCTCAACCCTCATGCCCTCTTTCTGATATTTCAGACAATACACCAATATTGACCTGCAGCTTGCATAGATGGAAGGAGAAAATTCAGTTCCATCTACTCTGCAATTGTCCAGCTCTTGTACTGACCAGAGAGATTATGCTCAACACATATGACAAGATTATGCTCAAGAGCATTATTGAAACATTTTTTGATGTTCCACACCCATCACCCATGAAGCCACATTCAGTCTTTATGCATCTGTGTGTACAAGATATACTTTCTGCCTTGGTAACAATCCTAGATGCCATCTAGCTACTTTCTCCAATAAACTTAAGCAGGAGCACACCTAGGTACATTTGCAGCTATATGGTCCCTTTTGAAATCTTGCTCCAGACTCTAACTTTCTGCCTTAATATTGCAAATCTAACCTTCAACATTCAATTAAATACTTAAGCCTTGATTCACCCATATATCTCCTGAGTGGTAGCTAAGAGGCTTTATATTATTTCATCAAACCTAACTTCAAATACAACTCAATATTTCCTCTTGATTTTCTGATTGCCTAAGAATATCTACTTTTGTGTAGTAAATATAATAAATTCAGTCAACATTCAACCTTGTTCAAAACAGATGAACATTCCAATGACACATTTTTTAGCAAAAAATAAATAAAAGGTACCTTAACTGATCCAGCATTCAAAGCTGCATACTAAGTTGTCTAACTACTTTGCTAATGAACTTTTTAAACAGTTCTCTATAAACAAACCAATAAAAGATTTACTGCTATTGGTGTTTCTTGATCTACAGTTAATGAAGTTTATATTATATCCATTTGGAAATGATCAAGTATTAATTATTTTGCATCTAGTCATTGAACTTTTGAGCTTTTAACTATATATATATATATATTAATAACTAGATTGCACCTATATATATATATATCCAATAGATAATTATATTAATAACTAGATTGCACCTGTATATATAAATAACTACCAATGTAACCTTATTTATAGAATAAAGTTGTCTTTGAAATATTATTATTATTATTATTATTATTATTATTATTATTATTATTATTATTATTATTATTATTATTATTATTATTATTATTATTATTATTATTATTATTATTATTATTATTATTATTATCATTATTATTATTATTATTATCATAATAACAATATTTGTTCTGTTTTTTTATCCTTTTTTCTTTGGAATTGGAATAGTCATTCTCTTTTGCAAGCGGCTACTGATGCTAATGGGATAATTTTTATAACTTTAAGCTTTTTTTGTATATCCATTTTTTACATGTCTATTATCATTTTATATTTTCTTCGAAAAAAATGACTTTAGTAATTTAATCTGAAAATAAATTTGATTAATTTCTGAATCTTACCTTATGTATATAATTGCAAAAGCTACTTTTTTTCTTATTTTAATATATATATGTTTTTAGAAAAAATTTTGTATTTATAAATATTTATTACGAAACATCGCTGTATGTTGAAGTAAAACAAAATGCTGCGATTACAGCTTCATCTCTTATTAGTAAGTATTGAAATAAATCTTTAGTTTAATAAGTACAAAATCTAGCTATTAATATTTAAATAATTAGAATTATCTACTTGTAATTTTGACAATAAACTATATGTCTGATATCATTTGAAAAATAAACAGTATCGTTATCATATTATGATTAAAAACAAAAACAGCTTTAAAGTCACTATCACATAGTCCAACAATACACCTATTTCAAAGAAATAAGAGGACGGCATTATAAATCTCCATGCTAGTCAGTTGATAACTTATGAAATGTTAATTAATATCTTTTCTTGTAGCTAAAAATAGATTTTCATCCATTTATTACAATTAAGTGAATGACGAATTACATTAGTGAATGGACTGACTATATAAAAAAATATTTAAAAAACAAACAAATTAAAGTTTAGTTAGGAGAAAGAATCACAGACTAAGTGCATAGCATGTAATTGTATTATTAACTGCTATACTAAAAAGTCTTTTAAATTTTAAATATATATTCACGAATAAAATTGTACTCTATAATATCAAACGTATTATTTTATGTTGAAAGTTTAAGCTTGTATCATAAATTACAAGTTTATTAAAATAAAAGTTTCACTTAATACAAAAAATAATAATTTCCACTACAATCACTTTTCTAATTGTGACTGTCTATTTTTAATAAGTTGTTGTTGTTTTGTGAGTGTGAGTTTAAAGGTTACTTTAAAAACATGATATTAGAATTCTTTACATGATATTTATTTTGTAATTGTTATTAAATTTAATTGCAATTTTTGAAATATGAGTTCGAAAGTTAATACTGAAGTATTTTCTTTTGTGAGTCGAAATGTTGAAATGTGAATGCTGAAGTATTTTTAATACTCTAGCTAAATAAGCTTATTCACAAAAATTAATAATGCAATTTTGCATTCTCCTATTTTTTCTGATTGTAAATTCTTGTGAATCTATAATGACAACGTAATAGTTAACCATTATTTTAACCCTGATTGGAATGTTATCCCGATCTCCAAAAAAGTCTGAAAACAAACAGTTATTTTTTTCGATGTTACTAAAATAATATTGCCTATTTAATCATATTTGCTTTATACAATTTACTTAATATATATATAATGTTTAAATACAAGTATATTGTATATAACCACTAAGCATCACATGATCACATCTCCTATACTATACAGTATGGAGAGTTTTGCTCTGTTTATATTGTATATAGTGAACTTAATGTAATTAGCAATAATTTTAACTCAGACTCTCAAGATCCCTACAGTTGTCCACTCTATGTTATACAATCGATACATATGACCACATATCCATTCCATCTTATACAACTAATACATATGACCACATACATGTGAAAAAAAACAAAATCTCCAATATACATATTTTATGCTGAACCAGCACACATCAATTGGTCCTGATCATTATCTTTATGCATACAAATAATTATTACTCAATTTATATTAAGAAAACAAATCTTCAAACTTTAATAGACAGACTTCAATCTTCAACACCCTCAACTCTTCAACTATGCATATTATTAAAAATCTGATGATGAAAAAATCAAAACACTTGCTTATGCTAATTTTATTATCACACTCATGTTGACTTTAAATCAGTCTGGCCTCTCATGTATAGGACTTAAAGTCAATATTGGTGTAACTATAATATTGGCATCAGTGTGAGCTTTGAGTGTCCCATTATCAGATTTTTCATAATATCAATGGCTGAAGAGTTGGAAGGTGAAGAAGATTGAAGCCTGTTGTTTAAAGTTTGAAGATTTGTTATCTTAATATAAACTGATCACTGACTATATGTATGTGTGTGAGATGATGATTTTGGACAAACTGATGAGTGGATGCCTACAACACCCCATCAATAATCAACACATACCATAACACCCAATCTAAATGCAAACTCATGATATTAATAATATTTAGTAAATGATAGAATCAAGTAATGTTAGATTACATAAACTTGTATTAATTAATTATCACAATCTAACATTTAAAGCCAAATATAAATAAATATTAAAACAAAAGTTAAATCTAACCAATCAAGGGGATATCATGACGCACAATAAATCAGATGAATAAACTTAATCAAAAAAAAAAATACTAATAATTAATGTATATAATATTAAAATAAAGAAAATTCAAAATTTATTTAATTAACTATTCTTACGAGTTTATTTTAACAAACAGCTTAGCTAATGATTAAACAAAAATGACATCAGCTATATAATAAATAAAAAATTAACAAGAATTTACAGAATATATAGATAAAAAATACATAGAAAGAACTTTTTTTTGTTAAAAGAGTAAAAGAATTCTATTACCTAAGTAAAAAAAAAATCCACCATTTTCTGCATATAGAACTTAACAGAAAAATTTAAAGGTTTATGCCAACCAGTTCAAATTCATAGTTCTACTAAAATCTTTTTTCTACAATTCCGAGTAGAAACATTTGCTTCTAAAATAACTTGGCAAAGAGTTCAGAAAGTAATAATTTACAAACAAAATAAAACATTCGAATCTCTAAAAAGGAAAAAAAATCACCATTGATTCTTCATTATAAGTTTTGGAAGTTCAAATTAAGATATGCAATAATAGAAAAAATATTAATATTATTCCAATTAATTTCAACTAAAAAGATTTTATATATTATTGATAAAACCAATCATGCATTGCTAATTGAAGAATGAAATTGTCAGGGAAGAGAAGTCATTATCCACAGAGCTAGAAATTGTCTAGGCTAATATGGAATTGTCTTATCTCCATACATCTGGCTTGATAAACAACGGAATAATCTATCATAAAAAAATTTGTTTTTACTCCTCGTTTCAAAACTTTAATTAGAAGGCGTCCAACAGATATTTGAATTTCAAGCTACGCATAAAGGAATTCCCATGGATTATAAAAATAAGCCATCAGATCATTATTCACATGAATTGTGAAGTCTATCTACATAAGTTGACATCATTAATAATTAATTATTTGTATGTTTAATATAATAATTTATTTTCTTTATTTTAATATAAGCACTGAACAACTTAAATTAAATTTATGAAATTTATTATAAAGATAAGGTCAGTACTACGAGTAAATAACATTTGCAAGACTTAATCTTGAGTATAAAGTAACCTGATCATTATGAACGAAAGATAAGGTTAGATGTTACGTAAAATATGTATCAACTACATATATATATAACACACACACATTCATTGATTGTTTATTTCAAAATTCATGTTAATTATTAATATCTTTTAAAATATTTTTTTGCATATTTTATATATGTTAAACTTATAATTCTCTTTTGTCACATGCATGTCATATATAACAAGGGGGTCTATTAAACCATCAGATAGTTCATACTAACCAAAAAATGTAGTGGCTGTTTTTCATGGAGTCAGGATGGGAAACATTGGAATAAACCATACGTAAATAAAAGATAACCACAGGTGTCTAAATAAGATTCCTTAATTTTGTTGTAAACTTTATACTCCAAACATTAATCCATGTATATATGTTTATTAAATTTATTTAAACATTAAAACGTGTTTCTTGTTTTGTTTTTTTTTGTAGTTAAATTCTGCTAAGTTATATCCTCATACAGTTCATAATGATCATTACCTGCATGTATATAATATATTATACCCACTTTCATTAATAGGCATTTATTCATGTTACAGTTATAATGAACTTGGTGATACAAACTTTCTGTGAATCTGAGAATCATATATATATCTCCCTGAATTCAAAACCCAAAATATCGGGAGTAAACTACAATATGTAGATGAAAAGCTAAAGGTAAAATTAGTAGTTTAAATATTTCTCTTCTTCCTTATGTATGAAGTTAATGTAAGAAGTTATGCATGAAGGTAAACAATAAACATACATTCTTTTTATGTATCAGAAGGGACCCATCCTTCTTCATGCATACCATGGTTAGACCATTCCATTACATTTGGCACATCCAATCATTGGGCATGAATTATATATGTTCAAATTACAATTTTTGAAACATATAGCATTTATGAATTTTATATGGGATTAATAATATTTTGAGTTTGAAAATTGTATATCAGTGTCACCTTTATTATACATACAAAATATATTGATTAGTTAATATGCTTGCCTATTAACACTCATTTGCACGGCTTAAACATAAACATAACTTAAAATTCATTTGGATAATTTGAGTTGAATTTGATTACAGAAAGATACTAAGAATCTAAAATACAAATAAAATAGATGATCATCAACAAATAAACTTGAGTTGAAATGGTTAGCTTATATATTAAAAAAAAATTTAGGACTTTAATTCCTAGAATATAAAATCGTAACTTGACATGATAATAGAAATGATGATGATGACTAATGATTCCATGATAAAAACATAATAATAAATAATTTTATGTATTTAAAAACTTAAAATAGTTTCTAGAGTAATATATTAAAATAAAGTATTAACAAAATTCATGATTACAAAAAGTCAGTTTAAAATGCTTCAAGTTGAGACTACTTGTGATAGGAAAAATAAATTGGAAATTTAAATTGAAATAGTTAGAAAAGACATAGGGAATAATACATTAGATTACACAGATAAGGTAGCTTAGCTATATCTGGGAGGACTCCAATAGTAAATGTCCACCAATTGCAAAAACAGTAAATGATAATGATTCTTCACTAAATCAAATGGTGTTGATTATACAACAAATGTTAATAAATATGAATGCAAATATGCCTACAAAAATGGAAAATATGAATGCAGGTGTGTACCCAAAGATGGAAAATATGAATGCAAAGATGAAAAATATGAATATAGATATGTCCACAAAGATGGAAAATATGAATCCAGATATCTCCACAAAGATGGAAAATTTGAAGATAAATATGAAAAAAGATATGTCCACAAAGATGGAAAATTTGAGGGTAAATATGATGGATGAACTGTCAAAAAATTAGACAATTTGAAATTAGAATTGATGATGTCTCATGGATATAGATAAACATTGATAATAACATACAAAAAAATCAGAAGGTCATTGAAGAAAAAGACTGAAATTGTCAAAAAATATTTACTGAATTTGAAACATAACTAGAGAATAAAATGGAAAGTAAACATATTGAAATGAAAAGTATATATAACAAGTTCCAAGGTGAACTGTACAAGAATCAAGAAAAAACTAAAAGAGACATCATGGGAAGATAAAAAGCATCCATGCAGAAGTCAATAATCACAAAAAAGAACTAGAAATTCAAATACATACCCAGAAAAAAAAATTCAATCCATAGAAAATGATTGCCGATGCATTAGTGTAAAATAAAACTTGATAGATAGAGATGTAAAACAAAATAAAAATAATATCAAAATATTATTAGAAAATCAGTCAAGTATATTGAATCAACTAGAAAATAAAAATATTGAGAACAAATGGTAAAAGGTTTAAGAAATGAATATGATAAAGAAAGACAAACAATGTTAGAAAATCATACATAAGCTCCCAAGAGAGTTAAGACATTTCATGTGGAAGAAGACACCACTGCAGATAAATTAAACTGCATAAAGGAAGCTATCAATAGAATGGGGGAATGTCAAAATAAAAAGGGACATCAAAATGAAACAGGAAATGAGATGGAAGGCATATGGATGGAACAAAACAATAATGAAGATGTTATCTACACTATAGAAGAATATGCAAGCCATAAAAATACTCAATCACCTGTTAATCTCCAAAAGGGATGAATATATTAACAATCCCATCCAGGCCCTTCAAGCTAACACAATACACCAATTTATGAAACTGAAAAAAATCCAAGGTCTTACTAATGAAGCCCCAATAGAACACTTGAAGAGATTGAACTTATATTTTTTCCATTAATAATAACCTTACAGAAGGTGAGAAACTAATAGTAAGCATATATCCATTTATAAGGGGGTGCCTTATCTTGGTGGGAATCATTATTCCAAGTACCCACAACATTTGAAGAATATCAATCACTGCTAATAAAAAATTTCTGGATTATTGATTGCCAAGAAGCAACATTATATCAGATCCTTCAAGAAAAATATAGGAGTAGGCCCAGTCAAACACTAAGTTCTTTTGGAGGCAGGTGGTCAAATTAAAAACCCTGGATATCTACCACCTTATCGAGAATCAAACACAATTTACCATGATTGAACAATCATTGTTATATGCTAATACACAAAACATCAAACAAATTGCAGATCTGTTAAGTAATATAGATTCCAATAACCAGAGTAGGAGTCAAAATACTTAGAAAAGAGGAAAGAAGATATACCAGTAAATACTATTGGTTACAAAAGAAGAAAGAACCATTATAACCATAGTCATCCACAAATTAAAACAATAAAGGGTAATGATAACACAGGTAACAAAATAATTACTGATATACATCAAACTTTAAATACCAACTGTACAGCATCTACTAGTTGACTATGAAAAATTAAAAGTGGGTACAATAAAGATGTACCCAAAGTAGCAAGTAAATTAAATTAATGGGAGACATGGAGAAAGGTTCCTCTCCTCAAGGACCTATATTGAAAATGAGAAACAGAACCAAACAAATATTAAAAGAAATCACCAATATAACATGTTACCAGGAAGATATAGTGTCCAATCATGTGGTACAAAGGTGTCCTATGACAGAAATAATGTTTGAGGCTATAAGAATTAAAGTCTTATTAAACAGTGGTAGCCAAATCTCTGTAATCTCTTATGAGTTCTGTAAAAGGGTGATGGATAAATTTCCAGATATCAAAACCCTACTGCTGAAGTCAGTATAGGTTACCATGATTAACAATAAAAAAATAATAATTCTAAAACAAACTGGGTCAAACTGATCATTAATTAAACATATATCCAACATGTCTTTTTAATGCTAAATGGCCTCATTCATGAAGTCATCCTTGGGGCAGACTTATTACATATGAACAAGTGCATGGTTAATTTCAAAAACAAAATAGTTAGGGTAAGTGATGAGGTTGTAGAATTAAAATTATTTCCAATTTATGACTTAAATGAAATTGATTGTATAATATCCACCATACACGAAGCACTGCTAAAGAAAATATTTGCTGAGACAAATTTAATTAAAGGTAAAATATATAGAGAAATTGTAATCTGTGATTAATGAATATGACATCATATTCTTAGAAATACCAGGAGTGATAGAGGAATTTCAACAAAGGATTAAACTGTTTGAAAACCAATGCTTTTAATCCAAAATTCATCCTATCCTATATCAATATCGAAATGAAATTAACAAATAGATCCAAAAGATGATTGACTGGGGAATAATTTCCAACATGATTGTAATAGTGAAGAAGAAAGATGGGTCAATGAGATTTTGTTTGGATGCTAGACATCTAAACAAAATGACAATTCCAGATAAGAATATACTACCATCATACACAAACTATTCATGAAATTTAGTAATAAGAAAGTATTCTGTACTTCTGATTTAACTTCAAGTCATTGGCCAATTGAACTTCACCCAGATGACCACTAATATACTGCATTTTGGTATGGAAGATTCACTTATCAATTTAACAGGATGTCATTTAGATTGATTAATAGTGCCACTGATTTAATAAGATGCCTAGATAAAACCCTCTCCCCTGATATCAAACAGATTGTGATAATCTATGTAAATGATGTCATTATTGGATCTCATACAATTGAAGAATATCTTCAACATTTAAAAATGTTTTTAAAGAGTGCTTTAACAAAGGTATAAAAATCAATTTCAAGAAGAGTATATTTGTATGTAACAAAGTAATCTTCTTAGATAATGTCATTGGCTGTAAATGGGGTGAAACCATATCCAGACAAGATCAGTGCAATACACCTAAAAAAAAAAAAAAGAAAGAAACAGATCAGATAATTCTTAGGATTGTGTAACTTTTACAATCATTTTTATCCCAAATTTTCCAATCACATGGAACCATTGTTAAAATTAATCAGAAAATATGAAAGATGAAACTGGACTAAAGATCAAAATGATGCATTTGCTATTATTAAGACAGGGTTTTTAGGGCAAGTAAAGCTAGCTTTTCACAATTTTAATAAACCCTTTATCATACAAACAGATAGTAGTGGTTATGAATTAGGGGTGATTTTATTCCAAATCCAGGAGGATGGCCAAGCCAGGATCCTCTACTTCATTAGCCATCTCTTAAAGGGTCCAGAAATAACCTATACGGTTACCAAAAAAAAGCTATAGTGTGGGTTTTTCAGAAATTTAGACAAATGCTTTTCGGATCAAAGGTGATAGTAATCACTAATCATAAAAGCCTTGAATTCTTAAACCACAGCTATTTACCTAACAGATGTTTGGTTAGATGGAGCTTACTAATACAAGAATTCAATTATACTATAAAGGATCTGAAAACATTGTAGCAGATACATTAAGTCGAAATCCATGTCAGTCAGAACAACAACATTTAACTGTGGATAATGCCTATATTTTAAATATTGACATAACAATTAACAAAAATATAGAGAATGATTTATTAAACATAAAACAACTTCAACCCTATATACTTATCTGAGTAAAATTATCAAAACTTTGAACAAAGAGAAAATTCTATATAAAGTCAATGATCTGAAAAATTACAAATTAGACAATCAGCTCTTAAAACATAAGTTAAATAATTATGAAAGAGAACAGAGAATAGTAATATAAAAAAAATTAAAAACTCACTCAGTCAATATGTACATTATTTATATGGGCATTATGGTGTTCATAAAACAGAATAATTAATGGGAATTTGGTTTTACTGGCCTAGAATGTATCATGACATTGTAAAAGAAATTCAAAATTGTCACACATGCTTAAAAGCTAAGTCAGTAAACAGGAATTATATGGGTTCAGTTAGCAATATATTCTCCAGTAGAGCAAATGAGATCTTAGCAGTGGATTTTTATGGTGCATTACCACCTTTCAATAAACAAAAATACCTGTTAGTGACCTATGATCTTTCACAAAATTTATGGCTGTTTACAATTTACCTGAAGCTAATATGAAATTTACTTTTAGAGTATTAGATACCCTGCATTATAAAGAGATAGGAAGACCAGGGGAGATCTTGATTGATCATGGTATTCCTTTTTTATCTAAAAAAATGGATTCAATGAGTAAATAAACAACAAATAAAACATGTGCTTCTATTAGGAACTCACAATCAAACCCTTGTGACTGTGTAATGTGGGAACTCAGATGTTTGTTCAGAACCTACTTAGGAGAAAATCATAAAAGTTGGATAAAGCATATGCAGTGCATAGTCAATTTTATCAATTGTCATGTAAACAAACCCAATGAATTTACACCCATCAGATTACAATTGGGACAAAATACCCCAATTTTATTCTACATACCCATGTCTATGCTCACAGAGTCACCTATTGACTTAAAAAAAGATTGAATGGAGGTATATAACAAAATGCTAACAATGAGTGAAAGACAATAAATTTCAAAAAAAAGTTAAGAATTACTTTAAAATAGGTGATAAAGTTTTAATTAAAACATTGCATGTAAGTAACCCTAAAAAAATTATCTTCCACAAATTTTGCAATCTATATGAGGGTCCATTTACCAACATTAAATGTGCTGGCCCAAATGCATACTGGATAGATAAAGTCAATGATGTCAAAGAAACTTACAATGTTCGAAGTATGAAACCATACTATGATGTCAAATTATAGATTTATTAATAACTTAAAGTGAAATACAATACTATAGATTACAAACTCAAACATCCAAAAACTATCTGACAATATAGATATTTGATGAAAAGTCATATGAAATAATGACAATGCATAAAATCACTAGTGGTAAACAGGAATATTACTAATACCATGAATATCCCAACAAAAGCAGAAATCATGGATCTATCTTAACCTAAACAAATTAAGATTTTTTTAAATTATATTTTAACGATAACATCAAACATTATTTTAAAAAACAAACAGGAAATAGTGGTACTTGTGAGGTTTCAAATAAACCAAGATGGCAGCTTGTATTTTTGATGAATGTACACTTTTGATGGCAGAGAATTCACCAAAGATGTATTAGTAGTTAAATTAGCACAAAATCTGTAAACAGATTGTTAAATGTTTAAAAATAAATGAATTTCACTAAGCTTGATTTCATTTTTTTTTTATACTTATAATGTGGAAAGTGATGAGATACTCTTAACATTGTTGTACTTTGATTCAATTCAGTGTGTTTGTTTTTGTCAGTAGACCTTTTGGTACATTGTCATAATGGTGAAAATCTGGGACCTTCCTATCATAGAATGTAGTGCATGGACTATTTTCAAAAGTTATAGGATTCTGCTCTCCCAAAAATGTGTGTTAATGTCACAATATGATTGCATGCTATCAATATGGTTAAAATGTAAATATTGTGTGTGTATATGTATATATATATATATATATATATATATTCTGTTAGTAAGTTAACCCTACCAAAAAAAGAAAATAAACTGTAAATATTATAATTAATTTTTCCACAATTTCTTTTTTTTAAATAAAAGTAATAAAAAATAAAATGTAATTATTACATATGTTTTCTAGCAGGTATTTTTGGGTGTAAATAATTTGGGGGGGGGGGAACTGTAGATTTATCAAGAATATGGGCTTACATCTTGGTTTACTTGAAAACACAAATATTGAAAAGACATATAATCATTAAAGTTTTTTTTTAAATTTTTATTCACGTTTTTCTAAGCTTCTTTCAATATAATTGCTTTATACTTTGCTAAATTATTGTTTTATGTTATTTTTAATAATATTTTATTTTTAATAATGCAATGAAATAAAAGTTGTAATACTATTTATTTATTTTCATAATGCTAAATAGTTACTTCCTACACCAATTAAACAATTACTACTCATTAATTATCTTATTTATATAACTTTTTAGGTGATGTTGGTGGACAAATTGGTCTATTTCTAGGAATAAGTCTTTTGACAGTGGTAGAAATTATTGAACACAGTTATAAACTTATTCAAAAAGTAAAACCTTCAGACAAAAATAAATAAATTAAAGAAAAGATGTCTCTAAAAAGGAAATATATTGAATGTAATTTTTAAAATTTTAGAAATATAATAATTTTATAAACTTTTTGATATTAAAAACAGTGTTATTAATTATTTTATTTCTTTAAAAAATTTTATAATTCGCATCACATTAAAATATATTAAAAAAATCGAATAATAATTTGATTTATTTGTTTCTCATTAAAAAAATGGAATTATTTTCAAAAAAATTATGCTGTTTTAATATTATCCCAAAACATGTTTATCTATATAAAGCTTTATAAGTAAAATGTTTTAATTTATTAGTAGTAATATTGGTTGTATAATATTAGCACTAAAAGGGGGTTCTTTTTAACTATTTACAAAGTTAAATTATAATAAAAAATATTGACATTTTTGTTATGTAAGAGACTAATTTGTGTTTTTCTAGTTTACCTTTGGTAAGTATAATGTTCACCAATTATTTGTAACTCACAATAAAAGATTGAACAATATAATCTAACTCATGTTCTACTGATTGTAAAAAAAATATATTTTGTATTTCACTACTTGAAAAATCATGTCACACTAGTTTCTTTATGGACCTTTTTAGATATAAAAGCAAATATTCCTGATTTAAAAAATCTATTAATATTCCTGATTTATAGAATCCACTATTGATGATAAAACTTTATCAGAGATATTTTTCTATATATATATATATATTGATATCATTAAGTCCGAATGTGAGTAAATTAGACAGATCTAACTTTTATTTAATATATGAGATATGAAATATGCAAAAAAAAGAATGGTATATAACATTAATTGTGGAAATATCAATATGATTTACTATGGACATACAGGAAAACAATTACATGAAAAAGCAAAAGAATATAATAATGTAATTAATAGAAGAATGATAAATCTGTATTATACATTATTTAAAATACTGACATAAAAAAGTCTGTGTAAAAAATAAAACTTTAATGTATATTAAAAAACCTAATAGAAGATAAATATATAAAACAAATTGCATTAACTACAACAAACATTTATATATATATATAACATCAATCAATTTAACTAATAGTTGGCATTTTTTTAAATGGATGACAAATTATATTATATACATTTATATAGATTTTTTTGTACATATTGTATTAATGTTATAATATAGATCTAGTTAATTTTATAAATAAAAAAGATAGATGTGACTATATATACAATACAAATTAAAGTTTTAAAATAGTTCCCATACATTGCAAAGAACAAAAAAAAAACACATTTGTTCAAAAATGTTTTTTTTTGTACTATCTTTATATATATATAAACACTCACACAATTAATGTTGTTATATAAAAATATTTTATTTTATATTATATTGTGTGACATACTTTGAATATAGTAAATATGTGAAAACTATCTTTTAATAAATCTTTGAGTACTTTTAAGAATTGTGCAGAAAATATAGCATATCTGTGTTCCTATATATATATAATTTTATATTTAATGTTTTCACAGTTGTATGATGTCGATAAATTATACCTTTTTGGGCTGTACCATGTATTATTTTCCATTAAATACCGACAGACTTGCAACCGCCATTATCAAGGTTAACTTTTGAAAGAGCAATCTCATTAGATCTCACATTATTCTTTGAGATCTAATGAGATTGTTCTTTCAAAAGTTAACCTTGATAATGGTGGTTGCTAGTCCATCGAAATATCGGTGTTTAATGGAAAATAATGCATAGTACAGCCAAAAAAGTTATAATTTATATATATGTATCAGGTAATCACATATATTTTAAAATTAATCATGATTTTTATTATTATATGACAATTGAAATATGTTCATAAATTATTATATTACATGTCTGCGTGCTTATATATGTGTGTTTTATGTAAACCCATTATGAGGTGTTAGTAAAGCACAATATAATAGCTAATTGCTTTAAGCAAAATCAGAAATATTAATTTTAATTTTAGAATATTATATGTTTGTATTATCTCTTGTTCATAATATTAATTATAGAACTTTTGTTATTGAGATAGATTTGTGCATAACAGTCTATTTTATATACAATGGATTTATATAGAGAGTTTATGACCATGCCATCAATTATAATCATGTATTGATTCAAATAGGATATTCTTTAATGCCCATGCACTACAGTTATTTCGTTTAGCATTTATTAAAAATTAAGTATATAGTAGGTCAATATATTAATGTAATAAATGGCCAGAAAGTTGATCATGATCAGCATGTATTATTATCACAATTAGTTTTACTGTTGCATTTTTATAAATTAGCACTTAAAATTGTGCATCCAAATTAATGTTTAAATAAACTGCCCCAAGCTGATAAGGGCTAAATAATTAACCTAGTCTATTGTAGACCCATTTCAAATCCAGTCACAAGATGGACTGTTGATTTATTTTTATTGTTAATGATACATGACAATGAATGACTATTACTTTTATCTAATGGTGAATTTATACTTACTTATTAGTTTTTGTGCTGATCATTCATAATCTTTCATTTTAATTATTCCACATATTTTATAATCTTGTAAATTTAAATTTAATATTTTTTGGCATGGGGTTGATGATGGTGAGTGCCATCACTCCAGGTTTACCCCTAAACTTAGTGTTATTACAAATGACTAACCAACTGTGGGTCAATAATGATCATGTACTGGTGGTCATCACTACTAAATTGCCACTCAAATTGATCTCAATATAACCACATTTGAAAAAGAAAAAAACAGTGTGTTCTTTATATAGAATTTTTAAAAAAAATACTGTGAAAGTAGTGACAAGAGCATTGATGATTATAAATTATAAAATAGACATTTAAATGTTTATTTAAAGTTGAATAGAAAATGTATAATTTTGGAAATTGGCTGGGGTTTGATTGTTGGAGTTTGTATATCTGTACATTCAGTTTGATGTTAGATGGAGAATATATTGTCATTGACTTGAGAAAACAATATTTGTATGCAACTCTGATGTGTGTTCTATCTCAGGCATTATTTGAACTCACTTTCTGGTTCATTACTGTTTATTATGGTGCAGTTAACAGAGTCCTGCCATGATCCCCATCCTCTATGTCTTCAAGAAAAAAAGCAAGTCATAGTTTTGTATTTTCTAGTCCTTAAGCCTCAAATGAGCAGGGCTTAGCAAAGACATTTACAATTTTTATGTCGTATAATGTGTTGTAATAGCTTATAGTGTGTAAATTGATGTAGCCCTCTTGGGTTTCATAATTCATTTTGTATTTAAAGTCCAGTGGCTGAATTATTTAACTATCTCAAAATTGCAGGTCACTATTCAATCTATTATCTGTCAGTTGCCTGCCAAATTTTTAAAAGAATTGATGAGTACATAGTTTGAGATATGAACTTTATGTTAATTGTAAGTGTATATTATATAAAATGTTATTAGACGAGTGTTTCATTTCTATTTTCCTGATTCTCTATACAGTGAGTTGGTTATGTGTCTCACAGCATATAACAATATAGTAGTATGTATATATATATATATATATATATATATATATATATATATATATATATATATGATCAATAGATGGAGCTTTACCAAAACCTCCAAACAAGCATATTTTTGTTTACATAAACGTCAGAGTCAGAAATAAGTCTCATTCGTTGGCTCCACCCTCAGATCAGCTGATTTCAAGCTGATTTGCTATCATTAGTAAAGGATAGGAGTTAGAAACTGGACCTAAACACTAACTACAAGCGTTTATGTAACAAGTTCCTATCAGTTTGCAAGCATGAATTTTTTAAACATGTAAATGTCTTCAAACACAGCTTATAAAGCCAGATAGCTATATGGGTCTGATATCAGTTCAGTTTCTCCACATAGTCAAAGCTTCTGCAATATATATATCATTGCGAGAAACCTTAAAGGTAAATTGATGAAAAACAAAAACAAGTATTATATACGTAAACTTGCTATCACTTGTATTTATGATCAATAGATGGAGCTTTACCAAGATTTCCAAACAAATGTATTTTTGTTTACATAAATGTCAAAGTCAGAAATCACTGTCTCTTTCATTGGCTCCACCCTCAGATCAGCTGATTTCAAGCTGATTTTCTATCATCAGTGAAGGATAGGAGTTAGAAACTAGACCTAAACCCTAACTCTAAGCATTTATGCAACAAGTTTCTATCAGTTTGCAAGCATGAATTTTTTAGATATGTAAATGTCTTCAAACTCAGCTTATCAAGCCAGATAGCTATATGGGTCTAATATCAGTTCAGTTTCTCCTCATAGTCAAAGCTTCTGCAATATATATCAGTGCGAGAAACTATAAAGATACATTTATGAAAAACAAAAACAAGTTATATGCACATAAACTTGCTATCGCTTGTATTTATGATCAATAGATGGAGCTTTACCAAGATTTCCAAACAAACATATTTTTGTTTATATAAATGTCAGAGTCAGAAATCACTGTCTTTTCCATTGGCTCCACCCTCAGATCAGCTTATTTCAAGCTGATTTGCTATCATCAGTGAAGGATAGGACTTCGAAACTAGACCTAAACCTTAACTCTAAGCATTTATGCAACAAGTTCCTATCAGTTTGCAAGCATGAGTTTTTTAGACATGTAAATGTCTTCAAACTCAGCTTATCAAGCCAGATAGCTATATGGATATGATATATATTGCAGAAGCTTTGACTATGTGGAAAAACTGATCTGATATCAGACCCATATAGCTATCTGGCTTGATAAGTGCAGTTTGAAGACATTTACATGTCTAAAAAATTCATGCTTGCAAACTGATAGGAACTTGTTACATAAACGCTTGTAGTTAGTGTTTATGTCTAGTTTCTAACTCCTATTCTTCACTGATGACAGCAAATCAGCTTGAAGTCAGCTGATCTGAGGGTCGAGCCAACAAAAGAGACAGCAATTTCTGACTCTGATGTTTATGTAAAGAAAAATATTCTTGTTTGGAGGTCTTGGTAAAGCTCCATCTATTGATCATAAATACAAGCGATAGCAAGTTTATGTATATAAAACTTGTTTTTGTTTTTCATAAATGTATCTTTAAGGTTTCTCACAATGATATATATTGCAGAAGCTTTGACTATGTGGAGAAACTGAACTGATATCAGATCCATATAGCTATCTGGCTTGATAAGCTGAGTTTGAAGACATTTATGTGTCTAAAAAATTCATGCTTGCAAACTGATAGTAACTTGTTGCATAAATGCTTGGAGTTAGTGTTTATGTCTAGATTCTAACTCCTATCCTTCACTGATGATAGCAAATCAGCTTGAAATCAGCTGATCTGAGGGTCGAGCCAACAAAAGAGACAGCGATTTCTGACTCTGATGTTTATGTAAAGAAAAATATGCTTGTTTGGAGGTCTTGGTAAAGCTCCATCTATTGATCATAAATACAAGCGATAGCAAGTTTATGTATATAAAACTTGTTTATATATAAATGTATCTTTAACACAGCTCAGAAAAATTGTTTAAAATTAAAAAGAATTAAAAGGGGGGGGGGGGGGGGGTAGGGGGAACAAAAAGGGGGTGGGGGGGGGGGAGGGAATAAAAATGGGGGAGGGGTGGTTTGTTTTGTTTTTATATATAAATGTATCTTTAAGGTTTCTCACAATGATATATATTGCAGAAGCTTTGACTATGTGGATAAACTGAACTGATATCAGACCCATATTGCTATCTGGCTTGATAAGCTGAGTTTGAAGACATTTATGTGTCTAAAAAATTCATGCTTGCAAACTGATAGTAACTTGTTGCATAAACACTTGGAGTTAGTGTTTAGGTCTAGTTTCTAACTCCCATCCTTCACTGATGATAGCAAATCAGCTTGAAAATCAGCTGATCTGAGGGTGGAGCCAATGAAAGAGACAGTGATTTCTGACTCTGACGTTTATGTAAACAAAATTACCTTTGTTTGGAGGTCTTGGTAAAGTTCCATCTATTGATCATAAATACAAGCGATAGCAAGTTTACGTATATAAAACTTATTTTTGTTTTTCATAAATGTACCTTTAAAGTTTATCACAATGATATATATTGCAGAATCTTTGGCTATGTGGAGAAACTGAACTGATATCAGACCCATATAGCTATCTGTCTTGATGAGCTGAGTTTGAAGACATTTATGGGTCTACAAACTGATGGGAACTTGTTGCATAAATACTTGGAGTTAGTGTTTTAGGTCTAGTTTCTAACTTTTTTCCTTCACTGATGATAAAAAATCAGCTTGAAATCAGCTGATCTGAGGGTGGAGCCAACAAAAGAGACAGTTATATCTGACTCTGATGTTTATGTAAACAAAAATATGCTTGTTTGCAGGTCTTGGTAAAGCTCCATCTATTGATCATAAATACGAGCGATAGCAAGTTTACATATATAAAACTCGTTTTTGTTTTTCATAAATGTACCTTTAAGGTTTCTCACAATGATATATATTGCAGAAGCTTTGACTATGTGGAGAAACTGAACTGATATCAGACCCATTGAGATATCTGGCTTGATAAGCTGAGTTTGAAGTCATTTACGTGTCTAAAAAATTCATGCTTGCAATCTTATAGGAACTTGATGCATAAACACTTGGAGTTAGTGTTTAGGTCTAGTTTCTAACTCCTATCCTTCACTGATGATAGCAAATCAGCTTGAAATCAGCTGATCTGAGGGTGGAGCCAATGAAAGAGACAGTGATTTCTGACTCTGACATTTATGTAAACAAAATACGCTTGATTGGAGGTCTTGGTAAAGCTCCATCTATTGATCATAAATACAAGCGATAGCAAGTTTATGTATATAAAACTTGTTTTTGTTTATATATATATATATATATATATATTATAATGGATTACCTATCGCTAATCTAAATGAAGAAAGATGAATTTAAACATTGGTAATCAATGTAGCATGTCATATAAGCCATAAGTAAAAAAAAATGATGTGCCCTAAATTATTGAACATCATTTATAATGAAAAATACAATTTGAAACTTTATATATAATTAACAATCATTAATTGACTAAGCCGCCTGATGACATAGCATTTATAATGAAATACGTAATCTCTTAAATTATTTAACTTAGAAATTCAATCTACAAATTGCACCATTTATAATGGATAGATTATATTAAAAATAAAGAAAAGATTTGCATAAGATATACCTATGAGGCACCATAAGTTAATCAGGTTTCATAGTAACTTGTCAACTACAATAAAATGCATGTGCCATGCCAGAAGAAAGAACATATATTCCATCATTCAACTCAATATAAATATAATACAGATCAGAAATGTAATACATATTTAATAGCATGTTATACATATGTTAAGATAAAATAAACTATCTCAAAATGAATATACTAAATATACTATTATCTCGGCTAACTATATAAGACAAAATTAATTATATAAAGCATTGACTAAAATAGGTTAGGAATTAGTTCTCAGGGTTAATTTAACTTACAATTAATTATATACCAAATATAATTCGGAACCAAAGGAATTTTATTGAATCCAAAATATATTTATTCAATTGAAATTACCAAAAATTTAATACTTACATATCTGATAGCTTGTAGAGCTGATGTACTAAAAATAGAGAAAAAGAAAATAAATAAATCTCAAATAAAACTCAAAATCATTCTGTTATATAAAATAAATGATACAGCTTTATTTCAACATTGCAATTTTAGACTTATAATAGCATACATATACATATATACATATTTGGGAAACATAATAATAATTTTGTTTTGCAAATACTCAATATTTTTATATATGTAAATTAAGTATAATGTTTAGCAGTAACACTTATAATTTGCAATTTATATTCACATAGAAACTGTATAAGCTATTATGAAGTTAAATAAATATACATATAAAAAAACAAGTTGGAGATATCTTGTTGCATTAATAATTTAAGTTATAAATGTATTTCTTTAATACATTTTTTATATAAATACTATTTTAAAGTAGAAAATAACTAAATGACTGAATTAAGCAAATATTAAATGGATTCAATGAATGAACCATTTATTAGAAGTCATTTATACACATAAGTTATAAATTTAATGTCCACATAATGTAAATCATCTAAATAAAAATTTATATATAACTAAGTGATTTACATCTACATTGGAAAAATTCTGGATGATTATAGCATATACATAACATGTGTGGATTATACTAACTGGCCATAAGCTTATAAATTCAAACATTTACAAAATATTTCAGTTGGTTTGTGAATGATTACAAATCATGATAGCACAAAAACAGACATTCTTATGTTTAAAGCATTAACATAATTGAGTGCATCCTAAAGGAATCACATCCTTTAAACAAACTTATCTTGACATTACATACTAAAATACAAGCAACCTCACCTATTATGGTGGAAAATTTAAAATAAATATCATGAGTGATAAATCCAAAAAGAGGATTCTATAATGCAACTAGCATAAATATGTCAAAAGCATGGTGGATTCCAAAATAACACCTACATTTGAGGCAAAATAAGATGCCTGGACCTTTTTGTCTCAACATATCAAGAAAATATATGGAGAGGCTCACCGAAAACAACAACAATAGGTATCTATAAATATGTGATTACAATCACTGGAAATATAAGCACCATCAACTCATGGATAAATACAGTACATATGGGGAATTTATTTACTCCATCCAGTAATAATAATAACTATAATATATAAGGCCTGACATACTAAGGCTATTCTATAACTAATAATACCAAGATAAAAACCTCACAATAGTGGACAAAAGTTATAACTATAATTTTAACCTCAATAAACAATATGTAATGCCTGCACCAACAAATAAGTTTAACTATCAACTGGCTTACATATAGATAAAGATAATGATTAGCATATAAAATATTGGCACTAAGATATAACGTACACAAGTATGAAATATTAAATATTTTAACTTATAAGATTTAATCGATATGAATAAATGCAACCAGATTGTTAGAATAATAATTGATGAACTAAGATAATTATTAAACAATGATATTACTTATAAATACAGTTCTATAAAGTTGTACACTTATACAATTCCTATGCAATAAAGTATAATTTATTGCTTTCCAATTTAAACTGACAAATGACTTTTATTATTTAGTACACCAGTATGCAAATGTGAATTAAATAAAAAGTATGAAAAATAAATATTATATATATTTATAATTATGACATATTCACATAGTTTAAGTTATAAATGTCTTTAAAATAAATAAACAAACATATATACTAAAATCGACTTTCATCATTCTTAAAATTTTAACATTCAAGAGAAATTTATAAGTTAGTTTTTAAAGATTTCAGTTGTATATTCTTTCATAAAGATCTACTAAATATTTCATAAAAATCAAAAAAAAAAAATAGACAATAAAAAAAAAAGGTAATTTTTTATCATAATCTATCTGGATTAGTGTCCAGTTCTTTTAAATCAGCTAGCTATTTCCAGCACTTTCCTTATTTTATTCATCCTAAAATGGCTTGAAGTGATGTAAAATATGTACATAATACAAGTAAATGAAGAGATCTGCTTTTTGTTGTTAAAACCATTAATTTCAGTCATTTCCTAGATATTCAATTATATATGTGGTTAAGTTGAATATTATTTTGAGATCACTAAGTAATTTGGAAGTTATAATAAAATGTATCAATCAATTATGATAGCTAATTTTTTAACTTATTTAAGAACTGGTTTACTTTTGAGGTTTTATGTTTCACTGAAGTTTCCAATGTTGTTTGATGGGCAAGTAGAAAGGGCAAACTCCCCAAATGATAAAAGTGGTACTTAGCACATTATCTTTAGTATTAATCCTTAATCCAATAATTTTTTAAAGAAAATTTATAAGAAAAATTTGTAGAAAATGACAAACGAAAGTAATGTCTTCTTTTTTAATTTTTATTTTACCAGCCAGAATGATGATGATATCCAGTGTTCCATAGCCAGCTTCCTATTGTTGTAAATATTCACATGATGATTTAATAAAAATCTTTAACACTATTGTTTAGCAGTTTTAAAATATTTTTAACAAAAAAATAATAATGTCAATAAAAAATGCATATATATTACATTGAGAAATTTAAAATTGCAATTTACAAATCAAATGAATATTTAAACAACTAGAATAATACTACTATATCTTTTATAATTTTTTTTAAAAAAATAAATAAATAAAGGTACAATATAATTATATTTGGCAATTTAAATAGCACTGTTAATGATTACTTCTTTATACACACACTCATACTTACACACACACACACACACACACATATATATATATATTACATACACACACACACACATATATATATATATATATATATTATTGTCATTATAACAATCTATCTCAAAACAAAGCATATCATAATAGATAAATAAACTTGAACTAAATAACAATAAAACAATTACTAACAATAACACTAACAACTTATTTACAAATCCTTAAGTAAAACTATATCAAAGACATTTTTAAACCATACTACAACTTCAAAAAGTAAGGATGGATTTTCTATCCTGTACTATATATATATATATATATATATCTCTATATATATATATATATATATATAGAGATATATATAGAGAGAGAGAGAGAGAGAGAGAATTGAAAGAAAAAATAGAATAAATACAAACAATTGTTATAGATATTTTCCATATTACACTAGAATAACAGGTAAGAACTAAATAATTTTGAATTTAAAACAATTATATTATAAATTAAATATTTCAAAGGATCTATTTAATATTTTATTAATTCTGATTTTGAAATTAAAACAAGCATGTTTTTATGTTTCAATAGATATACTGGCAATTATAAAATTCTGCTATCTATTTTGATTAGTAATTTTTTTAAATTAATGCTTGGATAGCATATTGTGAGAAAAATCCAACAAAGTTGTTTTTCAAAGGATTAAAGTGAATTGAAAGAAATCATTAACTTTTTTCAATCAAGATAAAGAAAATTTATTTTAATTATTATTTTTGTTCACCCTGACTGTAAAATATTTGAAAAAAAATAAGGGGAGTTTTAAAGGTTTTACAGATTATGACAGAATTACCATGATGTTATAACTAAATGCAAGAGAGTGCAAATACAGTGCCTGTTACTAGTTTATTATGGTAGAGTTTGGATTCACATGAAAATAAAGGGTCTGCTTTTTTTATTCTCCATCATCTTATATATGTGTGTATTAGACAGCATAGAGACTGAATGAGCCTCCTTGCAGGACAACACTTACTTGGATTATACTTTTCTCAAAAGTAACAATAAGCCAATATAATGTTTAGGAAAGACAGCTTACTTAGAGAGTCCATCAATTTGGTGAATAATTAGTTTATATGCATACTGTTTTATGTATATTCAGAGAATCAAGATAAAAGTTGTTTTATGTATATTCAGAGAATCAAGATAAAAGTACTATGTCATATTTATAAAGTACATCTGATGAGTTATTTTAAATAATTTCTTTAGTAAAATGACAGTTGTATTTTTTTTTTCCAAATTATCAAAAAGTAAGTTGTATTTCCTGTATAATTTATAAAAACAATGTAAACTCCAAAAATATTTTCAGATTGGAAAACAAGACTTGCTGAAATATTTTTAAGATAAATTTATAGTTTATCAAGAGTAACCTGTTGAAAAAGTAAAAAAAAACTTTTAGTAATGATTGTCACAGAATTGATTTTTTAAAAAAAAAAAAAAAAAAGAAGTAAGAAAAACTTTTTTACCATTAGATAATAAATAAATTAAAAACTGAGTCATATTATTTATAAATCATTTTATACCATATCTGAGTACATATATGCATTTTATGTTGTTTTTTTGACATTGACTTAATTGTGTATTGAGAAAGAATACAATTTTTCAGGTTTATTTTTGTATAAATGTCAGTATGTGCATACATTTTGATGTGCACATACATATATGTTAAATCAGTCATTATTTATGTATCATTAAAATATGATAGTTTATTTTTTATCATTATATGACAATTCCTATATGTTACAGCATGTCTGTATGCTTATATAGATGCATGAAAGGTAGATATATATGTTAAAATTAATCATATTTTTATTATTATATGACAATTCAAATATGTTCATAAATTATTATATCAATGTCTATGTGCTTATATATAAGTGTGTTTTATATAAACATATTATGATGTATTTGTAAATCATAATATGATAGTTAATTGTATGAAATCAAAATCAGATAGCTTAATTTATATGTATAGCCATATTCAGCAGACCTTACTTTTATTTTTATTGTTATTAATAAATTGATATTTTATTGTTAAAGTTATAGTTTTACAACATTATATGTTTATATTATCTCTTGTACACAATATCAGTTACACAGCTTTTGTTCCTGAGATAGATTCATGCATAAGTCTATTATATATAATAGGTTTATATTTAGTGTTTATGGACATCCCATCAATGATGATCCTGGATTGGCACAAAGTGTCTATCTTTTAAAATCCATACATTACATTTTATTTAGTTTAGTATTTATTAGAAATTAAGTTTATAGTTGGCAAATACACTAAGGGTAATAAGTAGCATTAATGATGATCAACATGTTTTATTGTCACAGCATTATTTTTTACTGTTGTATTCTTATGGATTAGGACTTATGTTTGTGCATAGTTGATAGAAAATCCAGTCACAAAATGGACTCTTGATTTATTTTTATTGATAATCATTCATGATAATGAATGATTACGCTCGTGTAATTACATACTTATTTTTATACTTAAAGTCTGTGTTGATCTCACATGCTCATACTCAAATTGGTTCCTTATTATATTCATTATCATTTTTTATATTTAAATTTTATTTTGATTTGGGGATGATGATGATGAGTGCTATTATGTTAGGTTCATCTATGATTCCCCCTATCCGATAAAATATATATATCTTTATGTAAAAAACTATAAATACCCACTATAAAACAACTGCCTGCAACCAACTGCTTGCTTGCAAGGCAGCTGTACTGACCTCTTGGCTAACAATGCTTGACAAGTTCCAAATAATTTTAACAGTAAAAATAATGAAATATATTTCTTCATTAATCAGTAGCACTTTCAATTATATTGTAATGCCTATTAACTGTAAAGAAATATAGAAGTTTAATATTATATGATTTTCAATAAACTGTGAATGTCAATATTTGCTGCTTGTATATTTATTATATTATCTTTCAACTTAATTATCAATATTGCTTCTTTAATTTTCCTCTTTTTATGATTTCTTTCTTCTATTAATATTTTTGTATCATTTATACTAAAAGTAAATTTAAAATACAAGATTTTTCATAGTCAAAGACTTCTGAAGCTGTATTTAATTGATTATTTATATTTTTTTACACAGTTATATAATAATTGATGTTTTTTATACTTTTTTCTAGAACACATCTTGATGGTCTGATATACAAATTTTTATTATCACATATAACCTGATAAATTATTTTATTTCTTTGAATTTTAAGTATAACACTCTTAAAATTATGACTTAATCTATTACATTTGGAGGAACATAAAATGAATTATTGCATTTATCTTTAAATATATTTATTCATTAATTTAGGTTGAACATTATTTACAAATGGCATTGATATCCATTTTTTCTTATCTAATTTTGTATTATGATTATTCTTTTTTTTATTACCCCAATTTAATGTACATAATTTTTTTCTATATATCCTATTATCATAAGTTTCTGAGTATAAAATTCAACACTTTGATTTTTATCACTTGTATAATTGTTCATTATGATGTAAAAAAGATTTCAAACTTGCCATTTTGTGCGTCATTAGTAAATGTAATTTAAAATAAATATATTCACTTTCTTAAATAGATTTAATAATCAATTTATATTTTAAACTAATTGTTTCCCTATATAATTGTAAATCCAAAACTTTTATTTTTGTATTTTGTCCTTTATCAATAGTATATTTCAAATTAATTAAATTATCCAGCTTATATAAAAGTGTTTTAATAACCTCATCAGTATCACAAACAAACACTTCATCAACATATCTAACATAAATTGTATTACAATCAAAACCATAAAAATGCAATATATCTTCTTTATATTTTGACAATGTAAAATTACAAATTTGTGCAACCATAGATAGTCCCATAGACAATACATTATCTATTTTAAAAAATCTGTCATTATATGTTGCAATAATATTATCACTTAAACATTTTAGTGATGCAACAATAAATTTTATTATATGTTTATTAATTTAATTTTCATGCAATAATATTTTTCATTATATATATATATATATATAATACATTTAATGATAATAAACTATTATAAACAGTCTTTCAATCCACAGACTTACTTTTGGTTAATTTTTTAAACCTGCCTCAACTGCCATAAAATTTTAAAAAAGGCAAAGTGGAGGCAAACATCATCAATTTAAATCCCATGAATTCTGTATTTTAATGTTAGTATCTTGTCTATTTATTTTATAATTCTAATGATGTCATACCTGACAAGAAGAAAAGTAATATCATACATCAATTTTTTTTGTGACTGTATGTTATCATATATTTGTGACTTGAGGAGCAGTATTGAGAATAGATTAAAGGAGCATGAATAGTGATTTTATGACTGCTTCAGTTTTCTTTGATCATGAACAAACATGTAAATATAAATTTAAATTTGATTTTTAAAGTGTGAAAATTTTTCATGACAGAAACCATAATAAAACAAAAATTGAGGCAATTTTTATAAATAAGAATAAAATGCATTTTTGCATTATTATTTTAGTATGTTTACTTTAGCATTTAATTACATTTTTAACTTTTGTTTTTGAAGTTCGCACAGATGAGTTTAATATTTTATTAGAGCATTGAGTATGAATAGACTACATAGATTGCATTTGAAAAGAAAATATTCTATCCCTTAATTTAACCTTAGGCCAAAAGTCTGCAGTCAAACCAATGTCAATCTATCTGATATATCGAGGTATTCAATGCAGCATGAATATGACAGCACAATACCATAGTGTCAGGAATGCACATCTAAACAGCATGGTAAGAGAAGAAATTGTTTTTCATCCAGTACAAGAATGTTACATCTGTCTGGCAAGAAGAACAATAAAAAAAGAAAACTCCATAGGAAGGGACTGCGGTTGCCATCTTACTATCCCATTCCGTAGGCAAAAAGGGGGTGTGCGGCGTAATATGCGATCCTGCACATAGTGGACCTCATACTACATTTACTAATTACACCAAGATATCCAATCCATTGACCCAATTTAACTATGAAACAAATAACCTAAATTTACCCTCCCTTAATTAAACTAATATAACTTTACAAATCTATGCAGCCATTTACGCCCGACTTAAATTTAACATTTATATAATTTATTTAAAAGAAAAAAAATCATAATAAAAACTTAAAGGAACAGAAAAAAATAAATTAATGGAAATGATTTACAAAAAATAATAATACATTCAATAAAACAATTATTACTAACTGATTAAGTTTGGTCAGATAGGAATTTCTATTGCAATAATTTAAATACTGGGAAAGTTTATACTTAGTGTTCATTAATTAACTAATGTTCTTAAGGTTTTAACATACTGGAAAAGTTTCTTTTTTAGAATTAAAAGTTCATTAGTTAAGAGTTCTTACTGTTTTAAAAATCCATGCTTAGCAGTTGTTTGCCATTTGGATCCAGTGTTATTTCCCCCAATATCCTGTGGTTCTCAATATAGGAAAAATGATGTCATTTATCTTTACTTTAGCAAACCTGAAGAGATTGAAGAGTGCATCTTTTCAATCCCTTCTCCTTCAACTCTCTCCACACTAACACATATAGTCACATCTCTATCTTCTCTCCCAGCTCTTTCTTTACTAAAATTTATTTCCAAACTTTTTCTTTTTATATTAATTTTGTGGATTAACTCAACATTATGTCATGATGATGATGACCCTTTCATTGAAGTCCTTTTTCTGAGGGATTTTTTTTATTGGCTATTAGTTTCTATTGTTTTTTCTCTTTTATATGACCTTTACTTATACATTTTGAAATGCCCAAAGGCTAGTTCACTTGGACTAATTAAAATAATCATTTCCATTTTATAATAGCATTAATTAATTTATTGTATATTCTTAAAGATATATTTTTATCTTTAAATCTTTTAATTTTTTTCTGATAATTTAGTCTTAAACCTTTTTCTTTTTTTTTAATAAAGTTTCCTTTTAATAATTTTTCAGCTGTGTGATTTTATATATATAATGTTTACATGACTTTTAACTTTCAATTTTTATTTCTTACAAAAGTTTTTATTTGCGAACTTTTCAATGTCTAATTTTTAAAATAAATAATGTAACCTCAATGCAACCTTTTGCTTGTCATGCCATTTTTTAGAAATGAAATATAGAGAAAATAGAATTCTTGGGGGGAGGAGGCGTAAACGTAGATGGTTCATAGGAAAACAATAGTAAACATTTTTTTTTCGTATATAGTCTTTTTGTAAAAATTACTAACTGAATGTCTTTGTAAATGTCTTCATTAATCGTGTACCGTAATTACTAACCCTAAGTAAAATATTATTTTTTTGTTTATTTTTTTAAGCAAGTTTACTGATATGTAATGGGCACATACGCCATTACATTTTTTTTAAAATTAAACATGAAAAATAAAAGTTTGCAAATAAAAACTTCATTTTTAAGAATTAAAAATTGAAAATTAAAAACCATCTAAACTCTAATATATAAAATCTCACAGATGAAAAATTATTAATAAAAAACTTTATTAAGAAAAAAGAAAAATTTTAAAACTAAATATTAAGAAAAAGACTTGAAAGATTTAAAGATAAAAAACAATGTACAATAATTTAATTAATGCTATTGTAAAATGGAAATGGTTATTTTAATTAGTTAAAAGTAAGCTAGCCCTTGGGCATTTTAAAATGTATAAGCAAAGGTCAGATAGGAAAAAAACAATAGAAACTAATAGCCAATAAAAGAAATCTCTCAGGGAAATGGACCTCAATGAAAAGATCTTCATCGTCATGATGTAATGTCCACTGGATCCAAATGTTTGCAATTAAAGGAAAAGTTTGGAAATAAAAAAATTACTTAAGAGAAGATAGAGATGTGAAAGCAGAGGTGTGCTAGAGTTGAAGGAGAAGGGATTGGAAAGATGCACTCTTCAATCCCTTCAGTTTTGTTAAAAAAAAAGAAAGACAAACCACCAATCATTTTCTATATTATGGACCACAGGACATCGGGGGAATTAACGCTGGATCCCAAATGGCAAGCAATGGATAAAGATGAACTTTTTAATAACCATAAGAACTTTATGAACATTTTCAAAACAATAACTCTAAATTATAAACCTTTCAGTAAATAATACAAATAGAAACCTATCTGACAAATGTATATTAATATTAATAATGTTACTTTATGTATTTTTTTAAAATCATTCCCATTTTTTTTTGTTCTTTTAAGTTTAATTATGAGGTTTTTTTTTGCTAAACAACTTGTAATAAATGTTAAATTTAAGTCGGGCATGAATGGCTGCATAGATTCATAATGTGGTGTTAGTTTAAGAGAGGGTAAATCTTAGGTTATTTGTTTTGTAGTTAAATTGGGTCAATGGATTGGATATATTGGTGTAATTAGTAAATGTAGTATGAGGTCCACTACATGCAGGATCACATATTATGCCGTACACCCCCTTTTTGCCTATGGAATGGGATGGTAAGATGGAAAATGCAGTCCCTTCCTATGGAGTTTTTTTATTGCTCTTCACATCTGACAGATGTAGTATTTCTGTCTGGATGAGAGTCAATGTCTTCTATTAATCATGCTGTTCAGATGTGCATTCCTGACGGTGTGGTATTTGTGCTGTCGTATTCATGCTGCATTGAATACAACAATATATCAGATAGATTGGCATTGGTTTGACTGCAAACTTTTGGCCTAAGTTTAAATAAGGGATAGAATATTTTCTTTTCAAATGCAATCTATGTAGTCTATTCATACTCGACACTCTAATAAATATTAAATTCATCTGTGCGAACTTCAAAAATAAAAGTTAAAAATGTAATTAAATGCTAAAGTAAACATACTAAAATAATAATGCTAAATTATATATATATATATATATATATATATATATAAAGTAAACATACTAAAATAATAATGCTAAATTATATATATATATATAAAATAAATGTTTGTGTGTGTTATTACTGGCAGTTGCTTCTTTTATTTTTGTTAATATTGAAAAAAATATTTTAAGAATTATATTTTATAAATCTCTGCATCTCACTGAGCTAGTGGCAATGGGCTGATGGTCAGAAAAAAAATGTAAAATAAGATCTTAACAGCATGTATCTGCCTACTTTATAAATTTTTTAGGTTCAAGTAGCCTAGTGGTGCTCTGTATGATAGATACGGTAAGACTCGATTCCATTGGACCGTTATAATATATATTCCAGGCAATCATTTGATCCATATAATTCTGTTACATCTAATGAAGCTAGCAAGTCATTACTATTTATCACATGACCACCATTTCTTAATTCTACATTTTTAATTCTACCAATAAATTCATAAATTGATGTAAGTGCACATTTTTCAAAATCCAACATATCTTGCAGTAATTTACCAATATATTTAGCTGTTTCATACATAAATGTTTCTCCAAAATCTATCATTAATCTACAAGAATTTGTCTTTTAGTGAAAATGACCTTTAGCCATTTTTAAAATACCATTTATAAATTTTATATGTTGTTTTAAAATAAATAAATTTATTAAACATAGTAATATACAGTTAAACTTTATAAAAAATTACATAGCATTCAGAATGAAACTTGAAAAAGTCAATGCAGAGAAAAGGGTATATTAATAAGATTAAGAGAAAAATAAAACTTTCACCCAAGTATCATCATGTAGACTCACAGGTGAAAGTAGAGAGTCTCACTGCTTGACTTGGTCAAGAAGCTTGATAAAGACAGTTTTATATGTTGACTCACCATATTATAATCGTTAATGATATAGAATCTGAATTTATTCATTTGTGCTTCAATTTTATCATTATATATATTTATATAGATATTAACCTCTTCATTCTTCACCTATATCACCTTATACACTTATAAATGACCAGGTTCCAATTCTATACAAGATAAAATAAAATTTATAATTTAGGTTGCATCTCTAATTATGGATAAGACTCTTATTATAATATTAATCTACAGCTTAGCTCAGTTGGGGGTTGTAGGGTCATGTGGTCATCTAGAATGCAAATAGGGTGAGAGAAGCATTTATAAACAATAAGTATAATATTTATTTAGTTATGCTATAAGTACTTACTTAAGTTATCAAAAGAAAGCAATTTGTGTATTAAATCAAAAATCATGATATGTTCCATTCTCTCACCCTCCAAGTATATGCTAGACCAATCACACCACTCATCTAATATGTTTGGGGATCACTGCAACAATAATCAATCTACAGACATTTGATTTACATTGCACAGCTATACCAATGTTTATTTATGCTGGAACAATCTCAGGGCTCTATTGTCTAAATAATAAGTCAATCCTATTATAAGTTGATTATTAAGTAATGAGGACTATTGTGAAACTGACAATTATAACAATGAAATAAAAGATAGACAATGATAGAGATCGAGTGCATTTTTATCACACATCATCTATTTTAAATAAGGTAAAATCTATGTCTTGACATTATACAATGTTTAGATCAATTAATTTAGTATTATTTAAATACATGACATATATTATTAAACTAATAAGTAATACTGTTTTAAACAAGGTAAAATCTATATCTTGACATTATACAATGTTTGGATCAATTAATTCAGTGTTATTTAGATAGATTACATATACTATTAAACTGATAAGTATTACAATTATATTATGTTGAACATGTGTGCGTGTGGAAATGTTCAATCGAACGTATATAATAAAATAATTAAGAGAGAATCTTACTTCAACAAACATTCATTACAAGACACATTCTTTTACAAACACATCGATGATGATTTAACATTAATTTCACATTAACTACTACAAGCTTGACTAAATAATATTTCAATTACATAAATCCTATATACTTAATATATGGAGTCCTCTTATCTGTTATTTCAATAATATTTATAATTCTATTAAATTATTAATGACACAAAATAATTATATATTCACATACCAATGTTTATATCATCTATTTTTATTCTGTGCTCTCAATGAACTAAAAAAACGTTATCAAATAAACAACCAATGCCATTGAAATTATTTTGTATGCCTATAGATCTATATTTACTATATGAAATTAAGTAATATTTTTATTAAAATTAGCATTAATAAAGTAAAACTATTGTAATCCAATATTACATTCATACCAGGAGGGTAAATTGCCAGTAATAATAATTAATGAAATAATGATAATGTGGGTGATATGATTTGACAAGCTACTTAGAACTTACAATTCCAGTGACGGTCTCTCCATATCTCTAAGTTTATCATATCTCCGAATTTGTGCACATTTATAAATTTATAATTGTAATGCATTTATTGATTATATTTTCTATCGGTTTACTTGCAGAATGAATAAACTTCACAATACGAATGGCACAATGAGCTCATAATTAAAACATTTATTTAATCACTAAACGATTTATATGAAATAACTAATATATACTACATAATGATAAATACGTGAATGAAGAGGGAGAGCAAAATGCTAACAAATAAATATTCGCACATGGGCGTGTGAGGGTTAACAAAACTCCAAACATCAACTTCATTCATCAACATATTAACTACCAACTTTTCTTACGCAAATCGTGCAGAACCCAGCCAGTTACTCATAAATAAATGGGACATCTACCACTTTACTTTAAGTAATATAATCATCCCATCATATGCTATCAAATAAGGAAATATATCATGACCCATGATTTTATATGTAAGTAATTAAAGGGGGTGTTACTCAATCCGAATAGTTTGATTATCCTTTCAATTGCCTCTTCACTCAAAAGGTGCTTAACACATTTCAAATAGAACAAATCAAAAAAAAAAAAATAAATAAACTTATAAATCTTCACAATCTTTAACACATAGCGCCAACTGCAACCAAGAAAAACAAACAAGCATAAATCTAACTCTTATAAAATAGCTTATGATAGTGAACAGACATGCGAATATTTGATCAGGTATGAAATATTTTGAAATCACATCAGACAATAAAATGTTATATTAGCATTAATTAAATTATAAATGAATCTAATACCTATAAAAAATTATGAATGTTGACTTTCAAATTAACGTAAATGCTATCAAGTAAGCCTGACCATTCAGCAATATTGGCATAAATATTTCCATGTAACTATTTATCATTACCAACTAATGAATAATGATAAAGCACTCAATTTTCACTGATAATATGAGCACAAGAATATAATTTTTTTACATAATACAACAAAAGAAAATATTACCAGTTTGGTATAATTTATACCAAAATCTCCAAGACATTCAAGAGGAGATTAGAGATATAAATTAATAATAATAATAACTCAAATTAATATCAAACTAAACATAAAAGAAAATCTACCTATCTATTATAAGCAATGGGAAGAAATACATGTCAAACATTCTATCATTAAAATAAAAGGTTCCCTTTTTTTTACTTCACACTTGAAATTTTAAAAGTAGAAACATACATGTAGCTCATAATGATAATGATGAATAAACAAACATTAAAACATACAAACATTTCTCCTGCAGGATAAACATGAATTTGGCAAAACAGCAACAATCTCCAATGTTTTAGGGCTTCCTAATGGACATTATAAGCAGCTTTTGCACATATTTGAATCAATTTATTTTTTTATAAACTCTCCACAGCTCAGCAAAATCATCCAAATAAATGTCTATGATCCATTCTATTTTCAACTTTGTTCTGTATAAAATTTCCAACATTTAATAAATTTAAATAATGATCAAGATCAAGGTTATTTGGTCATCCATGCTTATATATATTTCTGATAAATAATTATCAAATATAATTAAGTCATACATTTTATCACCCATATATAGATGCAAATGGTAAGGTAATTTAGTATGTATAGCTATTCTAATAATGTAAAGAATTAGAATAAATAATTTTTGTTTCAGCCTTATTTTACACAATAAAATAGGAAACTTATTAAATGAGTCAATAAAATATTCCATTACACAGTTCAGCATAACTTTTCCAATTATTGTTAGTATTGTTAATTTACATATGTCCAGTATCACACTATTCATTATAAGTAAATTATAGCAAAATTGTATTAGCAATTTAATTTTTTTACATAATACCCATGCATCTTAAATAGAAGTAAATTCAAATTGTTAGTCGATAAAAGCTGGAGCTGGTGCACCTTTAAATGTTTTGCCTTCCATATTGTACAATTCTATCCTGTATCCTTCACAATTACACAATGGCATTTATGCTTGAATAGTATGAGAGGAGTTTCCTTAGTAAAAAGAGAATAGTAGACAATTTAGTGAAAATATTAGCTTCACTTGTTTTACTATATAAATTATCTCTATTGTTTTATTGGTCTTTTCTTCAGAAACATATTTCATCTTCCTTGACATTTTCTTTGAATTCTTCTATCTATTTAACCAAGCCCTTTTTTTAATTATAATGAGGCCAACAATATGCAAGAATTTATTATTTGTAAAAAAATGTTAGGAATAGAGTATTGAAAAAAAATATTAAATTACAAATACTAATTAATAATAAATAAAATAAAAAACTTTTACATTTTCAAATGAAAGATTTTATGCAATAAATAATTAATAAAAAAAATCATATTAACTGATAGTGTAAGTGTGTGTGCATCTGTTTTTCATTAATCCAGAGATCTCTTAATGACTGAGCTATTAGAAATATCTATGATAAAATAAATGTTATTGCAAAATGGATATTCTGAGTGATAATTACAAATATAAATGAGGTATGAAATTTGAAATGATGAGAATGGACATGCACACACATATACAAGTTGGTTCTCAGAATGGCAATAAACAATAGATTCAAAAAATTAATTAATAAGCACTCATTAGGCCCTTACAGACAAACAATCCTCATTCCCACTAGTTTAGATTTCAGACCAACAACTCCTGATACAATCCACCCCTTCCCCACTATTAGAAATACATAAAAAATTTAATGATTGGTACATACCAACTAACATCCTAAGAACTTTCCAACTAAATTATACATTAAGTTATATCACAATTCATTTTTATTAAATACCCCTGACAACTATTGGCACAATGTGAACTTCCCACATTTCTTCATGGAGCCAATCTGGAAGGTCACAATCCCCCTTCCTTTTAAAAAAATGAATTGGACAAGCAACAAGAAACATTGTTAGCATATCAAACTTCATACTAAGGTTAGTTTATGATGGAAAATTATGCTTATGAAACACTTACACTCATCAATCTCCCATTAATCATTGTGTTTTGCATGGTATTGAATTAAGCTGTGAGCATTTTAATTACCTTGTGTTCCTTCAAGTGTAAAAACTAAAAATGTTCTCCCCACCTGTCTCACTATCTCATAGGAACCTTCATAGAGATCAAAGTGAAGAACATACCATTGAGGTCCTTATTAGTTTACTGCTTCTGGCTTCTTGACAGTGGACTCATACATTTTAAGAATTCTTATCCCACTTGTGGATGGTATGTTACCATCATCCTTCCTCCCTATAGATGAGTGAGGATTATAATATGGTCTACTTCTAGTTTGAGGCCTATACCTATACCTACTTCTACTCCTAATCTCTCTATCTTGATTCCAATGTGGCCTACCTAGGATATTGATGCTATTTACATTTGGAGTGTTTTTTCTATTAATTTTAACCCTACCATCTCCTCCTCAATCACTAATCTCTATAGAATACAAAACATTTACCATCTCTTCAATTGTCTGCCATTCCGATGCTATAAGGACTTGTTTGACATGTCACAGCAGATTGTGGCACAATATCCTAACTATTTGCTGTTCAGACAAGGGGTATGCAGTAAGATATTTCAGTTTCACTGCTTGTTTTCTAAAGAACTGGGTATAACTACCCTTAAGGTGACTGTACTTTTCTTGCAAAACCTGATATTTTGTTCTGCTTATCTTTCACTGGAAGGGAATTATAAGTGATTGCTAGCAATATCAATATTTTCTTTTTCTGATAAGGGGCACAATGCAAAAAATTCCTCTAAGTTTTGTAAAAACTCATACAAATTTTATAAGTGCTCTCCTTTGAAGGGCTTACCAGATTGAAACTTGAGAGTCATGGAATCCCATGAATCTTTTTCATAATTCATCCTTCCCCTTCTTAAATATGAATTCTTTTAATATATCTTATTGTACCTGAGATCCCCTAATAAATCCTTGGAAAGGTGATGTACAGGGTGACAATAAACCTCTTTGACCTCAGTAGCATATGATCCCCTAATGCCTGGTGGACCTATTTCCAACTTTGGATTTGACCTGAATTATTGTATTTTGTACAAGTTTTTCCAACCTTAATTGGTAATTTAGTAATTCACAATTAAATTTGTTTCTAAGTTTCTCTTCAGCCTTATCTATAACAATTTTCTGACCCATATTATTCCTTACATTGTCTACTTCTTTTTTTAAACTCTGACATTTCTCATCTATCTCACCTAGCTTAAACCTCATGGCTCACAATTTCTTCCCCTGTGGTCAAATTATTCATCCTCTTAACAATCTGAACAACTTGACCATTTAGATTTTGATCACAACCATACTGGCCTTGGGTCTTCAGAATATTGTCATCAACTTTGATTCTGATACTTCTCTACAATTTGCCTGACAACTCCATTTTTTTCTCAAATTGTTCAAATTTCTGCCCTACATCAGTATTATAATGACCATGTAACATCTGACACTCAAGTCCCTTATATCTCATCATGATTTCAGCTTTTCCAAAATTTTCTTAATCTCCTCCCGAAGGTATAACACTGAACTATCATCTTCTGATTTAATTTGTTGTAACTGATTATAGACACTTGTCTCTATTGCTTCTAGCTTACATACTTGATCTCTAATAGAATTTTTGACCTCTTTCATCTTTACCACCTGACTTTCAATTTTTTTTCTAAAATTTGCATCTGTATAACTGTGTTAGCTCTTACTTCTATCATTTCCAACTTCATTTTTAACATTCCTGATTTTATTTCAGCCATCCTCTTCTCCAACTTCTCTTGACCCAATTTTATTTCTGACTTTAGTTCTGCTAACATCTCTTTTGACTTCTCTCTATTTTCTGCTTGACCTGACCTTATTTCTGACTTTAGTTCTGCTTGGTTTGACTTCATTTCTGAATTTAGTTCTAACATTTCCAATTTTATTTCAGCTATCCTCTCCTCTTACTTTTCTTGACTCAATTTTATTTCTGACTTTAGTTCTGCTTGACCTGACCTCATTTCTGCAAACATCTCTTTGATCCACATTAGCATGTTACCATCTGTGATTTTAGGGAAGAGTACCTTTCCTCCTGTTAGATTCTCTATTGGACATATTCATGTTTTTGTTTCCTGATTCAAGGTCAAGAGACAGTGCAACAGTGTCTGGGAATGGTAACTCTTGGGACCCAGCCAAACTCTCATATAAATTAAATTCTTCCATTATGCACAGTCCTTTCAAATCTATTAGTATATTACTCAAAGAAAATAAGGCCCACAATCCCCACCTTCCACCAAACCAACAATTCGAACTCATTCAAAATTACACAGAATTTCTAAAATCTGTTCAATTTTATTCCTCCATACAACATTCAATCTCCACACACAAAAGAAAATGTTAAAATTTTCAATCAGATAACACTGATACAAACATAGCTGGGATTATCAACCAAGGTTTGCATGATCCATTTATGGTTATATTACAAATTATATCAATCTAAATTAGTAATAGAGATAACATAGTTCAAATATGTTCATTTATATTTATGGTGTGCTGGATTCATTAAAATATTACAGCCAGCATCCACAGCATTTTACTCATAAAGTTACAAATATTGATTGTGACCAAACAAGTACTGTCATCTCTGCAACTAGATAGTCACAATCACTTAAAGCTTGTGCTAAAAAAACCTAATTCTTCATGGCCAACTAACCAACAATCAAGCCTAACATACTGGGGATCTAAACTACTATGGGAACCAACCAATCATCAGTCAATCAAGCCAAATATATTGGATGCCAAAAACCGGTTCTATAATTAACCAACCATTAACCAATCCAGCTGCCACATCGCCCCACTCACATACCCTCAAACCTCTTCATTCTTTACCTATATCACCTTACAAACACACACATATATATATATATATATATAAAACACATTTTTAAATCTTTATTTTCTCTTAAACATACATTTTGCTCAATACACCTGGGTCTTGTTTTATGTGGATTTTTTCTTGTGATTTTGAAGTTGTGCGATTCATGTTTTTTTCTTAATATCTTTTTATGTGGTTTTCTTTATGTGATAAAGAAGTTCATATTTCACTTAAAATTTGAATTTCCCCATTTTATATACACACATTATATTTTACATACTTTAAATGCCTATTGGAAAAACATTTGGCAATAACTTTAGACACTGTAGATGATTTAGAAAAAGATAACAAAACAAAATTGGAACCTGTTTATTTCACAGCAAAAATGATTCAAGAAAGTCTTTAACTTTCTAATCAATTGGACAATAATTTTCTTGTTAAAGATAAATTATGCATGAGTTCTTAAATTCCAATGAGAGCTAAATAGTCGTATGTCTGTATATTGCGAATTTCATAAACAATTAGTAAAATCATTGTCTCAAAGCTTAATCACCGATTACATTGTTGACAGAAAACTATTAACTTTTAGTCTGAAATTTTTTTATTGGCTGAGTGAATTAAAGTTTTAAACTTTTGATTGGTTCAATTACAGAATCACCAGTAAAAATATATTCATATTTTAATATTAGATTCATTTGTAAAAAGCAAATTAATAATTTGTCAGATTATGAAAGTGAACCAAAGTTTTTCAAAAATAAATTTCTTTTTATAATTATAAAAATATTGTATAGTGGATAACCTAAAAAAACATTTATAACCTATTAGAAAATGTTGTGTATGTCACTGATTTCTTTCTCAATTTACGTTCAAGTAAAATAAAGAATTTTTACTAAAATCTTAACTATTTTTTAAAATAATTATATTTTCAGCAGATTTTATCAAAATAATTTATAATATGTACTAAATATGGAAAAAATACTCTAAAATGTACATTTTCATTTTGAATGTCAAGCACTCCCTTTGGTTCAAAATGAGCAGCAACAAATCAACACCTTACAGTACATTTTAAAAAATACAGTAAATTTGTTATGTAATATTTACTGAGGCTATAACCTCGATAATATGCGTATAAAATGTGATAATAGGGACCTTAGCTTGTGGTTAAAACACCTGTAGAGGTCCCTACTATCACATTTTATACGCATATTATCGAGGTTATAGCCTCAGTAAATATTACTACATAATCAATGTGCGTTTAATAAATTTATAATTATAAATTTGTTATGATAATGATGGTTTAAGAGTGACTTGAAGCTATGAATGAAAATTTTCATTTGATACACTTATTAAATACAGCATGAGAATGAAGTTGGAGCTAATTGTATTTCCTCTTGTGATGAATCTGATTTCTTATCAGTTTTCAAATGTATCCACATATTGTCAAATAGCAATAATGATTAAAATATGTTTGAAAAAATGTAAAATAAATTATACATAAAAACATATTGTTTTGAATAAAATTAAATAGTTAATAAAAAAGTTTGTCAAGTATCAATTTTTTATTAGTCATACTTTATTTCCTTATTTTTTTTATGCAAATTTTAAATTGATTTTATCTTGTTGCTTTGCTTTCATGCGATTTTCGTAAATGATCAATATAAGTTAAGTCTATTTTTGTGTGATTTCTTTTATGCATGTTTTTTGCAGAACCTATATACTGCATAAATCGAGACCCAGGTATACTTACAAAGATGCTTATATTCTGAAAGAGCATAATTCCATGATTGATCATATATATTGTTTTTTACTTTATATTTAGAAATAATTTAATTTATAATATCACCAGCCTGCAAATTTATAGTATCATCAAATTATGTTGAACAAAAGCAATTAATTCTATATTATAATATTTTCATGTACTACCCACACCTATGTTGTAATATATATTTTTGCACAATACTAATTTTTGCAGTTACTAAATTCATATAATTATCATCTCCATAATTATTTGGATTATTATAACTATATAGAAAACTAACTTTATTATCAAATTTCTTTACATAATTTTGTCTTAGCTTCTTAAATTCCAATTAACAATATGTATTAAATTTATTGCAATTTATGTCATTAATTTATATTTATCAAATGTTCAATAGATTTTAAATATTTTTTCATTGTTAACTTTTGTGACTTCTTGATTTTTCATAATCTTAATGTCATTTTTATTTTTTATTGCCTTGATTGCATTTAAATAATAAAATAATATATATATATATTTTAACGATCCAAACGAAGTGGTAGATCGCATCGCACCGCACTACCAAAGGGCGCCATCTAGGCATTTGAGCCTAGAAAATTTATAAAGTAGGCAGATACGCGCTGTTAGGATTCCACTTTATTTACATATTTAGATCGTTAGCCCATTGTCACTAGCTCAGTGGAGACGCTGAGATAAAAAAAAAAATCTATAAATTTAGATATACATATAAAAAAAATAATAAAAGCCACTGCCAGAAATTAACACATAAAAATATTTATTTACGCATATATAAAATAATACTAAACCCGAGGAAGAAGTTTAACATTTAGGTTTTATATTCTTATTATGCTTTTTTTTTTTTTTATTTATCACAAAAACTACTTTTAAAGTTTAACATCTGTGCGAATGTATATACGTATGTCAAACATTTTTAATTTTAGCGTTTAGTTTTTTTTTTTACTTCTATTTTTAATACACTTATTTTTATATGCGAACTTACAAGTTTTTTATTTTAAATTAATGTAACGACATATTTATATATCGTTACATATCAGTAAACTTCCTCAAAAAAAATAAAAACATTAAAAAAAAAAAATAGAATTTACTTAGTGTTAGTAATTACGTTATACAAATTTGTTATATATGAAATTTCAAAAGTTGACTGATGATTCCTTAGTACCAGCTAAATTTCTGCCCCCTCCCTTCCAAGTTTCGTTTCTCCTACCTTTAAATATTATTTAGGCAAGTTAAACGATTAAATTTTACACAAGACTTTTTTTAAAAAAAAATTATGATTTATATTTATTAATTACGTTTTATTTATTACTTTTTTTATTTCTCGTATTTCTCCTTACATATGCGCAATTTTTCTTACTGGCAGTACCGTTTTACACAAAATTTAAACTATAACTTTACTTTAATACAAAACATATATCTATATAATTTTCCGAAAAAATTTACGGGCATGATTCCCATTTAAAATTCTCAGGGCACTCGTGTTTATTTAAGATAGGAAATTTCAGCATCAATTCCCCTTCTCAGGGTCAATTTCTGAGGTAAGGCCACACTTGGGACGCCATTTTAACGATCCAAACGAAGTGGTAGATCGCATCGCACCGCACTACCAAAGGGCGCCATCTAGGCATTTGAGCCTAGAAAATTTATAAAGTAGGCAGATACGCGCTGTTAGGATTCCACTTTATTTACATATTTAGATCGTTAGCCCATTGTCACTAGCTCAGTGGAGACGCTGAGATAAAAAAAAAAAAATCTATAAATTTAGATATACATATAAAAAAAATAATAAAAGCCACTGCCAGAAATTAACACATAAAAATATTTATTTACGCATATATAAAATAATACTAAACCCGAGGAAGAAGTTTAACATTTAGGTTTTATATTCTTATTATGCTTTTTTTTTTTTTTATTTATCACAAAAACTACTTTTAAAGTTTAACATCTGTGCGAATGTATATACGTATGTCAAACATTTTTAATTTTAGCGTTTAGTTTTTTTTTTTACTTCTATTTTTAATACACTTATTTTTATATGCGAACTTACAAGTTTTTTATTTTAAATTAATGTAACGACATATTTATATATCGTTACAATATATATATATTAATTATTTATAAAATCAGATTCTTATAAACTACATTAGCTTTATCTAATTATGACTTGTTTTTTCTTTCTGCATTATCACCAAACACACGAATGTAATCACCAAAAGTAAAATAAATCAGTACATGTGAGTTTTTAAGTAAACCAAGATGGCAGTTTGTATTTTTGATAAATGTACAGTTTTGAGGGCCTATAATCTACCAAAGATGTGTTAGTTGTTAAATTAAAACAAAATTAATATATTGATTGTTACATTTAAAAAACATAATACATTTCAATAAATTTCTTTAGGAAGCATAATTTCATTTTTTTTTTTTTTACTTATAACATGGGAAGTGATGAGATGCTCTTAACATTATTGTACTTTGGTTCAATTCAGCATGTTTTTTTATAAGTATTTTTTTGGTAAATTGTCATAATGATAAAAAATTTGGGACCTTCTTGTCACAGAACATGATGTAATGGACTAGATCCAAAGATATGGGATCCTGATCTTCCAAAAATATTTGATAATGGTCACAATACGATTTCATTACAACCAACATAAATAAAGGGTAAATATTGTATTTATATATTTTTTCATTTAAATATATTAATTATAAAAAAAAAAAAATAAACTGTAAATATTGTAATTAATTTTCCCACAATAATTAAAAAAAAAAAAAACTAACAGTAATAAAAAAATAAAATGCAAATATTAAATAGAATGATTCCTAGCAGCATTTTGTTGTAAACATAATGTAACCTTATTTAGCATAAATAAAAATTATTTAAAGAAAAAAAAAACTGTAGCTTTATCAAAAATATGTGTTGCCACTTGGTTTACTGGAAAACTCACAAGTACCAATAAATCTTAATATTTTTTTTTTTTTTTAAATTTAACCCAGAATATAGATGTTTTAATTAAATTTTTATTTCAAAGATCTATTTTTTTTAATTGGCCTTAATTATGTTGTTTTTGAAATATTACATCTACCAAGATAAATTCCATCTTACATTTTTTAAAATATATTTTACTCCAATTTTAAATATTTTATTGATTTGATACAATTATTATATTCTATATTATAGAATATTATTTATTTTTTCTTTTAAATTTAAATACTTCATATTTTATTGATAATACCTAATACATCATTATTTTTTAATATTTGTTATAAAATCTTATTTTTTTTTCAATCTCTTTAATAAAGAATGACAATGCTACTATTTATTATCCAACCTTATAACTATTGTTAAACAGCTTTTTTTTATGTGTAAAATTACATGAATGACCATGAAATAGATGTGACCTTATCAATGTATATATATATATAAATCTTATATATTTAAATATAATATTTAAATACATGTAGAGTACATATAATTTAAGCTAGATGTAATTAAAGGGATTTGAACTCAGACTTTCAACTTTCCTTTAGTCATCAACTTTATCATATATAGCAGATAGACATGACAACATAATATGAAAAAAATAAATGATCTCCAATATATGTATTTTTTGTTGAACCATCACCCATCAGTTAATCTGGATCATCATCTCCCATATATATATATATATATATATATATATATATATATATATATATATATATATAGATATATATAGATAGATAGATAGATATATATATATATAATCAATGTTCTATTTGTATTAAAATAGCAAATCCTCAAACTTTAATTCTTAGACTGTTTTTTACGAGGCTCCTCGTCGACATCTGACATCACTCTAACTCAGCCAGTTTTTATACGAAAATATTCGTTAAACACGTATTGAATTCGTTTTTAAAAGTTCTGTATGATGGTGCCATCTTCCGATTTATTTTACAAGTAAAAAATAGAAAAAAAAACGCATTTAAACCTAAACAAAGAAGGAACATTATTTGTGATTGGTTCTTAGCAAGCTCTCAGCCGAAAAAGACATTCTGATTGGCTGGAAAGAACAAAGAAACCGCCTGATCAAAGAAAATAAAGAAAAACGCTGAGATTTTCATTTCAAATCCAATTTTAAGTATTATAAAATTATATTTATGGAAACTAAAAATGATTCTCAGACAGAATAATAAAAAAACAAAATTATTTTCGAAAAATATTGAAGATTTTAGTACAAATATTGAAGATGTAGTAAAAAGAAATATTTACTTTTCTATAACGTAAAAGTCGATCTTTTTGTTTATATTATAGCTTTTATGTTGCCGATATTGAATATTTTAGAATAAATAAATAGCAATTTATTTTTGAAAGAACTTTCGTTCTCTTCACAACTTGAAAAAATTAATAATATACTTTTTATAAACGTATCTGAGTTGAATTTAATATTATAGGCGAATATGTTTTAACAATAGGCTTTGTCTTCAGTTTGTGAGTTGGCCAATTACAAGCTTTGATTTTTACCTCATACAACCAATGATTTAATTAGCGGTTAAAAGGTTAACGGACAGGCTTCAATCTTCTCGACTCTCCAACTCTTCAGCCATCCATATATGTGTATATATATATATATATATATATATATATATATATATATATATATATATATATATATATATATCATTAAAACCCAGTCAACACTTCCACAATTCCAATATCAATAATAATCAATTATTTCAAAATGTTGTCAAGGTAACCTTTTTTAAACAATAAAGGTGGAATTCCATTTTATTAATGGTCTAATATACGTACATAGACACTAAAGAATGCAACTTGACCACATTATCAATACAAAGAAGTTTAAATAAATCTCTTTAATTAGGTAAATATAACCTATTTTGAATGCAGTCTAATAAATAGTCAATTATAACATTGCAAACTGCCATTATAAATTTCAAATTGTACCCATTACTTAAATAATAAGTGTATTAATGGTCAAGACTAATTGGGTGTGTAAGTAATCATTAAAAACCAGTCAGCACTTAGAAAATCTCAATATCAATAACAATCAACAATTTCAAACTGTTGTCAAGGCAACAGCCTTTTAACAGTAAAGATGCAATCCCACCTTTATTAATGGTCTAATATACTTATATAGACACTATAAATATATAAATTCTAATATTCTCATGGGTAAATGATGATTTCATACTATTAGTTTTGGAATCTTCCATGTAATAAAAATATAATAGCTAAATAATTGACATTTCAGTATAATAATAAGTACTTATCTTAGAGCTTCTTTATTCTCAAATTATCTCACCACACACATTTTTATGATTTGAGAATGAAGAAGCTCTAAGGAAAGTACCTGTTATTCCCATGAAATGTTGGTTGTTCGTTATTATATATATATTGAAACAGACAGATCAAAGAATCGATCTTAGTTTCATGGTTGTCATTTAAGAACGGTAATTCTAAACCACTATTTACCCGCAATGAGACTTTGTTTATTCCAGGCCACATAGATATTAAGTTATTTATTTTGTTTGTTTAAAAAGAATTTAATGTAAAGAGTATGAGTATAAATGTCACAAATCATGGTAAGTGATATTTGTGTGTGTGTGGTTTGTGGATTTAGATTAGCTCAATTTAAAAGTTTCAATTGCGTGTATATTTTCTTTAAATTTTAATTTTGCAAATTATACAAAGTCATTTAAAAATGCTGATCAAAAGTCACATTCCTTTGATCAGTATTTTTAATCAAAATCTTACTTGTACAAATGTATAGAATAATTAATTTGTACTTCGATAAATTAAGATAATGAATTTATATTTTTGTATTCACGAATTCCGATGTAATTGTTTTGTCAATTTAGAATCATGTATTAAATTTAAAAACAAATGAGAAACATAGAACTCTTATCAAGAAAGGCAAATGCTATTGTATAGTCAAATTAGATATTGCTGGAGGCCGAAATCAAAGGAGGCGGAGTTATGAATAAAAACTAGGCAGAAAGGTCAACCATAGCCATCTTAAATATAATATAGACACTCTAAATTTTGACTTGGCTGTGCTTAGATCATCTCAAGCTACAGCAAGGTAGTTGTGCCAGAGAAATCACTTCAACCATTATTAAGAAGTTGCCCGGTAAACTGCAATCATGATGGGCTAAATCCAAGAAGCTGATCCCTGTTCTGCCAATTTAAATCTTTCATACCGCTGATCTGTAATGTTTTCCGTGCTTCCAGTCTTCCAAATTCCAACATTTAAATTAACCATGCCTTTCTAAGAAATTCAAAATGCGCACCTATGTTCTTCATACATATCACCGCAAGAAGAAAAGCTGGACGAAGAAAGAATGGTAACTTTTGTTACATGAACTTTTTAACTTTCCTCTCAGTAATAATTTTATATTTAATCTGTAAACCTAATTAATTGCATGTAAATTTCTTGTTTTCCATTTTAAAATGTTACACTAAAACCTGTCAGTAAATCTTTTCTCTAATATTTCTGTGCTCTAGTCTTTAGATGATAATTCTTAATATTTGTGCCTACTAATAACCCATTTGTGAATACATTTATATTTTACTATTACTTATTTTACAAACAAAACGATGCCAATAATAATATTTCTCAACTCTAATTAAAGTCAGTAAAGTTTATCTCATAATATTTATTATATTCATTTTAAAAGTAATTTTCTTTTATCGAACTAAAAATTGTTTCATTTATGTTGAGTTGAGAAATATTCAAATATTTTGTTGTTTCTTTTACTTCGTTATAATATTTTAATCTATACTCCAAATCTCAATACTTAAAATAGTCTAAAATTTTATTATAACTTTTTATATATTATTACGGAGTAAGAATAATAAGTGAATATTTTTGCTATTATTACCTTCCGAACAATCTGGGGAGTTATGGGTTTCAGAGTGAAATTAATTAATTATTACTTTTGCGATCGTTTGATTTCGCCATGTTTTATTGAATAGTTATATCGGACTGTTGCGTAGAAAATGTTACGGAGAGAAAAGGTTTTATATAATTTCGTTTTAAAATCCACTTCCGATCACTCTTCCTCGATGTTACTGTGGCAATGCCTTTACCTTCGCCTAAGTTGGCGTCTCGTTTTACTACCACATGGAGAGAAAGAAATTCTTCTCCAGGTAATCTCTTGGATCACCGGGGTTCGAAAATGAGCCTGGCTGGTTGTAGTGTCCCGGATCTACTTGGGGGCATTAAGACTTGTCAAAGTACAAGCCGCCCGGTATTCCGTCAATGCACCGCAAGTTATTATTTGTAGTATACCTTAATCCCTGCAACCATAAGTACATCAGTATTATATATTATATTTTTATATAAAACCGCCTCCCATTTATCCGTATACGCAATGGTTTGAATCTATTAAATAAAACAACTTAATATAAACTAGTAGTTAAATATTTTAAGTGCTCCAATTACTCTGATTCTCATATCAACCTGTACAACCATTTAAACACATAAATATTGGCATGAGTTTGTTAATCAGTACAAACCGATTATTGATGACTAGCAGCAATTTATTATAAAATACATATGAGAGTTTTACCGTACCTGTAAATAATATTATTCAATGCTTTCAATAATTTATTAAAAATTTATCTAACCTAATTTTGTCTCTCTTGCATTATTACTCTCGAAATCTAGTCAATCACCTGCTGTCTGTATCGACAACTTAAATATATACATTAAATTATCAGCCGTACCAATATCCCGACTATAAGATATCTATGAACTAGCTGATTGTAGGTAATTTAGTCTGTGTTTTTCGATGAGCTAGTAAAGGGAAAACCCCGTACCGTTGTAATGTTGTCATCGGTGGGTCATGCCAGGGTTTTGGGTTTGAATTTAGTTTGCATTTTGGAATTTATTCCTAGACGTGGACTGGGTTTGAATTCGGATTACTGTGTGTGATTAAGCATGGTGATTTTTACCGGTACAATATATATATATATATGTGTGTGTGTGTGTTAAAATGAAGATTTGCACGGGTTAAATATATAAAATACATATTTTGTGAGTTCATCCATGTTAAAAACTTTTAATATTAATATACTGACATTTTGACTTGGTCACACAAGCCATCCACAGAGTTATAAAAGGTAGAAAGATGATTGTAGAGGTGCTACAATCACTGATTTGAATAAAATGTTAAAATTCCACCAATAGCAAAAAATGTTAAATTTAGGAATGTTTTTTTTTTTTTAAAAAAAAAATCTTTCCAAATAGGAGGAAGTTTGCATGTATCATCTCGCTTATTGATACAATCTGGCCTTTTAAGTATCTCAATGGCTTCTCTAATTTTGCATTGGTAGAGATTATCACATCTGGATATGATCCTGGTACTAGAAAAATCAATTTTATGACCTGAATCTATAGTATGGAGTGAGAGTGCTGATGATGATGAGTGTTGTTTAACTGCATTAGCATGCTCATCTCTCCTAACACTGATGCAATGATTACTCATACCTATGTAAGAAGCTTAACAATTTTTACATGAGATTTGATAGACACCATGAGATTCAAGAGGGATTGAATCCTTAGGCTTGGTTATTATATTGCTGATCTTTTGATGAGCAGAAAATGCTGTATCTATATTATAGCATTTTAATATACATCCGATACTGTCTGTAGTTCCTTTTACATATGGAACACAAATCCTAATAGCTGATTTATCATCTTTTTGTTTCCTATTTTGTCTATTTTGGGCTTGAAATAAGGCTTTTTTTATAAATTTGTAATTATAACTATTTGCTAATAAAACACTATTAATATGATTTATTTCTTCTTTCATATGTGTCTCATCTGAAAGGTTAATTGCTCTATTTAAAAGAGTTTTGGCTACAGAAACTATCTGAGTTGGGTGATGATGAGAATGGAAATGCAAATATCTGTCTGTGTGTGTATCCTTTCTGTAAATAGAAAAAGATAAACTATTTGGTGTTCTGTTGACTAGAACATAAAGAAAAGGGAGTTTTCCATCAGACTATGTTTCCATTGTAAATTTAATATGAGGATGCATATTATTTAAATGTAAGAAAAAATCATCTAATTTATTTTTTCTATGTTGCCATATGACAAAAGTGTCATCTATGTATCTGAGCCAAATGAGAGGTTTTAAAGATGATGATTCTAAAGCACGAGTTTCTATATATTCCATGAATAAATCAGCTATTACTCCTGAGATAGGTGAAACATAGGAGAACCAAAAACTTGTCTGTAATGCTGTACATTGTATACAAAATATGTATTTAAGAGACAATGTTTAATTAAAGCAATAATATGGTCTGGTAAATTGCAATGTTGTGAGATTATATTTAAAGCTTCATCAATTGGAATGTTTGTAAACAAAGACACGACATCAAAACTGACCAGAATGTCATTAGCATTAATTTTTAAACTTTTTAAAACAGAAATAAAACGAAGAGAGTTTTTAATATATGATTTAATAGATGGGATTGTAGGTTTAATGAAATCCGATAAGTATCTGGCTAAAATATGAGTTGGAGAACCTATTGCACTTACTATTGGATGAAGGGGGGTATCTGGTTTGTGAATTTTTGGAAGTCCATAAAATTTTGAACAGACACAAGATTTTTCACGAGGGATTATTTTATTTTTTATCTCTGTTTCAATAGGTGATTTATTAATAATAGCTTTTGTTGTTTTTTCCAAATACGTAGTATGATCTCTTTTTGATAGTTTATAAGTTTTATCATTAAGCAGATCTAAAATTTTATTATGGTAAATGTCACGAGCCATTACAACTGTGGCATTACCTTTATCAGCTGGAAGTACAACAATTGATTTGTCTGATTTTATATTATTTAATGCTTGTCTTTCTTTCTTTGAAATATTATTTTTAGGAAGCTTAGCTTTTTTAAAAATATTACAAATCTCAGCTCTAGCCAAATCAGCTGATGTAGAATCAATTTTATCGAGAGCTGATTCAACATTACAAACAATTTTCTCAAAAGGTATCCGGGAAGGTGTTAACGCAAAATTGAAACCTTTTTCTAAAACTGAAATTTCATCTGTAGAGAGGGCTTTCCCCGATAAATTATAAACGGTTTTTTGATTTGGATACATAATGTTTGGGGATTGTATTCTAATTAGCATTTGCAATTTTTTCTTTTGCTTTGCTGTTACAAATTCCGAATCTTTAAACAATCTAAAACTTGCAATACGATCACAACTAGTCCACAGTAATGGATGTATTTTATTACTAAGGAATAAACATAAATGTAGCAATACTTTATCAATTTTGTCTAAATTTTTCCGAGTTTCTTTAATAAAAGAGTTTAAAATAATATTGCTAGTTTTCCTTAGAATTTTACTAACATTATAATTGTTCTTGTGAAACACAATTTTACAGCAAGTGGGTATAACATTGTGATTTTTGCATGCTTATAAAAAAGATAAATTACAAAGTAACTTACATTTCTTAATCTACATTCTTTCAAATATACGAAGCTGTTTAAAAATTTCCTCCCCATAGAGGTTAATAATGTTAAAATGAAGATTTGCATGGGTTAAATATATAAAATACATATTTTGCAGGTTCATCCATGTTAAAAACTTTTAATATTAATATACTGACGTTTTGACTTGGTCACACAAGCCATCCACAGAGTTATAAAAGGTAGAAAGACGGTTGTAGAGGCGCTACAATCACTGATTTGAATAAAATGTTAAAATTCCACCAATAGCAAAAAATGTTAAATTTAAGAAATTTTTTTTAAAAAAAAAAAAAAAATCTTTCCAAATAGGAGGAAGTTTGCATGTATCATCTCGCTTATTGATACAATCTGGCCTTTTAAGTATTTCAATGGCTTCTCTAATTTTGCATTGGTAGAGATTATCACATCTGGATATTATCCTGGTACTAGAAAAATTAATTTTATGACCTGAATCTATAGTATGGAGTGAGAGTGCTGATGATGATGAGTGTTGTTTAACTGCATTATCATACTCATCTCTCCTAACACTGATGTGTCTATTACTCATACCTATGTAAGAAGCTTTACAATTTTTACATGAGATTTGATAGACACCATGAGATTCAAGAGGGATTGAATCCTTAGGCTTGGTTATTATATTGATGATCTTTTGATGAGAAAAAATGCTGTATCTATAGTATAGCATTTTAATGTACGTCTGATACTGCCTGTAGTTCCTTTTACATATGGAACACAAATCCTAATAGCTGATTTATCATCTTTTTGTTTCCTATTTTGTCTATTTTGGGCTTGAAATAAGGCTTTTTTTTTTATAAATTTGTAATTATAACTATTTGCTAATAAAACACTATTAATATGATTTATTTCTTCTTTCAGATGTGTCTCATCTGAAAGGTTAATTGCTCTTGAATCGCATGGTGTCTATCAAATCTCATGTAAAAATTGTAAAGCTTCTTACATAGGTATGAGTAATCGTCACATCAGTGTTAGGAGAGATGAGCATGCTAATGCAGTTAAATAACACTCATCACCATCAGCACTCTCACTCCATACTATAGATTCAGGTCATAAAATTGAGTTTTCTAGCATATCCAGATGTGATAATCTCTACCAATGCAAAATTAGAGTAGCCATTGAGATACTTAAAAGGTCAGATTGTATCAATAAGCGAGATGATACATGCAAACTTTCTCCTATTTGGAAAGATTTTTTTAAAAAACATTCCTAAATTTAACATTTTTTGCTATTGGTGGAATTTTAACATTTTATTCAAATCAGTGATTGTAGCACCTCTACAACTGACTTTCTACCTTTTATAACTCTGTGGATGGCTTGTGTGACCAAGTCAAAATGTAGTATATTAATATTAAAAGTTTTTAACATGGATGAACCCACAAAATATGTATTTTATATATATGTATATTATAATGGTAATTTGGATGAACCAAAGATATATAAATATCTAATAGTAAATTTTGATTTCAAATAAATATTTCTATCAGGTAAAAGTTGAACAATTAATAAAATTCAAATAAAAATGATTCTATTCAAATATTATTAATCAGTGTGATGATCATGATTTATAGCCTAACTATAAATCCTCCCAATAGTATTTTTAATTTGTTTCTAATTTCACTAAAAAAAAAAAACTTTGAGGTGCTTCTGGAGGAAAATTTACTTTTGTAAAATATATGAATTCCTGATCAAAAGTATTACTGTCATCACTGCATGTCTTTCAGTGAATAGCAAGATAGTGCTGTTAAAAGGACAATGATTGGATTGAGTTTCATAAGCAAACACAAACTAAATGAGTTAATAAAAATAACATAATTTATTAACAATGAATATAAAAAACTGTTGTTTATCTACTGCACTTATCAATAGATTTTTTAAAAAATAAAGATAATAAATATTAAGAAATATTTTAAATATAAGATCTCATAATATCTTCAATTATAAAATCTTACCACATGAAATAATTAGAGAGTGCCAAACCATGTTTTTCTGCAGATATAATTCTTTTAATATGCTTACAGCTTTTTTATTAGTTCCTCTAATGGCAGTAATTATCCTCCTGGTACATTGGTAATATTAAAAAAATACAGCAACATTGACAACATTAGATAGGGGATAATATCAGGGTCATTCTTATGGTACTGTTCACATTTTTTTTCATGGCATTATTAAATCAGGAAATTAATGGATTTAGAAAATTTTAATATTTGTTTCTGGATCCAATTGCATTTCTGGGTGTTTGACTGATGTGTTATTTGGTTCTAACCACACATAATACATGGTCTTATGTTAGATAAAGTCATTATATTTGTTGTTATAAATGAAGTATTGAAAAATACTGCATAACAGTCAGCAGGATACAGATATCCAAGTTATGGTGGAAGACAGTTTTAACCAGCAGTTATCCCCTGTATGGAATCACTGCAACACTACTATTTTAGTTGAATCTTCTGATAAACTAGAATAAATCAGACTTGCCTGGACTGGATTAGATGGATCTGGATTAGCTGAATTGTTTGTTTCAAACCTATTTATACCCTCCCTGGATGTTTTCCAAGCAACAGATTTGTCACCAGTTTGTTACAAGATTTAATGTTTCTTTACATTTGAAAAACTTTTTTTTAAATTTCTTTCACAACATATTGGTGAAACAAATAATTTTTACAGATATTTTTAAATTACTTCATTATTTTATAATTAAGTAAATAAAAAAAAAAAACGGATTTTTCTTCATTTATTTATATTTATTAGTGATAGAATGAGAAAAAAATTATTATTGACTCTTAAAAATTGATTAACATTTAAATTTTTTATAAACCCAAAATTTTAATAGTATATTTGTGTTTTCTATTTAATTTAGTAACAGAATTGATGTTTTTTATTTAAACTTTCATTTAGCAGGCAAATCAAAAAGATACAAAATGCTTAAGATTTTTATAACCATGCAATTCAATATCAAAACTCTTTTTATTTATTCATTTGCATTGCAATTCATCATCTTATTATTTCTCACTTATTACAATGCAACTTTATAAAATATTTGATATGATTAAATACATAGACTATTTTTTCTTATAAATTTTTATACCAGTATACTCAAGTGACCCATATACTATATGCACACATGCACATATGATAATTTATACATTTAACAATAAATATATGTTTTTTTTATTAAATTCTTCTTTTTGCTAATGCAACTTTGTAAATAAAGTAACTAATTATCAAGTGTTGTTAGCATGGAGGTCAGCGCAGCCGCCTTGCAGGTGGGTGATTGGTTGCAGACGGTTGTTGTGGGTTCGCCTCTCGGCCGATGCTATGACATATGTAGAAAAAAAAAATAAAGTAACTAATTTAAGCTGCTATCAGATTTGTCCTGTTACAATATATATAAATTAAAAGGTAAGGAACTTTTTCACTGAAGATATGAAAAATAAAAGATGATATCTGATGCTATTAATATGACAGAAGTTAAATTAACGATAAGCAACAAATACAATTTTATTCTCATAGTTTTTATTTTCTAACTCCACTTCTGTATGTTTTTTATATGTTGAAAGAAGTTATTTACCTTTCTTTAGAATTAACACATTAAAAAATCTATTCTTCATCTAGTGTGAACAAGATTATAGTTCTTTATTACACATTATTTTATGTTATAAATTTATAATACATATAAATGATAAATTACATTCTATTATAATTACTAGAACTGGTGGGCAAGTGATCATATTCAATTCAAGTCATTAATTTTTGACTTCAAAGATTAATTATATATAATAACAAATTCAGACATCAATAACTTGTGAATAAAACTGTATTTCAAATATTCACAAATTTATTTCCAAATGCAAAACGGTGAAGTACTCATTTTAACAACCTTAGAAAAGACAGAATCATTAATTAAATGTAAACAAATAACTTATTTTCTAATGTAATTGAAATAGATATCAGATCGTTATTAATATGTAACAGATATGCTTTAATTTTCTAATGATGAGCTTGATGATATGTATTTATTTCAATTATATAAGACAATAGTTGTCACTTGTTTATATTTAATTAATTTTGATCTTTCCCAAGGTTATTAAAAATAAAAACTTAGTGGCTCTGCCTTGGGAAATAAAACATTAATAAAATCATATTAGTATTGTGAATATTTGAAATACATTAATTTAATTCTTACAAATTGTTGATGTTTAATTTTTTTATTATATATAAAATCTAATAGTCATCTCAATTAATCTTTTTTTGTTAGCAAAAAAAAAATAATAATTTGGTCACTGACACTTGCAAGACTTTATTATGTTGTTTTTATGAAAGATTATATTATAATATCTTATATATATATGCATTAACAAAAAAATAAATTTCACTGATGTTTAGTTGATATTAATAAATTATTTAAAAATATATGAAGATTTTAATTATTTAAAATTCTAATTTACTAATAGAATTTCACCCTTTATTGTTTGTGATTATAAAAAATTACCTCCAAGGAAAAGTAATAATTATTTTTGGCAAATAACACGCATATAGAAAATTAACATATTTCTTGGAAACATCATAATTTTGCTTTTCTTTTTTTTTTTAATTTTAAACCGGTGAAAACATATGAAAATATTTTGCAATCATAATAGCAATTTTATGTCTTTTTTTATTTTATTCGAAAAGATAACGTAAATTTTGAAATTTTGTAAGAATAAATATGGAATATTATGTTTTTATTTCATAAAGTAACTAAAAATGGAAGTCAGATTCAGGTAAATACTTAATTTAGCATATATGTGTACGCATTTGTGTGTATATACATACACGTATATGAGTGCATTTTATAGATATAATTAAGTGGTCATCATTATAAATATTACATTTTTATTACAGCATAATAGTTGTTTTTTTTTGTTTTTTTTTTGGGGGGGGAGGGGGATAAGATGACATATAATCAAGAAGTGTAGAAATTAAACGCAATACTTTTGTTAAATTAACTAAATTATTTATCTGCTTTTTTTAGGCTAGTGAAAAACAAATTTAAAATATCTTAAGTTTTTAAGGCTGTCGATATTACAATGTGTTAAACCGTAAAGTATCATGAGATATTTAGTAATTTGTGTGTGTCTGGCTGTAGACAATATTTAAAAATGCTAAAGCATAATAAAAATTATTTTGTATCTATATAAATAATGGTTTTAGGTATATGCATGAACTTTATTAAATTTAAAAAGCTAATAAAATTAAATAAAATGTAATGTTTTTCACTTAATAAACAATTATAAATGATTATTCATTTTCTATTAAAAGCTGATTATCTCAAATTGTTTATAAAATAATATTGCACTTATTAAATAAATGTATGTAAAATGTAAGAGCTAGAAGAATAATCTTAAAAAGTCTAAACATTCCTCCCCTCAACTGATAATGATATGTAAAAGAGAAATAAAAATGATATTCACCAGACCTACTAATTATTGGATTGTAGGGGTTAGAATATAACATCCTTTAGCTAAGAATAGATAGATTTATTAATAGCCAATAGTTGATTACCAGTTGATTATATAAAAAAAAGTCTAAGCCTGAGTGAAATGACAAAAAATGTTCAAGTTTTATATAATTGGTATTCATGGCAAAAATCATATTGTTATAACACAAATTCCTAACAAAAATTTATTACAGTGTGTACCAATGAAAATATGGCTGACTCTTTCACCACACTTAATAAACACAGTACTAAAGTATGAGTAAATGAAAGACAGCTGGTTAATTTCCATGACGTATAAAATATAAACATATACATCCTCATTTCATTTTCAGTTTTTTTGATAATGAAGTGCAGATGTCTGCAAGTATATTTCACAGCCTATGCAAATTAATCAGCTTTATTTCATTTAAATGACAATTTTCCTATTGCTTTCAACAGTAGTATATTGCCATTATTTGTTATACAGTTTAACAAATGTAATGTGATCATTTACATTTACAATTTCTTCTTACAGAAAAGGCAAAGCTAACAGTTGATATTAATAAAGATAAAATTCAATTAACACAAATTGCAAATGGTCTTTTAACATTTTCTAGTCTAAAAAATAAGAGCAGTACAATAATATATCAGCATTAGAAAAAGTTCTCATATTTGTTCCTAAAGACAATATGAGTAGCTTGGATAAAACATTTTAAATGTGGTGTGTCTATTATCAATATTGAAGGAGACTCATAGCTGTAGAAATATACATGGCATGATGTATATATATTCTGAATGATAGTACAAATCAATGTCTATATTTCTTCAAAATAAAATACATAAACTTATAAATAAATATTGGAAAATACAGTAATTAAAATTTGTTAAAAAGAACAAAAACTATAAATGTCACTTAGTAGCATTTTCAACTATCATTGTGGTCTTTGTCAACTAATACTTTGAAAGATCAACTTTCCCATAATTCTGTGATCTTAATGTTTGCTGCCTGCCTATTGATTAAGTCTTGCTTGTATTTATATATTAACATAGCTTCCTTGATTTTTTATTATTATTACTTCTTTCAGTTTGCAATATTTTTATATTATTATAATTGAAATCAAAACCATATGTACATGTTTTATTATGGTCATAAAAAACAGAAGTTGATAAATTATCATTGTCTTTAGAATTTTCTTTCATATTTTGAACTCATTTTAATAACAACAAGTGCTCTTTTGCTCTTTTCTCCAATGTGCATCTCAACTCACCTATATATACACTCCCACACCTACACATCCATTTATAAATGATACAATTTTTATTTGTAAATAAGATTTTATCTTTACAGTTATTTATTAAATTATTTAATGCAGGTGGTGCATAAAATGCAATGTCACATATACCTTTATAAATTTTCCTTATGAAACTTGCCTGTTGATTCAAAATATATGGTATTTTATATTAACTTTTGGGAACAGTTGTGCTGCACATGCACACATGCTAGAATGGTATTGGGATCCAAATTTTATTATCAGAAGAATTAATATATATTATTAATCATTTTTATTTTTCTATTTATATTTCGAATTAAAATTTTTAATAGTATAATAAATATCAATACCATATATTTCAAATCAACAACCAAGCTTCATAAAGAAAATTTATAAAGATATATGTGACATTTGTGCACCACCTACATTAAATAAATTAATAAATAATGGTAAAGATAAAACCTTATTTACAAAGAAAATTTGTATCATTTATAAATGAATATGTAGGTGTGGGAGTGGATATATAGGTAAGTCAAGATGCACATTGGAGAAAAAAACAAAAGACCACTTGTCATTAAAAAGAGTTCAAAATACGAAACAAAATTCTAAAGATAATGATAATTTATCAGTTTCTGTTTTTTATGATCATAATAAATCATGTATATATGGTTTTGATTTTAATTATAATAATGTAAAAATATTGCAAACTGAAAGAAATAATAATAAAAGAAAAATTAAGGAAGCTATGTTAATATATAAATACAAGCAAGACTTAATCAATAGGAGGCAGAAAACATCAAAACCACAGAATTATGGGAAAGTTGACCTTTTAAAGTGTTAGTTGACAAAGACAACAAGAATAATTGAAAGAACTTCTAAGTGATGTTTATATTTTTTGTTCTTTTTAATAAATTTTAATTACTGTATTTTCTAATATTTATTTATAAGTTTATAAATACTCTAAATTATATTTTAAATAACCATTATAATAATATAGGGTAATAAAAATGTTATGTATTAATTGCTAGAAATAATTATTTCAACACAAATTAATCATAATTATCATTTAATAAATATTATGATTATTTTGTTGATAATAACACTCTTTTTAATAGTGAGGAAAGTAAAAATTATTACATATAGAATAAATGGAAAAACACTAAAAATAACAAATATGAACACCATAATTGGCTGAGTTTGGGGTACATCTATGATTTTCAGTACCAAAATTTGCAATTTCGCCACTATACCAAAATATGCAAAACAAAAAAAAGACAAAATATATTGTTATTCTTAACAGGGATTATATATTGTACTAAAAATATATAATAATATTTTGAAAAAAAAAATTCTTTATATGAGAATAGTATAAAATATTTTACAAATCAGATTTTTATAAAATTCCTACAATGCATGCATATGACTATTATTTTATAAAGACACCTGGGTCTCATTTTATGCAGTAGATAAGTTCTGCAGAAAACTTGCATTAAAAAAAATTGCACAAGAAGACTTAACTTACCTTGAAAAATGGGGGATCGATTCCAAAATTTTCAAAAATCACATAAAAACAAAGCAACAATGTAAACATACTTTAAAATTCACATAAAAAGGAAACAAAGTATGACTAATAAAAAATTTCAAATATTTGAAAAAAAAATGATACAATACAAACTTTTTTTGTTAACTATTTAATTTTATTCATAACAATATGTTTTTATGTGTAATTTATTTTACATGTTTTCATACATATTTTAATCATTATTGCTATTTGACAATATGCATTTCGTTTGTGAACTGGTAAGAAATCAGATTCAGCACAAGAGGAAGTACAACTAGCACCAACTTCAGTCTCATGCTGTGTTAATGGTTTTATATTGACAATGTAATCACTGATTAAACTTTGATATGATAACTTAACTAATTGTTTATGAAGCTCACAATATCCAGACTGCTATGTCTAGCTGTTGGAGAATGCAACTCTCTCTATATATAACATGCTTCTACAAGTGTGTTAATAATAACTAATGGTTAAATTTTTTATACATGTATCTACACATGGAAAAACTTTTATACAGAAAAAAGTTACAAGTAAAAATATTTAAAAACTTATAAAGATACATTCTTTTAAGTAGAAATTAAAAGTTTTTAGATATTTTTACTTGTAACTTTTTTCTGTCTAAAAGTTTCTCCATGTACACATATATGTATAAAAGAAAATATAAACACATTTTAAAGTTCCATTATTTTTAAGTAGAAAATAAAAGTTATAACTTTTTTCTGTCTAAAAGTTTCTTCATGTATATATGTGTATAAAAGGAAATATGAACATACACATACAGAACACAGACATACAACTATTATTTAGCTCTCATTGTAATTTAAGAGCTTGTTCATTGCAGCAAACTCAGATTTCAGCATTTCCTGACATTTTTCTTTGTCTCACACATCAATATAAAATATATGATTAAATGATTATTACTTACCAGAAAATAATACATTTGACTTCATTTTATGTTTATTACTGAAATAAATTGTAAATGCTCACATTTTGTTTTTATAAATATTAAAAATATGAGATTGCAATCCAAACAAAAAGATTATAAGTTATCATTTCTAGAAAGATTATTTTCAGTTTACAAAATCAACAAAATTTTTATTATTTCTGATTACATATTTTTTAAAAATCTAAAAGAATATTTATTTATTTCTACTATATCTAATGAAATATGTTTTAAAAGTTTAAAATTTTTGAATATTTATTGCAATATTTTTATACTCTTAAGTATAAGTATATTGTTTACCTAAAAGTTAAGTTTCTAAATAGTTTCAGGCATATTCACATTAGCTGCTAATATAATGTTATATTTTTGAAGAAAAAAAGTATTTCAAGTCAAAATAAGTTATTAATAATTTATATTTTTTGATATCTAATAATTATAATGAAATATGAACTTCTTTATTGCATAAAAGAAAACTGCATAAGAAGATATTAAGAATAAAAATGAATCACCTAACTTCAAAATTGCATTAAAAAAATCCATGTAAAACGAGAACCGGGTGTATTATATATTTTCAGTACTGTATATTTAGGATTTACAGACATGTTAATACCTTTAATTGAAATTATATATGCATTGTAATCTAAAATTATGAGAATTGTTAGATCAAGAATTTGGTAAGATCTTTGCCCAGTATAATATTTTATTAATGCAAGATATCAATGATTAGTCTTTTAACCATATAACATTTTAGGGTTGAAATAAAAATGGATTTATTTTTCATCAGGTTAAGTTACTAGATTAATATAAGAGACTATTATTTAGAAGTATATTTAAATGATTCTAGATATTCCATCTTATAAAATATCTTTACAATTTAGTGCAGTCATTACTGAAAGAAAAAAGATACCTCCTTAAATCCTAAAATCCTTAAGATATATGATTATAATTGTCACATTATAAAAAATGAAAATTATATAGCTTTAAATATCATAATCATTATTAAAACTAGTAATATAATGTAGAAAATGCCTAATATTATTTTAATAAAAGTAGACGTTCAGATATTTACATCCTAGAAGTTAGTGAAGCAAGGTCGATATATTGGATAATTTTAGTTCAGTAATATATTTTTTATTTTGCTTTTGACAATAAGAAAATGGTGTTAGTTTTGGTATAGAGAAAAATATTGCGAACATTATTATTGAATATAATGCTTTTAATGATTGATTTTATTACTTAATTTTATATATACTATTTCTAAATTTATTATAACAATATTTTATGGTTCAAATCTTTTCCTAAGTAAAAAAGGATTTAAAAGATAATATTAACATGTTCAAATAAATTTAATAAACTTAAAATACTATTTTTTAAAAAAAAAAAATATCATAGGATAATATGAACTTGATAAACAGAAATGTATCAGGATTAGTAACTATTATAGAATCTAAAACTCTTTTTGTAGCACTTATATTTATAATCCTATAAAAAATTAATTATATACAATAAAATTCACTAAATAAAGTTTATATAAATAAAAATACATTGATTTTTTTAATAATTAGAGAAGAAAAATTTTCAATATCAAAAACAGAGACAAATAAACAAATAATATTTTGTAGAATAAATCGAAATTCACAATTATTATTAAGTAAATGACTTTGAAAAAAAAAAAAAAAAAACTACTTCTTTTAAAAATGATACAAAATGATTTAAAAGTTAGATATAATTTATGGTTATTGTTTGAATGATAGATAAAAATAATTAAAAAAACAATAAAAATAATAAAAAGTGGATATCAAAAAACATAGTAAGTAATAAATGCGAAATGATAAAAAGCAAACCTAAAATTAAAAAAATAGTGAAGAGCTTTTGAGAAGAAAAAATAAATTCAAATACTATACAAAAATACAGGAAATAATATTATAACAAATGGTTGCAAAGACATTAAAATAAAATAATAATTAAATAGAAAAGAATTGCTTTGGATATGATATTCACTATTTATAAGTTTATTTATTCATAAAAAATTAAATGATGCTAAATTTGAAATTCTAAAAAAGAGTTATGACGACAATAAATGTTGTTTTATAACTCAAATTTAAATAAAATTTTAAAAAAAAATAACACATCAAATATTATTAATTATCTTAAAAATTATTCAATAATGTAGTCACTGGGAAATATATATATATATATATTCCTGAACGTAATATTTATTTACCTACAAGAAATAAAATTATTCGGAAAATCCTTCTTCCAGTATCTCTACATTAAAATATAACTACCAGATATGTTTTAAGAATACACAAAACAAAATTATTTTACTAAAAAAGTCTTGTAAATCTATCATAAAACTTGACATGTAATTAAAAAATTGGTTAATTAGAACGGGCGATTTTTTAAAATATAAGTTTGCAAGGGTAATTACTGTATTAAATATGCTATTTTAAAACAACTGTTGGCACATGAGGAAATATAAACAGGGCCATAACACAAGAAAGAGCAAAATTAAAGAGGTATTCTTATATAAATTAATGTAAGAATTGTGTAATAAATAAATAATCTTCTAAATAGATAAAAAATACACCTTTTGTTTTGTCATCCACTTAATGTTCAGTTGATAATGTTTCCATCAAAGTAAAAAAGAGTTTGCTGTTAAATGAAAGCAGACCCTTTAATTCATCTTGGATACCTTAAAGAAATGAAGCAGGGCAAATTTCTAATGTCCACTCCATACACGTTCTTGTTGTTGCAGCCAGTTTACTATGTGATTATTTATATAGTATAGGAACAGCAATGGACTGCTCACCAATACACATTCATCAGCATGAGAGGTTTATAGGCTTTTTACCTCATGTTAAAATCAAGAAACACCATGAACTTTCTTTTCAGTTGCCTGATAAGACAGAATGAATATTGGTGTGTAAATGAAAAAAAAAAAAATTAAATAAATATATACAATCATGACAGACAAAAATAAATCATGGCCCATATTACTAGAAGGCTGTAAGTCACCAGCAAAGATAGCAGTTGGTGGCCAAAGGCAGAGAGTACTAAGAATCCCCTGATTGTGGACCCAGGCTGACATTTGATGATGAGTTTTTATTTAGGTATTTAAATTGCAGATAACATTTAAGTGAAGGAAGATTGCAATAATTGGAGGAAGAACTGTCTTATATTAAATGGGACATTATTGGACTTTGTGAAGTTAGAAAAAAAGGTGAAAAGACAATTGATTTAAAAAATAGACATCTACTCTATTACAAAGGTACAAATATTGGGAGTTCAAGTGGACTAGGATTTATTATAAATAAAAAGTGGAAAAACAACATTGTGGAGATTGATAGTGAGTCGGACAGAGAGGCAATATTACTTATTTAAATTAATAGCAGATCTGAAATGCAGATAATTCAGGTTTATGTTCCAATGAGTTTTTACAGTCATGAAGAAGTAGAAGATTTTTATATGAATATACAAAAGATATTTGATCAGACTAACAACACTTTATAATTGTTATGGGAGACCTTAATGCTAGAATTGATAAACAAATAAAAGAAGAAAATACAATAGATAAATTTGGCTATGGTAATAGCAATGAGAGATAACACAGCCTTGTGGAGTTTGCAGAAAAAAGGAAAATTTTATATTATGAATTACTTTTATGAGAAAAAAGTTAAAAAGAAATTTACATCAAAGCATCCAAATGAAATTACAGCAGAATTGGATTATATTTTGACTTATAGAAAATACATATTTTAAGATTTTAATGTTCTTAATAAATTCTAAATTGGAAGTAATCATCAATAAGTAAGATGTAAGATATGTGTTAATGCAAAATTAGAGAGACAAATTTTAAAAAAAAATATTTACAGTTGATATTATTAATCTTCAGAAACATTCTAGTGAATTTAAATTAGAATTTGAAAATCGGTTTCAAGTATTAGTAGATTTTAAATATGATTCAGATTCGAATGAAATTATTAAGAAAATAACAGATACATTTTTAAAAATTGCAATGAAGATAGCTGGAAGAAACAAGCAGCAATTGACCAATAAAATGTGTACAGAGACTAGAGAATTTATGAATAAAAGAAGAAATATGAAGATATATAAAAATGATGCATTAAAAAGGATTGGATATCTCAAATTTTGTAAAATGGTGTAAAAAAGAGTTGAGAATGATATAAGAAAGTGTAATTGTGAACTAATAAAGAAAACTAGAAGAGAATAAAAATCTCAAGAGCTGTAAAACAATATTTTGGTATTGGTAGGAAACATATCTGCAATAAGAAAAAAAGATGGTACTATTACTAAAAATAGAGCTGCCATCATGAAATAGGTAGAAGAGTTCTATTAAGAATTATATAGTAATAAAGAAGAAGTACCTTCTACATCTATTATATCTTCTGAATTGCCCAAAATTTTAAATGAAGAAGTGAGACATGCAATCACATTTATGAAGACATAAAAAGCTTCAGGTAGTGATAGAATTTGTAAAAGAAGCAGATGAAGAAATAGAAAATTTTTTGGCAAAGTTATATACCAAATGTGTAAATGATGAAGATGTACCAGATGATTGGAAGAATGTAGTATTGATATCAATATTTTAAAAAAGTGATCTAGAATATATTAGAAACTACAGACATGCCTTTTATCAGTTATATTCAACATTTTTACTAAGATAATTACAACTCATCTGCAGAGAACATAAGATTTAAACCAAGAGAACAAAATGAATTTAAAAGTGGTTTTAATATAGTAGATCATATCCATGTATTGAGAAAAGTTTTAGAAAGGACCAACCATATGAGTTGCTATTATGCTTTGGAATTGTAGATTATGAAATAGCATTTGATTATATAAACATTTTTTCAGTGATTAAAGTATGAATCATTAAGCTATAGACCCACAATATTGTCATATTTTGAAGGATACTTACAAAAATACAATAGCAACAATTAGATTACAAAATGACACTAGGAAAGTACACATTGAGAAAGGTATAAGACAGGGTGACTCCATATCTCCAAAAGTTTTTTTACAGCAGTGCCGCAATAGGTATTTTGTGGATTAAAATTGAAAGCTAAAGAAAGAAAAATAAATGGAGATTTATTATTTAGATTTTGCATTTTTTTATGTAATTGTTTTTGCAAATAATGATTTTGAGCTTCAGGAAATATTGCAGGAGTTATCAGAAAAGTAAGAAAGTAGGACTGAAAGTAAGTGTTTAAAAAGACTAAAATAATGTTCAATGGATTTTTTCAAAAAATTAAAATAAATATCGATTATGATGAGTTAGAAGAAATTAACAACTACAAATATCTTGGTCAGATTATTATTAAAGATTGAAATATAATGGATGAAATTAATCATAAAATGAAACTTGGTCGGAGTGCTTTCAGTAGAAATAATTTAATACTAAAAGAAAATATGCCTATGTGTTTGAAAAGAAAGGATTTTAATAAATGTGTTTTGCCAGTACTTACTTATGAATCTAAGACTTAGACAATTAATAGAAGATCAATACAGAGACTTTAGATCACTCAAAAAAGTATGGAAAGATGCATGTTAGGTGTAACAATAAGAGATCAAAAATGCAATTATGGGTAAGAGAACCAACAGCTGTTACTGACATCATTGAAAGATTTAAAAGACTGAAGTGGAGTTGGGCTGGACATATTTTTTGAAGAGATGATAATAAATAGTCAATTTAAATCTTAAACTGTATTCCAAGACATTGTAAAAGAACCAGAAATAGTCCACATATGAGATGGATGGATGAAATAAGAAAGTATGTATGGATGAGGTGGAGAAGAGAGGTTAGAGATCACAGAAGATGGATTTAACATGAAAACACCTTCATCCTGGTGAGGATTGATAATTGACAATGATGATTATGATATACATATTTCTTATATATTTATATATATTTTTATTTTAAATCTTCAAAATTAATATATATTATCCTTATTTAAACCTTCAAAATTAATATTTTAATGTAAACTGACAATGTGAATATACTGCATAGAAGGACAATTTATTTATGTCAAATTTTTAGTAATCATCAATATCATCATCATAATAATAAATTTATTGTGAAAGTATGGTTACCCACAATTTTTTTACTATTCAACCTATATTAAAATTTAATATAAAACACACTGATGTTTTCTGTGAATAGGAGTACAACACTAATAAATGTACATTTTTAATATATACATTTATACAATTAATGTACTTTAGTACAATCTGTTAATATTTATTCATGCATAATATAGTTAGATATCCAACTATAAATGTAATGTATATCTAAAAGCATGACATGATGATCATCAATAATAATAATTCAGGGCAATAAAAAAGATAAGTTAACTATATATTAAAATTTCATTAAGTGACTTATAAATGCCAGAATTAAAAAATAATACTTTTTTGAAATGTAATAAAATATAATCAGAAATGGTCAAATTAACCACAATTAATATTTTAAGACATTTTATATAACACAAATTCCCAGCATCAAAGATACATTTTTTTTATAATTACAGAATTGATCAAAATATTCCTTTTTTCGGTAGTAGTATTATATTTTATCAGGTATTTTACCTGATGAAACTATATCTTCTCATGTTTGACCTTTTTATACAAATAAAATTTATCAGATCTGGCATAGATAAACAAATTAGGATGATGATTCTATAAAATATTACATAAAGTAATGAGAATATGGCAATCATATATTGTGTATATATAATACTTAAGAATAAAAAGATGATTGGGCACCATCAAAATTGCAAAATTTTCTGAAAATGTATGATGATGGCATTTTACTTGTTATTAGATATTGGACTATTTAAATAACTAAACATAACATGATCACCATTTCTTTTGCTTGTTTATAACTTATTAAAATATACAAAACTATCCATACAGTAGTGCTATGAGTATAAGCCAGAGTAATCAATGGATGCCAGAAGGCTTTTGCATAAAATCCCTATCTAGTGCCTACTCATTCAATATCCCCAGACTAGTTGCTAGCTTGTGGCTTTCATCATTGAGGAGCCTTGGATCTGAGAGCACGGGATCCTTGAATCCGAGAGCACATGCAGTGCTCTCAGATCGAAGGCTCCTCATTGATGGAAGCCACAAGCTAGAAACTAGTCTGTGGATATTGGATGATTAGATACTACATATGAATTTTATGCACAAGCCTTCTGGTATCCATTGATTACCCTGGATTCTCATATCCAAGGCTCCTAACTGATGAAAGCCACAAGCTAGAACCTATTCTGGGAATATTGGATGAGTATGCACTAGATAGGGATTTTATGCACAAGCCTTCTGGCATCCACTGATTACTCTGGCTTGCACTCATGTCACTACTGTATGGAGAGTTTTGCCTGTTTTAATATTGGAGTATTTTCATTATCTATTAACTTTTTAAATGATATTTAAAAAAATAAATTTTATTAATACTTTTCTATATATATTCGACTGTATCTTCAATATAATACAAAAATAGCTTCCTAAATTTATAATACATTACAAGGAATTGTAACTTTTATGAATCTCAAACTTGAAATTTTAGAATTACAAATGCATCTATGAACTATCATGTGAATGTAGAAGAACATACATCAGTGAGAAAACTATTATAAAACACAAAATAATTATTAGGAATAAACATATACACATAATGGGCATAGCTTCAATTGAGAAAGCATTAAAAATATTAGGAAGAAAGAAAAATAAATAAAAAAACTTTCTCTCATGACAAAATAAATATATTCATAAATCAATCTAGTGCCATAATTTTATAATATTTGGGAATTACTCATTAATATAATACTTAAGAAAAAAAGTGATTAAGTCTGGAAAACCTTTATAACAATCATTAAATAATTATCTTTCTACACATGTGCTGTATAGATTTTTACACTTGATGAATACTCTTCCTTTCTAAGATGAAGTCTTTGAAAAGATGAGAATAATCCACCTTATCTTTTTTGATTAAACATATATGTTTGACAAATCTTAAGCACTTAGAAATGAAAGTGTGAACATCTTTAATTAATCACTTTTAATTCCATTTACTATTACATGAATACTGACATAAAAAAATTGTAAAAATTTGCAAATGTCATTTATTACGATATAATGAATTGAATTAAAAGTGATTAATTAAAGATCTTCATCCACTCATTTCCAAATACTTAAGATTTGCTATACATATAGATTTAGGTAAAAAAGATAAGTCGGTTCATCTTATCTTTTCAAAAGACTTTATATTGCATTTACAAAGGAGAATATTCATCAGGTGGTCCACTAATGATTATTACAATTACACCACAGTACTAGATAAATAAAAAACCTTTATAAATAAATGAATTTTTGTTTTCTAACTGACATATTTAAAAGAATAACTTTACCTTAATTTCAAAAATCTCACCTGTAAAAGTTACTTTTTGATTCACATATTAGCACTGTCACTGGTCAATTCAGCAAAATCAACAGAAGCAAAAAGAATAATATCTAGCAAAACTTGTGTCATATACTAATCTATTTGTTATTATTAATTGTTGAATACATTTATAAAAAATATAAAGTTTTTTTAAATAAAAATTAATAATTAAATTAGGGGGTGAAAATAGTTTAATATATAATTATAAGCTTGAAAAATTATTTATTTATGGAGATATTCAGCCAACTATGTATATATAATTTTATGACTATTTAATTCTTAAAAGATATGTACTATACAAGATCCACAAAATACAGAAGCATCACTTACTATTATTACATAAGAAAGTAAAAAACATATATATTTTTCCATATCATAGAGTAATTTTTATTTTGTTCCTACATAAACCAAAGAATTTATTAGACACATACCCTTGACACTAAATAAATGCATGTTATCTTGTGTGGATAGAATAACACTTCTTTAAAAATTGATAAGCAAAATATAAAAAAAGTAAAACTTAAAAAATTAATTAAAATTCAGTAAATTTCTAGACAGTTACAATTAAATGACATTAAATTAATAAATATGATATATTTATCTATTATCTTGTTCATGTATTAAATGTTATAAATCCTTACTAAGAGTATTAGAGTGTTAATAATCAAGATGGATAAATTTGTTGTAACTTAATTTAAATTTGATTAAATTTAAATATTTTATGTAAGCACATATAAAGTATCTATGTATGAAAACATACATGTAATGTAAGACAATTATTCATTTTGTATGTGTATGTATTCCCATTTGCAATTATCAAAAGCACAAGCATTCTTAAATATAAATTACTCATAAACAGGGCCTATCCTTTGCGCAATATCAAATAATTCAAGTCACATAAGCATACAATCGTTTGTTGCAAAAGTTCAAAATGTAAGCATTGCATTGACGTTCAAGCTTCTTATTCTTTAACATTTACACATATAAGTTATTTATCAAACTAAATCTAATTTGAAAACTTAGCTCTGAGATAACAGAAAGATTGTAGAAAATATTTGTTCTATTAATCTTAAATTATGTATAGGACAAGACATAATACATTCTTATATCTTAAGAAATTTAGTTATAGGGCAGGCAGCTTTTGAAACATGCATGTTTTAAAATCTTCCTTTTTACTTTAAAAAAGCAGTTGAAATATAAATGTTCTTATCTCATATGATTATTGTAATATTTTTAAAAAGAATGGAAAATAATTACCTTTTCTCTATTATCTCTTTCAAATGAGCAGGAAATAGTGTTTTTAACATGTATATCTCTAACATAGTCTATTATTGTTATTTCAAAATAATAGATTTACATATTTAGATAATGCATATTGTTGTAACGTATCTCCAATAAAATTCAGATATATATTTATAAATATTTTTTACCTTTTGATTCAAATTTATTAATTATGATCCCTGTTCAAGGATAGCTTTGAAATGTGCATATTTATATCCTGGACATATAAAAGATTTAGGATTCATGTACCCTCTAACATTGACAAACTTTATTTCTATGTATAGATCAATCTTTTATTTAAGTTTTATTAACAAATCTAGATATTTACTGTTTCTATTAACCTCATGTTCAATAAACTAGATTTAAGTTTTGATCATTATGCGATTTACTGCAAATAAAAACATCATCAATATTATCTCATAAATATGATTTTATTATTATCATCCAAAACATAATGTACAAAAGCGCTTACTAAAATTCCTATTGACCTAGATCATTCCATTTTATAAAACTGATCATTGAAAGAAATAATATCTTGACCCATTTAGAATATCTACAAATTATATATTTTCCTTTTAAGTATTCTTTTAATAATCAAATACTAAATAATTTTCAAAAAAAAAAAAAACGCACACACACAAAACCGAGCCAACTACATCATTTATCTATAAGGCAGATATTTTATCGTTATCACTGATTTGAACTGAATTTAATAAAAAAATACTAACACATTCATAAGTTTATTTAATAGCAAATTTATTTTAATGTTAGACTTTTTTTGAATTCTTGTGATTTAATGTTGTTGTGTTTTTTTTTAATGAAAATTATTTTATAGTGATAGTTATTATTTTCTTTTCATTTTTCTTTTTTGCAGGTTGAGTGAGAATGGATAGTGATGAGAAAAATATAACACTTGAGTTTGCTTCATCAACTACGTTACATGGTGTTCATCATTTAATAAAAGAACGTTCTAAGTTATACAAAATTATTTGGTGGGTTTTTATTGTTACATCTATTAGTATATGTACCTGGCAAATTACAGTTAGAGTTCTGGATTATTTATCATATCCAATTACACGTGAATCACATGAAAATCTTAATGATTATCTTTTCTTCCCAGCAGTTTCTCTATGCATGGGACATAGGTAATGCTTACACAAAAGCACATATATACACATATGATTAATGCACACTCATATATATAACTTATTTTTTTATTTTACATTTTATAGTAAACAATTTCTTTATCATATTTTTTATCGATCTGCATGTCTATGTCCTTAATGTCTTTTTATAGAGCTAACCCTCCACAAGGAATTAAAAGTGAATAAAAATAAGTTTTTATTTGGAATGACAATGATGTAGTGAAAATTATCAAAACTATCATCATGAGCATGGAATTTCAGATGTTGATACCTTTATAACTTTAGTGACATTCTATTTATTAAGTGATATTCCAAAGTATATACTTAGACTAGAAATAAACTTTAATAAATAATTAGTAATAATTTTTAATCTATTTATATCAAAGTTACAAGGTCAAAAAGTTTGAAACTTGTAATCAAACTATAGTAGTGTGTTATTTATATAAGACTAGACCTATGATGAACATTTATGTAAGAGACTGTGTTCCAGATTTACTGATAAGTGCTGTTTCAGGACAAAATATGTATCAAGATATCAGTTATCTCTTTTATATGTCTTTGGATATATTTTTTTAGGAAAGGGTAATGGAATAAAAGTTTGAAATATATTTAATAATATATAAATGAAATTAAGTTTAAGTATATGTAAAATTGTGTATATGAATATAAATTACAACACCTGTTATGTATGTCTTATTCATCTCAAATGAATGTTTTAAATGCGTCCATAGTAAGATAGGTTGGTCTAACTTTTAGGCTAATGGATGGTTGTGATAGGAATGAGTTAAGCTAAAAGATTCATGGATAAAAGCAACTATCATAAATATTAATCTAGTCACAACAATCATGAAATAAATTATCTCATTTCAAACAAACAAAATAAAATGAAAATAAGCACTGGCATCCTTCTCTTGAGATTTAAAATATTCGCAACATTGAAAAGTCATTGTAACCAATAAAATATACTAACCATTGTCATTAGATAAATAAATATTAGCTACAGCAACTGAATAAAATTATAGTGAAATCAATGGAGTGCATTATGCTTATCTCCAATAATAGATTCTTTCAACTAAGAATTCTTCACTTTTCCTTTTTCCACATATATAAGACAATTCACAGTTGCACATACTGGTGCTATTCATAACTACTTAAAAATGTCAGAAATAATTAGTATCAAATATCATCAAGTTGAAAAAGGAAATCACACTTTTATTCAGTTTATCTAAGTGCATGTGTTTTTCCTGGGTTCCACTTGCTTGTTTAAACCTAGATAAATATCATATCTGTCCATAGTGTACCAGGTTTCAAACCCACTTAGTACATTCTTTACAACACATGAACTTGAATGAATGAAAATTGCATCCTTGTATTTTAGCTAGTCAATCAAACTATAAGATCCCAATACCATAAATTTTCAATACTTAACACTTTTACAGATGTTACCAGCTCAGCTTATGTATATGGATTGGCAGATAAATAGATGCTCTTACTAATGCCTCACAAGCAAACATAGTGAGGACCATTATTAATTTGTGGCTATTTAATCTATTTATATATTTATTTAGATATCTTTTTTAAATGAAATTTTAAAAGCAAAATATGAAGATTGAGGTATAAGGTACTAAACGTTTTGCTGTAAATTAATTTTGTCATCATTGATTTTAAAGGAGAGTCCAGTACACCCATCTATGTCTTTTTAGTTCTTCATATAAAAATTATAACTATACACTTCTTAAGTTTAGCCAACTGTTATCTGGGGCCAACAATCAGAATAGAGAATTAGCAGCAGCAGCTCTTAACAGTTCATTTGCACTAGCTTTTATAAATAAAAAAAAACACCTGCAAATTTTTCTTTATCTTTTGCATCTATTAACCGCCCCTCCCCCCCCCCATTTTTCGGTATACCTCAGACAACCTTTGATAACATTTATTAAATGTTGGTTTTGGTTTATTGACTTCAGCTCTCATTACGTTTATCTTATATTTTTCTACCCATATCTTGACACATTTCCCCATTTTGATCTATTGTAAATATTCAACTAAGAAAAAAATAAATAATAGCGGGTATTTTATAGAACTGATTTTTTTTTTTTTTTGGTTTTTTAATAAATAAATTTTTCTAAAACTTAAAATCAAATTTAGAACTGAAAACAATAACCAATTCCTGTAAAACCCATACAAAATAAATTCCATTTTACATTATACTATCAAATAGTATATAGTACAATGTGTAAATTTCCATGATAAAAAAAAATCTATATATACATCATACACACACCCATGCATGCACATATCCATAATACTAAATAGTGATCTACTTTTTTATGTTCTTATTAGAACAAAATATCCTTCATAATTTCCTGAAAATTTAAACCTATTCTCCTGCAAAGAACTGTCAAGCAAATGCTATCTATAACAAGTTCAATTTATATTCATATTATCATTTTCATTTACAAATATTATGATGAATATAAATGGAACATTTTAAAATATTACAGTTCATGAAATAGTCAATCCCCAATATGCTATAATTTTAAATAAAATACAAATATACTTTTCTCTATATATTAAATTCAAGCCACATGGTCATTGGTCTCTCTAAATAAACTTTTTATTTTTTCTTGACTTTAATGTAAGATGAAGGTATTTATGTAATTGATGTTTATTTATAAATATGTATTTCGTATTGTTGTTGCAGATCCTTGAAAATGGCTGTAAGAAGTTAAAAGCAGTTGAAACATTGGACTTTTGTATTATATATATATATATATATATATATATATATATATATATATATATATATATGTGTGTGTGTGTGTGTGTGTGTGTGTGTGTTCAGTAGTGATATAAAAAATAAAGTTTTTGAAAAGAAAAAGGAGAAGGATTTTTAATTTGTTGATATTATATATATATGAAATGAATCTTTTTTTTTTAATTATTAACAATTCAACTTTCATCTATATTTAGTTTGAATCAAGATTTATAATAAACATGTAATATATTCTTTTTCTTCTGCTTATTTTTACTTCTATCTGAAGTTCGAGTTGCAATCAAGTAGGAGCAAAAAATCATGAATTGAGATGAAGTCATTTTTATGTGGAGTGTGTTTACAAAACTAATTAAAATGAATGCATGTTTATTTTTATACAAATGTTAATAATATTTCAGAATTTAATAATCCATAAAATTTAAGATAAGCAAATTTCTCAGGGCATTTTTAAAGATGTATGATAATAATCTTAATATATTCTTAAAATATGTATATGTGGTTACAATCTTTTGTGTAAATAACTACTTTTGTGTAAGTTAATATGTACTATTATATAAGGTTAGAAAATTAACTCTCTTTCATCCCTAAATTAAATATAATATTCAATTAATCATTTAACTCAGGGTTATTAACTAAATCAATCTCAATCATTCACTTAAATTTGTGTATATTTAAAGTTTATTACGTTCTTCTAGGTATGATGAATGTAAAATTGATTTTATTGTACATCCCTTACCCTACGAATTTGTATTTCAGAGAGCATTAGTAATAATAAATTGTGTATAAAATTTAATAAATGAATATATATTTTTATAGTTTAGAAAGTATAACATTTTATTTCAACAATATGCAAAGATGATTCCAATAATGACAAATAGATATATTTAAATTTAACAATTGTTTTATTATAAATAAGTATATAAACGAAATAATAAAATTAAAAGCAAACAATAATAAATGTAATTTAATACAAAATTTCGTAACAAAATTAATAAATAATATTATTTGTTTTACATGAATAAGCTAAACTTGGATTATGATTATGTGTGTAATTCTTAAGCGTTTGCAAAGATATAGTATTCTTTTAGAGAGGGTTGAAAAATGTTAAATCAAAAACTCATTTTACATATAGGGGACTAATAATGTTTTATAGTATTCTTAATTATCTTGGTAATAATAATTAATACATTGTCAATATTATCCTATAAAATCTGGCTATTTCTTTTACTCTTTTAGAGTAATCAAAATTATTTACTTAACACACATAAACAATATACAAAATATATAGTTTTATCTATTATACATTTATAACTTTTATTGGAAATACTATACTTCTTACATTATTCAAAGTTTAAATAATTAGTTAAAAATATACCTCTACTAACAAATACAAGTTGTTTTATTTATTCCATCAGAATGCCTTATTGCATAGTATAGTATTTAAAAATTATAAAAATATCATAAGCATTTTACAAATAAATGTTTATTAGAGATTCAATCATCTACCCAAAGATGATTAGCAACATAGAAATTTGAAGCTGAATTTAATGACTTATGAAACACAAAATAAGTTATCCATAAATAATGTATAAGCTACTTTAACTGTTAAAGCATACCTTAAATTTCAACAATCAAGAACTAAGGACCTAGGTTGAATCCCAGCTAGTATTGCACTGGTCAGGCTCAGTACACCTTAAGTAGGAGAAATATACCTAAAGTTGTGCGTATCCTAACCTGTTTGCTGTGACTTACTAGCAGTTGAATGCATTGGAATATTTAACTAAAAATTAAACTTTTCTAAAGACATTCAACACAATTAGATGATGGAAAAGTCCAATATAAAAAAAAACAATATAATTTAACAATTATAAACTAAGTTTATTTAAGTAATTCCTTAAATCATAATTTGACTTTCATGAAAGTTTTTGCAGAGTATTCAAATGTTTGTAATTTACTAGCAATACATTAATGTAAGCATTAGGTATTAAATTATAAGCATAATGTAATTCTTTTCATAACTCTAAATCATTGGTGACAATACAATGATTTTAAAAAAATAATAAGAACATTTAGTGATCCTATTCCAGATTATAAAACAAGCACATTTACAATGTCTGCTGATTAATTTATGACATATTTTCATATTGTGGCATTTATAATCCTAAGTCCATTATTAAAGAACTGACATTGAATTGCTTTTTTTTTCAATGGGAGTGACTTAATCCTTTAGAAAACACTTGTAGCATTATATTTTTATGGTTGGAATTTATCATATATTGTAAAATACATTAAATTAGTAATCCTGGGGTTAACATACTTAATTATTTTTTTTGCTATATAGTTAAGGCATTTTAATAATTTATGAAACTTAGCAAATAAATAATAATCCATAGACAAATAAACTTCATTGTTTTTATTAATAGTAAGCATTTTCCTCAATATATGCTGATTTAAACTTACTGTACAAAGTTTTAATTCTAATAATCCAAAATGACATAATCCATAGTTTTTCAACAAGTTATTTTACAATTATTTTGGAAGAATAGACATGTAATTTGATTAATATTATAAATAGCATCCCATAAACAATTTTTTAATTTTCATTAATATTTGAAAACAGTATGTTGAATTTTTTTTGTAATAGTAATTAGTGCTAATCATCGTTAGTGTTGTTTTTATCACTATTAATTAAAAAAAACTACTAATTTCCCAGCTAGAAAAATTGAGCAAAATGGATTGTTCTACTCAGTTAATCTGTAGATGATGATACAAAAAATGGCTATCTTAAAATTTAATTTGATGATATCTTGGATGCATGAGAGATTTACAATGATTAACTAAAATTTTTCCAAGTGGTTATATTTATAGTCTTTGGACAGCTAGTATTTTAATTAATCAATGTACTCACAAATCTTCTCTTTTTTAAGTTTATACAGAAAGTGTTCATTGTCATGGTAATACAGAATAGCAGATGAGAAAAATTGTCTGGCTTCATTCTAAATAGGGTTTTTTTTCAGACATTTGAGAAAATGAAAGAAAAAATTACAATTATTTATTTTTAATAATTAAATAATTTAAAACGTCATTTTTAAATTTTTGATATAATATAGTGAGTGTGCTAATAGTTTTAAACAAGCTTTTTCGATATAAAGTTTTTTAAAATCTCTATATAGAAATATCCCTATCCCCAAACTGGTTTTGAGCTAATGACTTTCATCAGTCAAGTGCTAGGACAATCAGACTCTAGATCTAAAATATAAACTCAAGCCCAGCATTTATTAAATACTTAACTATTAAATTGAAAATCTGAAAATTTTAGACATATATATGTCTTCAAATCCAGCTACCTAACTTAAATAGCCATATGGGATTAAACTAAATTCAGATACACTACATATTAATAGCCTTGGTAATATAACATAACCAAAGTCTTAAAAGCCAAACTATAATAGTAAGGCAAACGAAGTCATATATCACATGACTTAATTAACTTGTATTTATAAATGTAATATAATGGACATGTTAGTAGCTCTAAACAAGGTTAATAATAATAATAATAGTAGTAGTAATAGTAGTAGTAGTAGTAGTATTATTATTATTATTATTATTATTATTATTAGTAGTAGTAGTAGTAGTAGTAGTAGGTAATAGTAATAACAATAATACTTACACACATTTTATATATGCATTGATTCATAAAATCTGCTCAGATGACATCTTTAAATACATTCTAAAATTATATATACTCTTAGTTAGTACTATGAGAGACTTTTAAATTTCACTTTTTAATTATATTATCTTCTATATGATCAATAGTAATCGTGGTCTTACTTTACTTAACTAATAAAGAATGTCAATAATTTTTTTTTAGTTTTTTGGCTAAATTAATTAATTATGATATTAGTTATAAAGTTACAATATATATAGTAACATACACATATCTTCATTTGTTATTTTTCTATAGTTTAAAGGTAATTAAATAAAAAAAACAATTCAAGGTCATATATGTGTAATAAATATAGATTTGTTTTTTTTAAAAATAAATCTGGAATAAATGAATCATTTATTTATTAAATTTTAAAACAAAATATTTTTGTAAATTATTGGATAACAACAATACTTTAGTAAAATTAGAAGAAAAAAAAATCACATGTTCAAAATTAGTGTTTAAAAATAGAGACTGCATTGTTTATGCTACTATAGAGACAGAAAATGATTTCAGACAAAAGAAAACACATTTTATTTCCCTTAAAAATTTTGTGTTTTAACTTAACTTTACTCTACAAATAAATTCTGGACTTGCAGCAAAGAAAGTTTATTGTGAGTAGAGAACTCTTGGAAAAAAAGGAATAAGAGTTTTTTTTTTTTAATGTCCATGGTTTAAATGGAATGATTAATAGAAAAATGCTAGGCTGATGGCCATTGAATTTAAGACTGCAAAATCTACTCATATTGTAACACTAGCAAAGGAAAATAACTGGATAACATTTAAGGATTAAAATGTCTATGGAAACTGTGCTGCAAGAAAAGAAAGTTAAACTGAAGTTTTATATGTATTAATAATAACAGATGCTGAAAAAAATCTTATTTATTAACATCAGTTGAAATTATAGTGAGAATATGTATAAATGTTCATAAAAATATCTTACTAATTCACAACTTCTGAGACTAAGCAAGTTTTTCTCATAAACTTATAATAGCTCTTTTGTTGGAGGTTTTTGTTGGCTAAAATACTTATCATCTTTATATAATAAATAATAAAGATGTCCTATAATAATTTCTACCATTCGACTAGAACTAAATAATTAATAAATAATACATGGTTCAATTTATGAAAATTTAACTAATAAAATCATGAGAAAATTTAGTGAAGGTAAAGCAGTAAAGAATTACATTGAGCCTATATCCCACAGGATACAATCTCAATGGCATAAGAACACTACCCCCCCCCATTATTTCAAATAGTATTAATAATAAATTCATAGCATACTTAAGACTTTAACAATAAAATATAATTTAGTATAATATTACTAAACTAAACTCTAATCTAGTCAAAATAAGAGTCATAGATCACATGACCCTATCTCTTAAGCTTGTAAGTTATAAACAGTGAGGATTGCCAATTCTTCTACAAGCTTTATGATAAATGCTTAGCCAGAGCCAGCACTTAAAATATCTCTAAGTCAGGAACCCCTCCCCAAACCCCTTGACCATGGTTTCATGATTTGGCACTCCTCTTTACTAAAATATATTCTCAGGTTCTTGAAAAAAAATATAATCAATTTTAAAATATCTATTGTAGCCAAGTATGATAAGGGATTTTGTATCATTCTTAAAATACACCTAAACAATAATACTAACAATAGTAAATAATAATATTCTTACTCCTAATCAAATAACTATTAATTTTATCTACTCTTTAACACTTTGATAACTAATAATAATAATAATAATAATGATGATGATGATGATGATAATAATAATAATAATAATAATAATAATAATAATAATAATAATAATAATAATAATAATAATAATAATAATAATAATAATAATAATAATAATAATAATAATAATAATAATAATAATTCTTTTATTTCTCATGTGGTATTTTAATATGTTATAATCTGAAACATGTGGCAACAAACAATATTAAAATTCTATGCAGTAAATTGTGTGATCAATTATGACTATAATAATATTATTGCAAGAAGAAAAATTATTCAAATATTATATGCTGGATAATTATTATTTCATAAACATGAATAATTTATTTATACTGCGCAAATGTATCATATTTATTTTGAATTCTGTTAATCATGTATTTGTGATGGTGAATAAATCAATCAAAATAACACAGAGATTTATAAAAAAGCAATTTAACAAATTTATTCTACTTTTCATTAAAGCAAAACTATTTACAATATATATAGGCATCCTTAATAAAATCTAACAAATATAAATCTAATTAAAATAAGATTAGGTTATATATTTTGATTACACCAAAAATAACATCAGTAAGTAAATAAACCTTCACTCTGACTTATGTGCTATTTGACTTATGCATTATTTGTTACATAATATAAAATAAAAGGTAATCTAGACCTGCACTTTATAGTCTAATGCAATTGTTTACTAATTAAGTAAATAGATAATACAGCGTTAATTCAATGTACACAAAATATCAATACTAAAAAATAATGTTCATTTTTAAAAAATATGTTTTAGTGTTCATTCAATAAATGAAAATTGAATTTAACAAAAATAATGTTAATGTTATTCTAAATCCTATGGCTTGGCACCATTCTCAATCCTTATATGTTTTATGTTTTGAAAAAAAAAAAACAATATAAAATAATATTCATAAAAAACAAACATTCCTCACACTTTGTATTGTTCATTTTGATGTTTTAATCTTTAAAAATATGCATTGCTTTGTGTAAAATTAGAAATATTAAAATTATTGAAAAATATTATGAATAGTTGTCATTTCTTTTATCATCAAAAATTGTTTTAAAAAAGTATTTATGATTCTTTATAATTCTAATATCAACATTTACATTCAATTTCATTTTTATTTCATCTTAATCCAAACAAGAAAAACTTATCTTATTCCCTTTTGAAAATAACAATACATCAATCCAAAATTATTCATTATTTTCTTTTCATAAAATACTATGCTACACGATGTAATAATTGTTGAAATTAAGATAGTGATACGATGCATAGGACACTAAGGAATGACTAGAGTAAAGACTCAATAGTATAAAATATGTTATTAATAATCCACATGGAAACGGTGTGAAGAATAGGCATGACTTTTCTGTCCAATACCTTCAAAAATAATGTCCAGATTATTTATTCAGCTCCTACATATTATTATACAATATGAAAATATCACCACTGTCCACGAAAAATACATACAAGACCCAGGGCTATGTTAACTGTACTTGCATAAACTACTAAGATAAAAATATAGGCTATTTTACTATCTTCCTCATATATCCTACATTTAAGCATCCAAGGGTTTTCTTATGTATTCCCCTAGTCACTACTGATTAAAACTTCATAATAGATATAACAATCTACATCGCAAAATAATTACCATTACTCCTAATAACAAACAAAGTTCACATATGACATTACCACTCCAAAACTATTATAAGAAAAAGGTTTTATTCACTTTAAAACTCAGCAATAAAAATACAAATGACTTTGTTTTAAAAATATTAAAACCAATATTCAAGTATTTCAAAAGTGTGGGCCATTCAGTAAAGAATTATATACAAATTATGAGTATCAATAAATTATATTAAACTTTGTAATATAAAAGAAAAATGTATGCATATCTTTTTCAAATCATAGCTTATATCTCAGAATAATAATAAAAATCTATATTTGTAATTAACGCACCCATACTCATAAAAGCAATATCTCAAAAATATTCCAAGCAATTCTAGAAAAATAATAATAAAATGTACATCATATAAAAATAATAATTTTAAAAATTACCTAGTGAATCTACCATTTGTATATTCACTATTTTAGATGTCTTCTTGGTCCAAATTCAGCATAAGAAACATGTTAATTAAAAATATCAGTCATACAGCACAACAAATACATTAAAATGTTTGCAAAACTTTAAAATATTAAAATATCTTTTAAATAAATATTAATGTTGTTAGAATAAATAGAAAAATATTTAAAATGTAATCCTTCCTATCCTAACAATAAATTTTAATACTATAGTTAGTATATGTAAAAATAATATTAAAATTAAATTTACATAATTCCAATTCTATTCTTCATAGAGTTCAACTTTTAAAAGTTTTTTTCTTTCTTCCAACACAATGTTTCCAATAAAAATTCTCCACATGGTTGCTATGCGACTAATATCGTCTGAAAGTTTCTCTCCCTTGGTGCATAATTCACAAATAAAAAAAGATGTTGACTTTTAAATCCAAAAATATTTAAAATATTTTAAGTGCATAAAATACAGTCTACTGTCTGTAGCTTTCCAGGATAATAATTATTAATGTGATATCACTTGAAAAAATTTTTTATAAGCAAGTTCCGGAGTTTTTCCTATTCACGTGAATTTCATCAGCTTACATCTGTATAATTATCGGCTATACAAACTTAATCAGTATGGTAGCAGAAAATATACTTTTTTTTTTCATTACATTCAAACTGTTATTCCATAATAATGTAGATATAAAGTCATTAATAATATGGTATTTAAATATTCCATGAATTATTTCTTTAGTCAGAATGTCTATTTTTATTATCCATTTTATTTAATTTTCTGATGAATAATTAAGAAAATAAGTTTTTTAATATATCAAAATAATTTACAGTATATTTGACAACAACTTATCATAGTAATTATATTCGTAATAATGTTCATCTTTTATTTTTTCATTATTTTTTTTTTTTTTGTAATAACTTATAAAATCAATATTTTTTAAAAGATTTACTGCAACTTTTTTAAAAAAAAAAAAAAAAACGCAGTTAATGGTATAAATATAAACGATATATTTTTTTCCTTATAAATTCAGTGTTAAGTTCTTTTACAAATTTTAAAGAAATATTAAGTTTTAAGTCTTTTCCATATAATTTTTGTTATCCAAATAAAGTCTTTAAAATATATCCATAAACATGTTAGTTCTTTGAGTAATATTTCCAAATAACATCCATTTAAATATCCAAAGTACCTTATAAAATGATTATAAAAGTTTTTAATTAATATGAGAAAAATTATACTTTCCTCTATAAACATCATTAACTTTCTTACACATATTATTTCAGATAGATATTTCATAATTCACTATGAATTTGACTTAAATTTTAAATAGAAAAAACTAGCAGGAAGTTTAGTGGTTTAGTGAGACATTCTTGCTTTAACTTTAATAAAAAATTTAATCCTTTACACTTTTTAAAAAAATAATAGAATTTACAAATTGAGATTAACTGACTTATAATAATATACTGGGTACTATAAAAAATAAAATAGTAATAAGTGGTAGACCAATTAATAAGAAGCAAGTAAGTAAGTAAGAAGTGTGAGCATTCATTTTTATACTACTTCTAACTTACTATTTGATTGGTTACCTGACCCTTAACTTACAAAACTAATTTTCATAAATGTCAATTACATTTTAAAATCTAGCAATAAAATTATGACTCATTATTATAAGACTAATATTATTACAATATTCAATTCTAAGTTAATTTTATTCTTTTACCTTACAAATTAAACACTTTAAAACAAAATCTTTAAAATAATACTTTATCCATTTATCTAATATTTAATTTCAATGTATTTATTTTTTAAATTTATCGTTATTAATTATGACTATTTTTAAAGACAACCAATAAATAATTTCTTATATTTTTTTTATGATGTTCAAATGTCTTCAATTTTTTTTTAAAACAATTTTGAAACTTTCTTTTAAAAATTTTGCAAGTACACAATAAAATACATGCATTGTCAGTTACATGACTAAAAATCCTGATAAATGTGTTGCAATTTTTTATATCTACTGTCTGAAATGAAATTAATTAAATATTTAAGTACAAAATATTATATTGTAAAAAAATAAACATAATAATAGAATTTGGAATAATAATTTTGTTATTATTTAAACAATAAAGAAAATTGAATATATTGGTACATTCCACAAAATACTAAACTATTAATAAATATTTATAATATAAATTTAAATTTACTTTTATTAAAATACATTTAATAACATTTAATTTTTAATCATTATTTAAAATTGGCTTTCAACACTTTGTTTAACAAGACTTTTAATACATAATTTTATTATAATCATCATGGCCAGTTCTCACAACCATACAAAATTATAATATTTAACTTTTACTTTATAATTTTAGTATTTTAACACAGCTTTTAAATATTTAAAACTTTAACTTAATTTCAACAAAGCTTTTAAAACCCCTATTAACATTGATATACCCCTTACAATCCTTAAATCTCTATTAATATTAAAAATTTTAAGAAATTGACTTATTACGCTTACTTAGACCTAATAAAAAGGATACAATATATATATATATAGTGTCTTAACTTTGAAACCATCTAACTTTTTTGTATTTAATGTCTCTTTAATGGAATATAGACTACTAAATAAACTTGTTCATTCTCTTTAAAATTGTGTAAGATTATTTTGGTGGTTTTTACTGTTCATCTAGAATTTGAATCTAGCCTTATTTCACTAATGGATCAAAAAGTGATTTTAACAATATATATTTTATGTTTTTTACACATTACAAAATATACTTATCAACTTAAAATGAGACATTATACTAACTTAGAATAATTTTCAATATATTTATGTAACAACAAAAAATTCCAAGCCTTTTTCTTACATGTTACCATTAAACATATAAAATTCATAGCAAAATTAAATATACCCTTTTTTTTTTATATTTCTTCATATCATCAAATATTGTTTGTGCTTGATTTTTATTATAACATGTAGATTACGATTCTGCATACCAATCAATGTATATGCAGTTTATCATATTAAACATAGCCCTACCTGCTATAATTTTAAAAACCTATATATCTAAACACAAACATATCATTATGGTGGGGATGATGATTGCAATCCTCTCATAAAGGGTGGGATAATTAGATCAATTGGGAACCAACATCTAACATGAACATTTACTCTCTAACAGAAATATAGAAAATTGTGAGCAGCAGAATTATAAGAGTTACTTTTATACATAAAAATATGATATTATAAAGTTATACATTCGATCTACACCAATGTAATTTAAATATTGTTCCACACTGGTCCTTTAGGCAGAGAAGAATAATACCTAAAAGGTACCCATGCACAAGCCAGAGCTATATATCAAATATATAACTGTGACCATGTTTGAAGGACATAGATCTTTTTGGCTGCAGAATTCAACACCTATCATTCAAAGCAGTTTTTTTGTTCTGGAGTAAACTCCATGCACCAGTTAGTTACCACAACTAATGTGCCCTGAATGATAGCAAACTAATTCAGCACCTACGAAATCCCAACTAGCTCAATCAAAAGGATAGTATAATAGCAAATTACTGCTTTAATTAGTGGTAAAAGAATTGACTGACAAACATCAAGTTTTAAAGATAATTTATTTTAATTAAATGATTACTATTATAATTTTAAACTACTTTTATAACTGCTTAATTAATCTAACAATGGTATTTTATATAAGGACCACACACACAATCTTAATTTTTACAATAAGATATCATAAAGCATTAAATAAATAGATGAAATTAGTATAAGATAATACAAAGCATTAAATAAATACATAACATTTAAAGCATGCTCATCAATAGTTTATTTTATGCATGCTATAGAGTTCATTTGCTTTAATTACTCTGGAGGCTTCAATTTATTGCAATGGCTACATTAATATCAGAAATGGAATAAGAAAATGTTTTTATTATCTATAGGATTTTTGATGTTGAATTCTTGCTGTTTGCTTCTTCACATGAGTTTTTTCCAGTTGAATTTGAGGTTTCTGTGGAGCTTCCTATGATTGCTATTTCATGATACTATTAGTCAAGACAGTTAGATATCTCTGGTAGCTTCAACTTTATTATGCAGGCATTACTTTTATTGGGCAGGTTGCTGATGTTCCATCGAACTGAGGCTGGAGTCTGGCCATATGCTTCTGATGACTGCTAACACTGCATTGTCATGAAAAAACACTGACTATGGATACATGACAAGACTGGCTAAAGACTGATTATAAAAACTGATTGAATGATGAAAAATTGACTTTTTATATGATGACCTGTTGTCATTAGTTTTTATACTCACCAGATATATCCATTATTAAAATTCATCCACTGCTTTTGATTAATTTTTTGAATAAGATTTTAATTAATGAATGGTTTGTGGATTCTTTAATTAGTAGCCATTGCTAATTCCTGTTGTTTAGGGGTTTTAATTAGTAGCTATTGCTAATTCTGTTTTTATATCACTTATGAGTGTATACAATCCTTGAGGAAAATTCCAATTATATGCTTTCATTTGTTTTTTAATATTTAACTTACATATTTTATTTTATTAACACACACACATTTTACTATTCCTTTATGTTTACAATTTCATTCTTTATGGACATATATATTTTATTTTTTTTAAATAATGGCAAGAGGCTTTTTTTTCTTTAAATTAAATGAAAAGAAATGTTTTTAATTTTATGTAAAAGATTTATTTTAAAACTGCTATAGCTTTTAACTTTTACTCTTAACCGTTCTGATTTTTTTTTACTAATATTATTCAAACTATTAAAACTTATATGAATGACCATTTAAGAAACTGTTTTAAACTAATAGTAAAACTATTTCAACATTTATAAACAACACTGTCAACTTATTCTGGCTTACATATTATTTATTTATTAAAACATTTGAAACTGTTAATTATTTCTTTAAATGAGATGTTTTTACCCCAATCATTTACTGACAGATTTTATTATTCATTATTAACTTTGAAACTTTTATAGATTAAATTATTTTTTTTCAAATGAGCTGTTTTTAACTTCAAACTCTTTACATTGTTTATGTAAATTTTTTTAAATGATTGTAACTAACAATTTTTTCATGGAGTGCTATCATTAGCAGTACTTTATATATATATATATATATATATATATAGTATATATATATATATATATATATATATATGGCTGCAGAAAGGAGTTTGCTATTAACTGAAAGGAGAACCTTTAATTCCTCTTGAAGGCCTTAAAAAACCGAGCAAGGCATAATCTTAATGTCCACTCCATACGTTCTTGTTGTTGCAGCTGTTATTACTGTGTGATTATTCATATAGTATACAAAATTGGATGGGCTGCACTCCAACATGCCTTAGCCCATATGGTGAGTTTATAAGCTTTTTACCTCTGAGTTTAAAATCAAGAAACAGCATGGTCTTTATTCTCTGTTGGCTGATAAGTCAGAATCAATGTTTGTGTATATGATAAATATGTTTCACAATATATACAATTATGACAGACAAAAATAAATCATGGTTCTTGTTTCCAGGTGGTTGTAAAGTCACCAACCAAGGCAGTGGTTTGTGGCCAAAGGTGAAGGGTGCTAAGAACCCCCTGATTATGGACCCAGGTTGCCATTTGATGATGACTTTTTATTTAGGGACTTACAACTGCAGATCATTTTCAAGTAAAGGAAGATTGCAAGAATTGGAAGAAGAATTGTCTTATATTAAATAGGACATTATTGGACTTTGTGAAGGTAGAAGAAATGGTGAAGAGACAATTGATTTAAAAAGTGGACATGTACTCTTATAATGGTACAAATATTGAAAATACAAGTGGAGGAGGATTTATTATAAATAACAAGGGGAAGAACAACATTGTGGAGATTGATGGTGTATCGGACAGAGTGGCAAGAGTAGTTATACAACTGAATAGCAGATACCAAATGCAGATAATTCAGGTTTATGCCCCAACAAGTTCTCATAGTAATGAAGTAGTAGAAAATTTTTATATAGATGTACAAAAGGCTTTTGATCCGAGTAAACAACATTTTAAAACTGTTATGGGATATTTTGATACTAGAATTGGTAAACAAATAAAAGATGAAAGTGCTGTAGATAATTTTGGTTATAGTAATAGAAATGAGAGAGGACATAGGCTTGTGGAGTTTGCAAAAAAAGAAAAACTTTATATTATGAATTCCTATTTTGAAAAAAATGTTAAAAGGAAATGGACGTGGAAGCATCCAAATGAAGGTACAGCAGAATTTGATTATATTTTGACAAACAGAAAGTACATATTTCAAGATTGTAATGTTCTTAATAAATTTTACACAGGAAGTAGTCATCGATTAGTAAGATGTAAGATATGTGTTAATGCAAAACTAGAGAGACAAAAATTATTAAGTAAAACAATATTTACAGTTGATAGTACTAATCTTCAGAAAAGTTTTAATGAATTTAAATTAGAACTTACAAATCAGTTTCGAGTTTTAGTAGATTTCGAACATGATTCAGATTTGAATGAAATTAATGTGAGAATAACTGATACACTTTTAAAAACTGCAATAAAAATAGCTCATAAAAAAAAGCAGCAATTGACCAATAAAATTTTTACTGAGACTAGAGAATTTATGAAGAAAGGAAGTAATATGAAGATATACAAAAATTATGCATTAAGAAAGAATTGAATACCTCGAATTTTGTAAAATGGTGTGGAAAAGAGTTGAATATGATATAAGAAATTATTATTTTGAACAAGCAAGAAAAGCTGTAGAAGAGAATAAAAGTCTCAAGGGTGTAAAACATTTTGGTATTGATAGAAAACCTATATCTGCAATAATAAAAAAAGATGGAATTATTACTAAAAATAGAGATGACATCATAAAATGGGTAGAAGTCTTTTATCAAAAATTATATAGTAATAAAGAACAAGTACCTCATATATCTATTACATCTTCCAAATTGTCCAGAATTTTCACTGATGAAGTGAGACATGCAATTAAATATATGAAGAAAGGAAAGGTTCCAGGAAATGATGGAATTATAATTGATTTATTAAAAGAAGCAGTCAAAGAAATAGATAAAATTTAAGCAAAGTTATATAACAAATGTCTAAATGATAAAGATGTTCCAGATGATTGGAAGAATGCAGTATTAATATTACTATTTTAAAAAGGTGATAAAGAATATATTAGAAATTACAGACCTATCAGCCTTTCATCAGTTTTATACAAAATTTTTACCAAGATAATTACAACTTGTCTACAGAGAACATTGGATTTCCACCAAACAAGCTGGATTTAAAAGTGGTTTTAGTACAGTAGATCATATTCAGGTATTGAGATAAGTTATAGAAAGGACAAATAAATATGAGTTGCCATTATGCTTAGGATTTGTAGATTATGAAAAGGCATTGGATTCTATAAACCTTTCTTGAATCATTAAAGAATTGGATCATCAAAATATAGATCCAGGATATTGTCATATTTTAAAGAATATTTATAAAAATGCAACAGCAACAATTATTATATAATGATACTATGAAAGTCACCATTACGAAATCTATAAGACAGGGTGACTCCTTAACTCCAAAACTTTTTACAGCAGCACTGCAAAATGTATTTTATGGATTAAAATGGGAAGCTAATGGAGAGAAAGTAAATGGAGATTATTTAAGTCATTTAGATTTTGAAGATAAAGTAGTTGATTTTGCAAATAATGATTTAAATCTGCAGGAAATGTTACAGGAGTTATCAGATGAAAGTAGGAAAGTTGGACTAAAGATAAATGTTAAAAAGGCTAAAGTATTGTTTAATGGATTTTTTTCAAAATATGAAAATAAAGATCGATTATGATGAGTTAGAAGAAGTTAACAGTTACAAATACCTTGGTGAGATTATTAATATAGATAGAAATAGAATGGATAAAATTAATCATAGAATTAAACTTGGTTGGAATTTTTTTGGTAAAAATAACTTGATACTAAAACGAAATATGCCTATGTGTTTGAAAAGGAAGGTTTTTAATAAATGTGTTTTACCAGTTCTTACTTATGGATCTGAGATTTGGACACTTAATAGAAGAGCAATATAGAGACTTCAGACCACTCAAAGAAGTATGGAGAGATGCATGTCGGGAGTAAAAAGAAGAGATCCAAAATGCAATATATGGGTAAGAGAACAAACAGGTGTTACTGACCTCATTGAAAAAAATTAAAAAACTCACATGGAGTTGGGACGGACACATTGCTAGAAGAGATGATAATAGATGGACAATTGAAATCTTAAACTGGATTCCAAGAGATTGTATAAGACCTAGAAAGAAACTACATGTGATATGGATGAATGAAATAAGAAAGTGTGGAAGGTGATGTGGAGAAGAGATGCTAAAGATTGAGGAAAATGGATTGAACTTGGAGAGACCTTCATCCTGCAGTAGATTGATAATAGTTGATTATATATATATATATATATATATATATATATATATATATATATATATATATATATATATATATATATATATATATATATATATATATATATAAAAACCAGGCACTCTTCACAAACCTGGGAGCTTAATTGTAAGTATAGAGGATTTGAACTCAGATTTTCAAGCACCCTTCAACTATCCACATTATCTCATACAACTGATACACATGACCACACACACGGATATCATGTGTATCAGTTGTATGAGATAATGTGGATAATTGAAGGGTGCTTGAAAACTGAGTTCAAATCCTCTATACTTACAATTAAGCTCCCAGGTTTGTGAAGAGTGCCTGGTTTTCAAATATTTACATATCAATCTTGTATCCTGTCCATCCCTCTTACATATATTTAATGGATACTGTCCTATACATGAGGGGTCAGAGTGACTTCAGGTCAACATGGGCATGGTAATAATATTAGCATCAGCATGGGATTTGAGTTTTCTTCATCATCAGATTTTCAATGATATGGATGGCTGAAAAGTTGGAGGTTGCAGTGGATTGAAGCCTGTCCATTAAAGTATGAAAATTTGCTACCTTAATATAATCTGAGCATTGAGTATATATGTGTGAGAGATGATAATCTGGACTAACTGATGAGTGCTGGTTTAGCATGAAATACTTATATTGGTGATTATTAATATTTTCTATGTGTGTGTGGTCATGTGTATCTGTTGTATGAGATAATGTGGATAGTTGAAGGGTGCTTGAAAATTTGAATTCAAATCCTCTACACTTATATATATATATATATATATATATATATATATATATATATATATATATATATATATATATATATATATATATATATATATTATTAAAAACCAGTCAACACTTAGACAACCCCAAAATCAATAACAATCAACAATTTCAAACCTTTGTCAAGGTATCCTCCTTTTAACAGTAAAAATGGAATCCACTTTTGTTAATTGCCCAATATATTTTTAGAAACATTAATGATTGCTATGTGACAACAGAGAATAAAATTATTCATACAAAGAGGTTTAAATAAACCTCTATCAACAGGTAAATATAACCTGTTCTGAATTCAGACTAATAAATAGTCAATTATAACATTACAAACTGCAATTATAAATTTCAAATAATAAGTGTAATATATATATATATATATATATATATATATATATATATATATATATATATATATATATATATATATATATATATATATATATATATATATATATATATATATTGTAGCCCTTGGATTTATCCAAGACTCAAGTAGGATTCAATATAAATTTTCCTCATAATGTATGTATTTTTTTTCTTTTATAAGAAAAAATTTAGCCAAGACTAAGTTCGAACCCATATTTATAAGGATTGCATACATTAGATAGTGAAAATGAAGGGTCATTATTTTATACTAAGTTAGAAATAAATAGGTCATGAGGGTAAATGAAACACAAAAAATAATAGTTGTAATAAATAGAGATTAAAGTATGGAATCAGTCAATTAAAGAAATATATACATGTGATGCATGTGTGTGTATTTAATCTGATTATGGATTTTTGATTGTAAAGTGTACATTTAATAATCATTCCTTATCATATTGTAAGGACATCTAAAAAAAAATTAAAGCATTTTAATTGTTTATTATTCGCAGCCATAATTTAATTCAAAGTCTGGGTTTGAAACTGTACTGCAAAATATATTTTGACTCATTATTTAATGGAAAAGTAGAAAGTGGGAAGATAACTGTTCTGTTATTTACTTTTAATGTGGGTTTCACAGGTGTTATATATTACTCAGTCAATTATCCCAGGCATTTAAATAAGATAAGTTTCACCAAGAAATTTAAGTGTACAATTAACAATGATGGTCTGTTGAATTTAAAATTAATTGGCAATTATATTTGTTGAAGGTATAATTAATTGGTAATCATTTGATAGAATACAGATGTGAATTTAGCAAGTGGTTTTCTAAAAGACCAAAAGGTTAAAAATTAACCAGAGAAAAGGGAACAAGTCAATTAATTAAGAGAAGAGAATGACCAGATGACCAGATGGCATTCTCTATAAAAATCTCTGTTGTTTAGCAGAGAGGGGGTTATTATATTTTGAAACTTTCTGTTTGCAAGTTTTTCTTTCATTGACTTAGAGAGAAACTGTGCTATAAAATTTAAAATCATTTATTGTTGTTGTTTTGTATTAAGAGAAGACAATGTGTATTGAAAAATTTTAAGTTGGCACATATTTTTAATCTCCAGAAGTTAACCAGTGATCATGCTTGTATCAGCGAATAGTAAAATGTAAAACCTAGAAATTTGATATCGTATATATAAGTCAATTTAAATATAAAACAAGTTCAAAGATAGATAAAGACGATCAGAAATGGATTTATATTTTGGAAAAGTTAAACGAATGCTGTTTAACTGTAATCTGCATAAAGTTGAAAGGTTTAACTGTAATCTGCATAAAATTATAGTTTAACTGTAATCTGTATAAAATTAAAAAGTTTAACTATAATCTGCATAAAATTAAGAAGTTTGATGGTAATCTGCATCGAATTGGAAATGAGGAACGCGGTTCAGTAAAATAAAAATTTATGTCTGATGACAGAGCAATCAAACCCCATCAAAAGAACTTTTTATACATGGACTCATGTGCTCTTATAAATCGATTAACAAGGATTGGAAAAAGGAAAAATGGAAACCAGGAATTTGGAGGACCCTTGCCAAAGAACTCTATATAAGTATAATCTTTTTTGTATTATTCGCTATTTATATGTGTAGGACATTTACTCTAGAAAAAAAAAATTTCTTTCTTTGTAGTATATCATGTATATCTATTTTAAAATTAATACGTATTGTAATTATAATTGTATTATTTTGGGGGTAGAGCTATTGATATTAAATGATTTTGAGTATGTTTATTTTAAATGCTTTTGCTATTATTGTCATTTTGGGGATAGGTGCAATTGATATCATGTCGTTCTGATGTGCCTTAGTTAAAATGCTTTACAAACAATTTAAAAAAAAAAAAACAGTGATAATATTATTAGTATCTGAAATTATTGTCAAATGCTTAGACTTATAAAATTGCTTGACTATTGAGCTAAAACATCATCATTTTCTTATAAAAGTGCATGGAAATAGTTTTAAAATTTTAATACGCATTTCTTATTGTTTACTATTATTGTTATCATAGATTTAAGGCCAGAAACAAGCTGATTAATGCTTGGAAAATTTATGGGCTCATATTCCAGTGCACTAAGTCACAAAAATATTAAAGATATAAAAGTTTTACTTGTAGAGTTTGATGTTTCAGCCTGTATGTATGTGGATAGACAAAAGTCTCCACAAAGCCAGTGAAGTCTAGCTCACTAAGATATTTATGCTATATTCATAAAGTATTTGAACCTAGTGGAAGAGTTTCCCCACTTGATTATTTTCTACACCGTAAGAAGGTTTCTTATTTTGATGGCCAGAGACAATAGGTACACCTATGTCCTTTTGTATAACTAGCGATAAAAATCCTAGCATATATCAACCTTAGTGAAAAGGTTCTCTCTTATTTGGGTCACTGCCTGCCTCGTATTAATGTTTGATATTCCTTACTAGTGTAAGAAAGATAGCCATGATAAGAATTATTATAAGTGTCAGATACAAGTTCGCAAACTCAATTTAATGTCAGGATGAATGCAGATAATGTGTGTGCGATTGGTGTACTTGAATATTGTTTTGTTGATTTAATTTTATCAATTCGAGCCAAAGGTAATAAAATATGAAATTAAGGATTAAATAACCTACGAATGTTTAAGTGTAAGCAATGCGTATATGAAATTATTTAATAAATGTTTCCACAGCCAGCTGAGAACTTCGCTGGAAAGGTAATATTGTTAAAATATTATTATGTCATAAGAATATGAGTATAGAGTGCATGCACTATGATGGTGATTGATCTTGATGCTGAGTTGTTTGCATTGACTTAATCTCACTATGCATAAGATATCTCTGTTGTAAAGATTAGGGCAAAGGAGTATTAATTGTAAAAAAAAAAATCATTAAATAAAATTATTAAATTTAATTAGGGGAGAAATTAGCTATAAAATAAATCAGTAATAAAAGAGAAAGCATTGAAACGGGTAGAAATTGGTATTCACTGCATCTAAGATAAAATGAAAGCGTAAATATAATGTATATGTTTATGTATGGAATTGTAGTTTGTCAAAGAAAATTTGTTATTTGTTTTAAATAAAATTTGCGTATGTCTCAATGTTTTTGTGGGTTATTATTATCTAGATATTTCCAATCCAATCATACATCAATATATTATTATCAATATTTGAGTTATCATGAACGTAAATAATATCCGGTAAAATTATTTAAAATGATTAATTTCAGAAACTTATAATTACCCAATAATTTAATATAGTTAAAATGTAAACTGTGAATGGAGATAGTTATTGAGTGATAGAGAATGCAGGGGGGTGGACATAAAATCATTTCTCCATCCATTGTATTCAAACCCCCTCTAGATGCACTTCTTTATAATTTTGTTATAATTGTGAATAGATTTATAATGTATTTATAATAATAATAAAAAATAATAAGCTTAAATTATTCCGAGATTTCATGTAAATATATATTAAACTGCATTAAAGACAACCGAGATCACCTTGGAGGCGGTTAGGAGAGGAGTGTTGATCACCAATAATCTATCGCAGCTTATTTGATTTCCACACCTAATTATTCTAGAAACCCTGAGAAGATGTTATAAGGGGAAATGAGCTAGCAAAATGTAAATTTTGATAGTCAAATAAATAATAGTGTAATAAACATATGGATGTGAAGTTGATGGAGTGGTGGATCAGGAAGATGGAGATGGATATAGAACTTTGTAATTAGAATAAAATTAATTGTAGCTTTAATCATAGTGAATGGTGAGTGCGCTGAGAATAACAAAGAATTTCTACAGATATTAATATTATCGATTTTAACGCATTCTCAGTGTTCTCTAAATCGATTATGTATTAACCCATTCATGAAATATTATTACTAAGAGTATTGAATTGAGATTTAACCTTTATAATTTATTAAAGTTGCAATTTGGCACCCTGGCAGTTAAAATTATAGATGTTCAGTACCATCATCATCACCCCAGTAGGCTTTAGAAATAGTGTTAGCTGGGAATGATGAAGCATCCATCGATCCATCCTTAAAATGTTATAATCGGCATGCAATTTAGCTGCAATTGTTTAAATACCATATAGATTTGATATAGTACAACCAATCCATAACGTAGACGTGCGACCATTTGAATAAAAAATTCTCATTGGTTAGAATAAATTTATAATTAGCTTAAACTATCCAATAATATATGTGATATTTGTAAGCTCTCCCAATCATTATACTTCTATTTGAAATCCGATGTGGATGACCGATCGAGAGATTGCAAAATGCGTTTTATATTAATTTAATAAGTTTGTATAAAGTTAACAAAATAAAGACCAACTTTTCATTTGTTAGAATCGATTTTTCTTTAATTACAATTGGCTTGTAACGCGGTCGCATGAAGGAGATTATACGGTAAAGGTTTACTTTAGCGACCACAGCATAAAAATCATGTTCGCCCTCTAGTTTTCAAAATTATAAGTAAATTATTATTCGAAAATCTTACATATATACTACTATATTACAATTACATTAAAATTTATTAAAATGTAAAAGATAAAAAAAATATTTACCATTTTAAAGAAGTTGAAATAATTGCACTAGTTTAATTAAAATAATTAGTTTAAATTATTTGAAACTTAAGAATTTAAACTATCAGCATTTATAACTTAAGAATTTAAACTATTTCGATGGTTCTCGGCGGAATAGATGACAGTGGGGAGCCATTAGTCATCGAAATCGACGAAACATATTATTTCCACAGAAAATACCACAGGGAGACTACATGCTTCTTGACAGAAGTTGCGGATAGAACGGCTGGCTCATTGGAGGCCCTAATCCAGCAGTACATTTTACCAGGGACTCGCATAATTTCAGATGGCTGGGCTGCGTACAATAATATCAGCAGACTTAGCAATGGTGTGCACATGCATTCGGTTGTCGTCCACCAGGACAACTTCGTGAATCCCGAAGACCAAGACATACATACACAGAATATTGAGAATATGTGGATGAGGGCCAAGCGTAAGCTGAAATTCCAATCTGGTACCAGCAGGGCTTTATTTTCATCGTACCTCCAAGAATTTGCCTTCCGCAGTAGATATAGCACTGCCGCCCATTTCTCCAACTTCCTGCTATGCATAGGGTATAATTATGCTTAAAAAGGTTAATTATTTTTTTATTTATTATCTTTTACGTTTTAATTAATAAATATTTACTGTAATTGTAATATAAGAGCACATACGTAATATTTTAGTTCTAATTTTAAAAACTAGATGGCGAATATGCCCTGGTCGCTAAAGTAAACCTTTACCGATTATACATTGTACTTGAGAAATTATTTAATTAACGATACATTACAAGTGTTTTGTTTATACATAGTGAAATCATTTTAAGTTAGATCTGGCTACAAAGTGGATGCTATAAAATAAGTTATAGCTGGAACATCAACCCCTATCAACTATTGAACGAGTAATAAACCATATTAGTTAGAATATATATATATATTACGTTTTTATGTGTTAATACAGCAGTAAGCTCAAGATTCATGGATCATGGCTCCAATTCCGTCTCTGTTGAACATCATATATATTTCCACAGTGATAAAACACACACACACATATATATATATTTATATGGGTGTGTTTTATCACTATGGAAATATATATATATATGTGTGTGTTTTATCACTGTGGAAATATATATGATGTTCAACAGAAACGGAATTGGAGCCATGATCTATGAATCTTGAGCTTATTGCTGTATTAACACATAAAAACATATTATATATTTATATTATATATATATACAAAAACATTGTTATAATTAATAATGCTAGTTTTTTAAAAAAATTGATGTAATAATTATGCTTCTATTAAGATTCCCCATTCAACTTCATAGTACTTTTAAATTTATCATTTATAAGAACATTATTCATAATAATTTAATGTGTGCCATTGATAGTGTACATTTTCAGAAAATATATATATTTTTTGTTATCCGAAATGGGTATCTTTGATTTCTTGCTAAGATCTTAAAGAAATAAAGAAGGGGGCACTGCTAATTGTCTAAAAAATCAATTTCTAAAAGTAGAAATAAGTTACAAAAATTAAAAAATCTTGACAAAGAATTCTGATAAATACTAAATCATGCAGATGAAATAGATACTAATAAGAATAATCTATAATTATTCATGTGCATTGATTTTATTCTAACACGATACTATGAAATCATTCTAAATCATCATTAATTACATATATTTTACATGATATATAACATTTTCAATTTTGGTATTTCTTTAAGAAAACCTTTGTTTAGAAATTCATAATTAACTAATTTTTTTTCCTTATGTCATAGCATCGGCCGGGAGGCGAATCCGCAACAACCGTCTGCAAACAACTGCTTGCTTGCAAGGCGGCTGCGCTGACCTCTCGGCTAACAACGCTCGACTAGAAATTCATAATTAACTATTTAAACTCAAAACCCTTGTTGTTGTGTGTAATGACAATAAATAAATTATGAAAAAATATATATATAATCACAAATATTTTCTTATTATACATGAGCATACAATAAAATCTGTTGTTTTTTTTTTAAAAAAATGTTAGTCTGATGCAATAAATTATTTTCTACTATATTTATCCAACCGTTAAGTTTAAACAATTCTAGACATTAATCTTCCATTTTTATATGCAACAGAATATTTTTTCCAAAAGCACCTAATAATTTTTGTGCCAATCGAAACTTAAATTTACATTCTTAATTTGAACACAACTTTAATTTTATTTATGTTTTTTTAGTTTTACGTCAATTATTAAATATTTTGTTACGTACTTATTTTTTATTTAGTATGTTAAATTTTATGAAATTAGTAATAGGGCTCGAAAATATCTATTCCTATTTGCTTTTAGAATAGTTAATACTTTTTTTTAAAATTTATTTTAAAACATTTGAGTTTTAAGTTCATTTTTTTATTCAGATTTTATAATAATCATTTACATTCGAAATATTACTGAGAACATATTTTATTTTCGAATATCCATCTATCCATCTATTTATCTAATAATTGAAACCATTAATTAAATCGCAAGTCAGTCTATAAATAAATAGTCCGACATATTAGTGTGAAAAAGGAATTGTTAACTTCTATGACACAATGTCTATAAATGAGCTCTCATTTAAGAGCCACTGCAGACAATATTAAATGTGCATATGAATTATATTACCAATTTTAATTTTAAACGGTACCATATTTATGTATCAAGGAAGGATGATGTTATATCATTAAAACACCTGAATGGCTATGATTATGATAACTTCCAATATTTTTCTTACATTATTATAAAGATTTACACACGCATATACCATATTGTTTTAATTATATATGTTTATATAAATGATTACATATATCTTAGATATTTTGTTTATATATAATAGTATGTTATATAAGTTACCAATATATATATATATATTGCAGAGTAAGAGAACCTGAAATGGCTGAACCACTTTTTTCAAAATATTATAATTTAATAAAAGATACATGGCCTATTATTAACAGAAGACACAGAGCATCAAAAGAGCAACTTGAAAATTTACAAAATACTAGTCGAGAAGTTAAAGAACTCTATAAACAAGGCTTTAATTATACAAATTTCATAATGAAACTTGGATATCTGTTAAACCCAGACAATGTAAAAAAATGCCGATTTGCAGATAGTTATTGTTCTGCAGAGGTAAGTAAATCTTTAAAATTATAACAGAAAAATAATGTTCTAAATAAAATAATTAATAATAAATTCTAAAAAATATTATTTTGGCATTGATATTCGAAATTTATAAGTTTAGTAGATGATAAAAAAAATTAAGAAATCCCTTATATTAAAATATGCTTTGTTATATGTAGACAAAAATAATGTTTTTTGTGTGTATATATATATATGTCTAAAACTTAAGCTTTCGTAAATATAAAGTTCGTGAATTTTAAAGAAATGTATACTGTGAGTGGATGTGCATGGATTTTTTTTTAATAAAAGCCAATAATATTTGATAATTTGATGTAAAATATTGATAAGCTTTCTAAACGATAACCTTCTAAAAAGTAGATATTAAAATTTTGATTTAATAATTTAATTAATTTCAAATTACTTAAAAATTATATATATATAATTAAAATGAAATAGATAAATAATGAAATGTCAATTTCAATTTAGGAAAAAGTTTAAATTGAGAATAATTTTGCAAACACTAACTTTAAAAGTGAAATGAGTGATCTATAATAAACATTTACATACATTATTTTTATGGATAATATATTAAAGCACATTAAAATTTTTAAAATAACAAAATGCGTAAATATTTATAGAATTGTAGAAAGGTGTAAAACACACAAAAAAAAATCTTTGACATTCTTAAAATATTAGAGTTTAATTAGTTTTTAGCAATTTCAAATAGCTAAATATATTATACAGAATAAATTTTTATCCATTATTATGTGTTAGTCGTATTAACAATATAATATATACTTATTCTGAAAAACTTTTTTAAAATCAAAAGACTAAATTCTTTGAATTAGAAAGTTTTCTCGATATCAAATTATTATATATTTAGAATTACTAATAGAATTATATTTTTAAAATTAATAAATAAATGCTATAAAAAATAAAATATTCTAATAATAAATTTTATGCTACATCTTAGAAACATTTGTCTTTTGTTATATTTTTATTCATATGGTTTTAAAAGAATGTATGGTGGCGTGGAGGTTATTAATACATTTGTAAAAAAACACATTACACATGGAAAAGATAAATGTGAGTAATTCCATGTGTATGTGTTTAATTAATTTAAAAAAGCAGATATGTTAAGCTTTAACTGAAGTTTAAACTTTATATCTGGGCCAGAGATAATCTTTAGTTTAATAAATGATTCGTGATAAACGTTATTGTATTTATCTAGAATAGATATTTATCAAAGTTGTGGGTAAAGTAAGTTTGACACTTGTAAATCAAAATCTAACAATTTATTATTTACAAATAATGCACATTTGACAAAGATATTGTGACCGACTATATTTTACTCAACAAAGCTTAAACGTTATTAATTTTATAATAATATAAAATCATTTTCTCTTTATTTAAATAACAAATTGTAATAATAGATATCTGACAAATAATATTTTTAAATTATGGGAAAAGATCTAATTATAATAGCCCTTATTTACTCAGAATGTACTAAAATATTTATGTTTAACATTTTTAGACTAGTTCAAATATAATTTTATATAAAATTAAATACTGTAAATGACTATTAAAATATCGGTAATGATCAGTTGCCAAACCTACAATAAATCACTTAATCTATCTCAATACCAAAGTAACACCTTAATTATAATCATCAAGCGTGGCCGAGAGGTCAGCATAGCTGCCTTACAAGCAGTTGTCCCAGTTTTGCGGGATCGCTTCCCAGCCGATGCTTTGACACATAAAAAAAAAAGATTGAATAATTTAAAATATGTATTTCGTGTTGATATACTCTGTCTAAAATAATACTGGATAAATGGTTATCCTAATATTTATAATTCACTCCCCCCACTATGAATTTGTCTAATGATATATCTAATAATAATAATGCTAATATCTCTTCAATTAGTATTCATTCGATTAGAATTATTTATTCTAAATTAGAATAATTTCGATAAATAAATAAAAAATTGATTCGCCATTAAATTTAATTATCAACCTATCATATATCAAATATTAAAATATCATTTAGGGTTTTGCTGTCATTTAATTAAATTAAATATATTATCGAAATCTATTTAAATAAAATCAATCGCAGTTAGAACGTTATATTTATATATTTGAATATGTAACTGTTAAGAATACCAAATGCTGATTTATTAAGTATTAGTTGTGTCTATTTTACATAATAATCAAATATATAAAATGTAATAATATATTACTATATATGCATTTACCAATTCAATTGCTGTTTCCTTGTTTGTTTCATAATTATTTACTCTAAGAAGTGTCAGATATAAATTAATATTTGAAATTATATTAGCAAATAAATATGCATGTCTATTTAAAATGAGCGAATTTAATTAAATCAATATTTATTAATAATAAATAAATTGATAAATTATAAATGAAATACATCGTCATACTCATTTTAGCTAAACATCGATAAGTATGTCTTACATATGAATTATTATTAGAGAAAATAAATAACAGCAAAAATAAAAAATTATCTATTTTATATTTATCATGTAATATAATAGAATCCGTGTAAAAAATGAAAGTATTGTTAAATAAACACACAACTAAAATAAAAGAAAGCTAATGATAAATAATTATGTAAAATTTATACTATATGATAATTTACTTGAATAATAAAAAAATTTAAACAGGGTTATATATGTTTATTTGCTTACTTTATTAAAAAAACATGGTGTCAATAAACCACAATTGTAATATAATCATTTAGATTTTTCAATATTCACAATATACATATTGAAATAATATACAGTCATCAAATAAATATATTGGACTTTAAATTAAAATTTTAAACATTAAATTAAGAATAGATCCTTACTTAGATTAAGATTTAACCCTTCATCTACTTTATATATGAACGGACAGTTTATTAATGAATAAGATAACCAATAATAAAATATAATACAAAAAGAATAAATAAATGAATATACATTTACATATGACTTGTATAAAGTCCATATATGCAGATATTTCAGAGAAGTACAATAGTTTGATTGTTTATGTTCTGCAAGCTCCAAATAATCCAATTAAATTCTTTAATTTGGTCAGTATAAAATACATTTTAGATAGTTATCCCACGTAAAATATAAAATCAAATTTCCAGTAAATTCAATTATTAATTTATAATCCTTTGAATAATAATATGATTGATATTATAAATGGCATTCTTTAAAGCAAGCGGATGCTGCCATTTTTTTATAACTTAGGCAATATATGAATAAATCAATTTCAATGTATTATTAAAATAATCCATAGCAATTGCTAGATGATAATTTTAAGTAGAAATAATTTGGACATATAGCAGCATATGGATAATTTTGACATTCAACAACTAAAACATTTCATTTATTTATTGCAATAATACTTTAGCAGATAAGTTTTAAATGAATTTTAAAGTTAGAAGTTTTCCTTCTCGTTTCTCTTGCTTTGCAAGTACTTCGGTTTCTCTAACAAATATATCCCTTTTCCCAATCCATTATTTGACAGTTTCTAAATTAAAACACTTATATATATATATATGAAAAACAAAAACAAGTTTTATATACGTAAACTTGCTATCACTTGTATTTATGATCAATAGATGGAGCTTTACCAAGACCTCCCAAACAAGCGTATTTTTGTTTACATAAACGTCAGAGTCAATATTCACTGTCTCTTTCGTTGACTCCACCCTCAGATCAGCTGATTTCAAGCTGATTTGCTATCATCAGTGAAGGATAGGAGTTAGAAACTAGACCTAAACACTAACTCCAAGCATTTATGCAACAAGTTCCTATCAGTTTACAAGCAAGAATTTTTTAGACATGTAAATGTCTTCAAACTCAGCTTATCAAGACATATAGCTATATGGGTCTGATATCAGTTCAGTTTCTCCACATAGTCAAAGCATCTGCAATATATATCATTGCAAGAAACTTTAAAGGTACATTTATGAAAAACAAAAGCAAGTTTTATATACGTAAACTTGCTATCGCTTGTATTTATGATCAATAGATGGAGCTTTACCAAGACCTCCAAAACAAGCATATTTTTGTTTACATAAATGTCAGAGTCAATATTCACTGTCTCTTTCGTTTGCTCCATGCTCAGATCAGCTGATTTCAAGCTGATTTGCTATCATCAGTGAAGGATAGGAGTTAGAAACTAGACCTAAACACTAACTCCAAGCATTTATGCAACAAGTTCCTATCAGTTTGCAAGCATGAATTTTTTAGACACGTAAATGTCTTCAAACTCAGCTTATCAAGCCATATAGCTATATGGGTCTGATAACAGTTCAGTTTCTCCATATTGTCAAAGCCTCTGCAATATATATCATTGCAAGAAACTTTAAAGGTACATTTATGAAAAACAAAAACAAGTTTTATATACATAAACTTGCTATCGCTTGTATTTAAGATCAATAGATGGAGCTTTATTAAGAGCTCCAAAACAAGTGTATTTTGTTTACATAAAAGTCAGAGTCAATATTCACTGTCCTTTCATTTGCTACACCCTCAGATCAACTTATTTCAAGCTGATTTGCTATCATCAGTGAAGAATAGGAGTTAGAAACTAGACCTAAACACTAACACCAAGCGGTTATGCAACAAGTTCCTATCGGTTTGCAAGCATGAATTTTTTAGACACATGAATGTTTTCAAACTCAGCTTATCAAGCCAGATAGGTATATGGGTCTGATATCATTTCAGTTTCTTTACATGGTCAAAGCCTCTGCAATATATATCATTGCAGACCCATATAGCTATCTGGCTTGATAAGCTGTGTTTGAAGACATTTAAGTTTCTTGCAATGATATATATTGCAGAGGCTTTGACTATGTGGAGAAACTGAACTGATATCAGACCCATATAGCTATCTGGCTTGATAATCTGAGTTTGAAGACATTTATGTGTCTAAAAAATTCATGCTTGCAAACTGATAGGAACTTGTTGCATAAATGCTTAAAATTCGTGTTTAGGTCTAGTTTTTACCTCCTATCCTTCACTGATGATAGCAAATCAGCTTGAAATCAGCTGATCTGAGGGTGGAGCAAACGAAAGAGACAGCGAATATTGACTCTGACATTTATGTAAACAAAAATACGCTTGTTTTGGAGGTCTTGGTAAAGCTCCATCTATTATCATATATATATATATGTATATATATATATATATATTATCATATATATATATATGTATATATATATATATATATAATCAAACAAATATATTTAAAACAGTATCCAAAATGAAATATATTCTTTACCAGAAGTACTTTCAAATGTTTCACTGACAATCTTTATCAACTGTTAATACAAATATACAAAAAATAAAAACTTGCATTACCCATCATTCAATCTATTCAAATTTCTCACAATTCTGTTGTCTTTATATTAGCCGATTGTCTATTCATTAAACCACCTCTATTCCTAGATATCATCATTGCCTCTTTAATTTTACATTTTTCACTACACCTTTCAATTTGAATAATTTTTATATGTCTATTATTAAAGTTAAACAATAATTACATGTTTTATTATGATCAAAAATAATTGATGGAGTATTCATATTTACCGAAGATATATTTTCTTTCTGTACATTTTATATAATGTCTTATGATCATCATATCTTTTTTGTAATGTACATTTGGATTCCCCTATATATTTTATTCCACAACCACGGATTTGGAGATTATACAATTTCATCATCATTTGATTTTATTAATAGGATTAAAAATACAAAATTGAAAATAATGATGTTATGTGTACACTTGACATATCTAAAATGTATGGTTCAATTAATCATATGAAATCAATAGAGATTATTGAAAGAGCTTTGTTTTTAAAATCTATAGATAATAACATTAAGAATTTTATTATTAAAATATTAAGATTTGTAAATGATCATATATATATATATATATATGTGTGTTAGGTTTAATGCTTGCTTTTATAAAATGAATTATGGTTGGCCAAATGGTCTTCTGGTGGTATCACCGATTTGTAATTTTTTTATTTCTAGTTATGAGGTTAAGATGTTATCTCAGATAAAATATAAAAGAATTAAAGTATATTGTAGATATGTTGATGATGTATTTATATATGCACATAATGAAATAATAGTTAATTTGTTTAGTGAATTAAATATGATTAATAATGTAAAATGGGTGCTAAATGAAGAGGAGGAAGATTCTATAAAGTTTTTAGATATATTTATTAAAAGAAATAATAATGTGTTTGATTATAATATGATTTTAAAGCCTGTTGAAATTAGGGGTTATATTCCATATAATTCTAAAGTTTATATGGGTCATAAATTAGCTGTTTTGAAGTCATTTTTGTTTAGAAATGTTTATTTGTGCAAATTTATTAGTGATAAAATTGAAAATATTAGTGTATATATTACTGATATGCTGAATGTTGGTTATGGAAGGAGTATTATTTATAATACAATTACAAAATATAATCAAAATAAAAGTAATAATTAGAAAAGATTAAATAAATTAAAAAGTGATAAGTGGATTTCTATTCCTTTTATATCTAATCAACAAGCTAAATTAATTAATAAACTTTATAGTGGTTTGTGTAGAATTTCTTTTTTCTCTTCAAATAATATAAATGATATGATAAATAACTCTAAAACCAAGATTTCTAAGTTTGAGTTAAGTTCTGTTATATATATATATATTGGAATGTGGTTGTGGAATAAAATATATAGGGGAATCAAAATGTATATTACAAAAATGATATAATGATCATAAGACATTATATAAACGTGTACAGAAAAAAATATATTTTCGGTAAATATGAATAGTCCATCAATTATTTTTGATCATAATAAAACATGTAATTATGGTTTTAAATTTAATAATAGAGATATAAAAATTATTCAAATTGAAAGGTATAGTGAAAAACTTAAAAATAAAGAGGCAATGATGATATCTAGGAATAGAGGTGGTTTAATGAATATACAATCGGTTAATATAAAGACAACAGAATTGTGGAAAATTTGAATGGATTGAATGATGGGTAATGCAAGTTTTTATTTTTTGTGCATTTGTATTAACAGTTGATAAAGATTGTCAGTGAAACAATTGAAAATACTTCTGGTAAAGAATATATTATTTAATTTTGAATACTGTGTTAAATATATTTGTTTGAATTATTATTATATGATTTAAAAATACAGACATTTAATGGTATAGTTATATATATATGTGGGGGGGGGATTAACATTTGCTTGTACAAACTCTAAAATATCAGAGAGTGATTTTAAATTGTTCAGTTCTATTTATAACTTTGTTATGAATGATGTAATATTCAACTTCGAAACTAAGGATATGCTCAAATTTTTGTACTCAAATATTAAAATGACATTTTCGTCATAGATTTATGACATTTCAGTATCAAAATTTTTCTTTTATAACAATAGAAAGAAAAATAATAATATTTCATAAATAATTATGTATAAAAATATTTACACTTTGGAAATAAATACCTCATCCTTTAAATCAACACAAACTCAAATAATTTAACATTCACATTCATAATACTGTCTTGGAAATATATAAATTATATGTTATCCCAACGTAAATATTATACTAATGTAAACTTAAAAATGGGTATATTCAACATATTAAACATTTTATTTGTAGAGTCTATATTGTACCGTCTACAAATACATGGTCCAAATATGTTGACATTTGAGAATATTTAAGAGCTAAAATAAAGTAAATTTAAAGATCTTTTAATTTAATGCATTTTAAATATTTTTTTTAGTTTGTGTAATTTTTTTTAAACATACAATGAAAGTTGATTTTGTTGTTTCAAATTATTTATCTGTAATTTAATTAAAGTTAAAAATTGTAAAGAATAAAAAAAGACATGATGATTACTAATCTAGTTAAACAAAAGCAATTCCAAAGTAAAATATTACAATTAGTAAAATATTTCTAACTCTAATTAAAGATGGTGAAAAAAATATGCTAAAAAAACTTTGTAACAGAAAGTTAAAAATAAATGTATAAGATTATAAAACTAAGCGTCATGATAATAATATGTGCAGAAGTTGCAAAACTGTATCAAGGTAAAAAAAGAAGAGGACAACTTTGATCTAGGTCTTTTCATTTATCTTCTGGTTATGTGTTCTTAGAGTTGGAGGTTTCCATGAGAGTGACCTGATGCAGAGAAATGCATCTGCACAGGAACACTACTCACTTGCTGAATGGAGTCATCACACAAGAATGGAAACAAAGCTATGTGAACACCATCTTTTGCAATGAAGAGGTCATCACAACCAAGCTTCTTGCTCCTGCTGTGAAATGGACCAGACAAGTGAAGATGCCAGCAGGAGAAATCAATTAAATGTCAAAGAACATGGAATCCCAAAAGAAAACAAGTATATTATAAGGACTGATACAAGCTTACCTGTAAGTAAAGATTATTTACTCCCAATTTGTGACTTTAATTATTGGCCAGTTAATATTAACTATGAATGACCATAAACTAATTTTCAATGTTTAAAGGAACTAGCTAGAAGAAATTAAATGGAACAATAACGTTACATCTGATTAATAATATTTGGATTAGTGTATGTTTTTCTTTTCCAATTTTTTCTTTACTAATTCTTGCATAAATACTTTAAATAGATTTTAATACAATATTTAGTATTAATTTAGCACCGTCTTTGTATGTTCTTAATTTGAATATTAAATGTAGTTGCACATTGGTTAATTAATATTTAATTAAAGAAATTACCTTTGCCATTCTATTTAATAGTTATTGACTTAACTCTGGGAATAATATTCTCTAAAAAAAACTAAATAAAGTTATGGGGAAGCATAACCCTGATCTTTTAGTTACTTGCATCAAAATTATGGGATACAAGGAAATTATGAGTCTATTCACTATGGTGCCCTCTTGTAAATTAAAACTAACTTCATCAGCAATTCGAGTCATAATAATTAGTAGGCCAGTTAATCATAAAATATAGCTATGTTTTTGGAAATAGGAACAAGATATTTCTTTCTTTATGGTTTGATTAACTTTCACTTTATAGTGAAAAAAGGCCTACCAGAAACTAACAAAATGTGAAGAACATTACAATATAAAACCAGTTATGACTGCAATAAAAAAATATAAAGAACAAAGAAAATATTAATTAATTTAATTAAAGTTATTGATTTTATTATTCAACATTACTGCCTCTTTATTTATTTATATATATATATATATTTAAAAATAAGACTAATTTAGTATGTTATATAATAATAATAATAATAATAATAATAATAATAATAATAATAATAATAATAATAATAATAATAATAATAATAATAATAATAATAATAATAATAATAATAATAATAATAATAATAATAATAATATGTTTCTCCCATTACCATTTTGTGGTCATAGCAACCATTTCAGCATTCTCTAGATTGATGCATAACTTTTTAACTATGTAAAAAAAATTTGTATACATGATCTTACATCATGTACAAAATTTTAATTCAGTTATTGGTTGTATACATTCCCCTCACTACTAAAAAAAATATTATTGATGATAATAATTTTACTGCTATCTTTAATTTGTACTTTGGATTATCTTTGCCTTATCCTATGCAAACATCTATTCTTCTCTTCTTTGCCTCTATATATTTATAAAGTGCAGATGGTATTGAAATTAAACTGAGAGAGTGCAAATCTCTCAAGCACTTATGACTATCACTAGCCAATCAGATCAAGCACTGAGACAGAGAATTTCACAAGAAAAAGGTGGTTCCACCTTCTTCTTTAATTGTCTTTCTATATATCCAAGCCACTCTCTCAGTTTAATTTCAATACTGTCTGCCTTTATAAAAATAAATATTATTTATATATGTTGCTGCAAGTTATAATATCGATAAACTACTGCATAGTAAATCAAAAGATTTCATGCTGTATGTTTGTAATTTGAACTCAGTGTGTTGAGTGTGAAGATATTTAAGATTCACACTTTTAGATTTAAGTACTTTAGGCTGGCTTGGATATATAGAAAGACAAGTAAAGAAGAAGGTGGAACCACCTTTTTCTTGTAAAATTCTCTGTCTCAGTCCTTGATCTGATTGGCTGGTGATAGTCATAAGTGCTTGAGAGATTTGCACTCTCTCAGTTTAATTTTATAACCTAGTAATCTAGTCACTATAAATTAAGAATACTTTATCAGTATTCTTAACTCTAATATATTGTCAAATGTCACTTATATTGTTTATATTTATCATTTTATATACTATATTATTTTATTCACTATATTTCCAATTACTAATATACTAGAAACATTATAGCTAATAGATAATTTTTAATGTAGTATTCTAGTAGAAATTTTTTATAAAAAATAGCTACATCTTCACATTCTTTTATTTTCTGTATGATTTGTCAATCATAACAAAACTTGAGCAATATGTTTGAAAGCAATTTTACTATCTTTATTCATTTTAATGACTTTTCACCATTAATAACATAATCTTGAAAGTTATCATGTTCAAACAATATAGTAGCTATATCGGAAAGGAATCTTATATTCCAACCAACCAATTCTGCAGTTTTATTATAAATTGTAAAGCATTAATAAATCCTTTTAACATGCTACATCTTCAAACTCATTTTCTAGCATAATGTTTTTAAAAAATTTTTTACTAAATGGGTTTCTTTTTTTTTTTACATTCCTTCCTTTTGGAAGTAATTCATATTTCCGAAGTTTATATTTCTGAGGTTCTAATCCCAAACTAAGATTGTCAGCACTTCTATTCCAGAATTAAGACCAAATGATATATGTATGACATTTCTAATTCTAGGATCATATTGCAATCTATAAAACAACATATGGAGTTATGAACATATCAGAAAAAAATGTCCATATTCTATTGCACCCTATACTATTTCCACCTTAACTGTCTACTGTTTAACTCTGATTTCAAATCTTCTTAAACATTTTCAACTGACTTTTCATAATAGTTGTGAAATGTTAATGCATCATGATTTCACAAATACTTTTTGCTTAAAATTGGCATTACATGAATTCTCTTGGAAGCATTAAATAAGTCTTTCATACTTTCTTGCTTTAACATATACTGCAGAATGATTACTAACTAAAATATAATCCTTCAGATTTAACTTTAAAACATTAATGTTCTATCTCTACAATCAGTTGTTGCTATAATATTATTCTTATTATATATATTGAGCTGGTATTTTTCTGCAAGCTCATATTCATATGTGTATATATTTTTAAAATCGAGTATATATTATTTTATAATAAAACATATTTTTGTACTAAACATAAATAATAAAACTTACTTTTTTGAAATAAAATTTTAAAAGTTTTGAAATCAATTAAATCAAGATAAAAAAAGGATCTTACAAGTTTATTTTTATAAAAGTTTGTCTTTTGTTTTATTTCTAATTCTTAGAAATTCTTAAAGATAGAAGTGGAATGAAATTATAGAATTTTTCTGCAATTAGCTCTATTGTTGAAACTTTGATAGTGGAGGTATTTTTGTGCAATCTATTACACTCATCAATTTGGAATGTTTCCACAGGATTATAAGTAACATTGAAAAAAAACTATAAATTACGTGATTTTTTTTTTTTAAGTGTCATAACATCGGCCGGGATGCGAACCCGCAACCCAGGCAACTGCCTGCAAGTGCAAGGCAGTCGCATTGACCTCTCGAAATTACGTGATTGCATTTTGTTTGAGATTAATTGGTATTTTGCCTAAGTTAGTGACTGATGTATTGGTTTTAATTTGGCTCGGATTCTTCAACAATTTAAAACCTGCAAAGCCAAATTAAATAATTAAAAAGTACAGATAATATATTGAGTGGCTAGAGGTATCAGAACTTTCTCCTTGCGGAAACTCTCTTTCTGTCACCACCTGGAACTTCCATTGGAAATACCAACCTTGCATAGAAACATGTAGAGCTAGCTGAGGAAACTGGATTAAAATGGAAATCTAGGACAAAACATGACAAGCATAGAATGAAATACTTCTCCCACATTACCAATACACTGATCAATTAGGGTAACTAGACATTTTCTTTTATTACAAGAAACATTTGCATGTTAATATATAAGATGTATAGTGATGTAATAGAATTTTAAACAGCTTTCACTTCAAGCAGATATAAGTTACAACAATAAAAGGTTTTTTTATAGATTTTTTAATTACATATACTCCACTAACTCAAATTAACCAACATTATATATATATATGTTTTATTTTATTAATTAACGATACCTTTCTTACCTATCATTATTATATTACTAGTATGGTGTATTTACATAAAATAGTATACTTAATCTAAGGGAATAGATATAGAGTTTAACATTTGCAAGGGAGGGTTTGAGCACTGCTAAGAAGCATGCTCTTATAGTAAGTCACCTTTTAATTCATGACCTAGTATGTATATACCATAATTATTAGTAATTTTCTATACATTTGTATAAAGAACTGTGTATGTTTTTTCGAGAATGATTTGTTAAATCAGGCTTAGTATGACATAGATTGTGATGGTTTGATTAAATAAATGCAAGGAGAGGAAATAAGAAGAAAAAAGAAAGATAGTGTAATAAATATTTCAACATTGATCAGGTGTCTGTTTGATTTTATTTAACTAGTTAAGTATGATATTCATCTTAAAGAATTTAAGTCCAATATAAATTATTTTATAAATTGCATTTGGTAATAGTCATTCATAAGTAAATAATCAACTGTGATTGTGGAAACAATCTAGTTCCAAGTTAGGATTGTTGGTGGTGCCCTCAAATGACCCATAAGTCAAAATGTCATGGCACAGAGAAAAGAAAGTTAAGAAAATGGCATCTCAATGTGTAGGGCATGTTAACTAAATAAGCAGTCTGAGATCAGGATAGAAAATGGGTAAGGCAGATTTAGTGGTTAACATGGGGAGTTAGTGTTTCAGTAGGGAAGGTTTTGAATTTCCAAGTAAATATAAAATATTTTAGATAAAATGCAAGATAAAATGCAAGATAAAATTGCGATAAAAGTGTTCAAAGGAGATAAAGAGAAGACTCTATTTGAACACTCAGAAAGTTTAGAAGAGTGTTTTTGTACATATGAGACAAGGAAAGAAGAAAAAAGTAATTATAATTATGTAGAATAATACAAAAAAGCCAGATGATTTTAAACAGTACAAAAATAAATGAATGCATGCATTTTGGAATGTAAAGAAACAAGAAAATATATGAAGAGTGGTAGAATTAGAAAGGTATAAAGAAGAAAGGTATAAAAAAGTAGGAATAGGATATAGACAGTTTTTGTTTTAAAGCAAATGGTGAAATTGAGAAGGATGAAAGAATATCCTATTTCCGAATAGCAGATTATAAGTATTATAAAAATATGCCAAAAAATGTACAAGAGAGATTATCTAACAGTAGGTGTGAAGGAGTCGAAGACATATTGGAAGTTCTTAGAGAGGAAAAAACCTACAGGAAAAAAAGAAACAAAAACAACTACCTAAGCTGTTAAATGTAGTCATTGAGAAAAAAAATGCAAATGATGGCAGAACAAACTGGTCCTATGATAATGATAAAAACAGGGAATATAGATCCAGGATCCACTAGACAAGGGGAATCAAGTCTCGATAATCTCAAATCAGAGGTCAGAGGAGGGAAATACAGTTGTTATCATTAAGAAAGTCTAAAATAACTATGGATAATGGTAAAAGAGTTAAGTTGGACCCTACAAAAATATACAGGGAAGTACAAGTAGGAAGAAAAAATACACCATACATTATTATCAATGTCAGATTTGCTAGAAGATGTTATATTGAAGTCAGATTTTATGCACTGAACTGGGATGAAAATTAATTATAGTGAAAAGAATATAGTGATAGGAAATGAAAAGGTGTCACTTAGTGGGGATATCAGACAGAGTGATAACAAGGTAGCTTATATGGTAACTGATGACATATACCAAAAAATAAAATGTAAAATAACAGAGTTAGGGAGCAATAATAGGGGCTGTAAAAGTCAACTTAAAGAAACCCTTGTGCAAAATGAATAAGTATTTACCATAAAACCTGGAATTATAAAGGGATATGTTCATCAGATAAAGGTGAAAGAAGAAACTCATTTTCACGGTAGGTTGAACCCAGTTCCTGTCAAATATAAAGATGAAGTTGATAAACAAATACAAGAAATGGATCAATGGGGTATCATAATAAACAACAGTCACTGCATAAAAACCCTTTAGTAATTGTAAAAACAAAGATGGCTCTATGAGAATATATTTAGATGCTCATCAGTTAAATACTATTACTATACTTGATCAGGATGTGCTACCATGAATTACAGATTTGCTGTTGGAATTTAAGGAAATATTTTTCTTCATTCGATTTGACATCAAGTTATTGGCAGATGTTGCTTCATGCTGAAGATCAAAAATACAGGGCATTCTGTTATGAAGGCATTATTTACATGTTTCAATGAGTTCCATTTGGACTAGTTAACAGTGTATCTAATATATTATATAGATGATGTCATGATAGCATCATGATCACATCAGGAACATTTAGAAAACTTAGTTTTATTCCTTTGAGAGTGTCACAAAAAGAATATTACAATAAATCTTAAGAAAAGTAATATATTAAGGGAATAAATTATATTTCTTGGTCATCTTGTATGTGCTAAAGGGGAGAGACCCCATTCTGACAAGATAGAAGCGATCATTAAATTCCCTTGATCAAAGAATAGAAACAGATTAGATTGTTCCTTGGTATATGTAATTTCTACCAAAGGCTCTACAAAGATTTTTCTATAGATATGTAAGGGCCTTTAATCAGATCAAAGAAAATTTTGCAAGTACTGTAATGCTCACTCCAGATTTTGCCAAATCTTTTATGTTACAAACTGACAGTTGTAGTGTAGGATTGGGGGTGGTATTGTTCCAGGGGGATAAAGAGAAGATACCTTAAGTTTTATATTTTTAAGTAGGACATTGAATTCAGTGGAAAGAAATTATACCACTAAGGAAAGGGGGACATTGGAAATTGTTTAGACCTTAAATAAACTTAAGCATTTACTTCTACAGTCTGAGGTTATTATTAACCCCATCATAAAAGTTTAGTGTTTATAAATAGGTGTTACTTAATGAATGATAGGCTTATACAATGGACATTGTACTTACAGAAATTTAATTACAGGGTAATTCATTGCTCTGGGAAAGAAAATATAGTGCTGGATATATTAAGCAGAAATCTGATTTTGGATTACAGTCAAAACTTAACATTAGAGGGAGCTTTATTAATATTCCTTAAGACTGATCCTGAGGTAACAATAGAGAAAGACATGAAGAGCCTCCAGTTTTTAAAAAACTTGGATACTATGTATAAGAAGCTTATACAAGGCTGTAATAAAGTAAATATTAGTCAAACAATAGTCATACACAAAAAAACAAGTTATATCAGTATAAAATAAGAAATGGGTTGTTGATGTTTCAAGTTAAAAGGAGAGTAGATTGTTGGAGAGTATTTATACTGTGAAATATAAGAGAAAAACTAATAAATTATGCGCATGGAATATATGGGCATTATGGGTCATTTAAGACAAGTAAACTTCTACAGAGATGATATTATTGGCCGAGTTTGTGTAGGTCGATGGTCACTACATTACAGTGGTGTCATGAATGTTGGCAAAATAAACCAGTTAATAAAAATTATTCTAGGATGCCAGCACCAATAATAGCTAAAAACATGAACAAGCTACTAGCCATAGATTTTTATGGTTCACTACCATCCTTTCATAGAAATAAATATATATTAGTTGTAGGAAACAGGGTGGGGGATATTAACATATAATTGAAACTGAAAAATTTAAAGTTGTTATAATAAGAAAAAGTCTTTTAAAAATCGTATATAAGAGTGTAGATTTATTGAAAAAAGAGAAAATTGTTGTTATTTTTTATTTTGTGTGTGAAGAATAAATCTATAATCTCGTGTAGTTTTTTGTTATTTATTTTTGATCAATTAAAGAAGAATGATTGAATGAATTTAATTTATAAAATAATTTAAATTAATTAGAATATGTTCTGAAATTGAGAATCTAGATTAATTTGAAAACGAATAGAAATGAAAAGAGAAATTGAAACAATAGGGGTATGTGTAAGATAAAAAAAAAATTAGAAACAGAGGGGGAAAGTGACTAATCAGATTTGCCCAGAAAACAATATAAGAAAAGTAAATTAAACTAATAATAAAATCTCGGAGTTGGTGACAATGTTAAATAAAGGGATCAAGGTGATGGGATTGATTGGAGGAGAAAATTCAAGGGAGGGATAAAAAGATCAAAAAGAATAGAGAAGTTGTTTTTGAGAATATAAGAGATTGATTTTTATTAGATTAACTAATATGTGTGATATAGAATTGATAGAATTAGGAGATATTAAATTGATCAATATATTAAAATAAGGTATTAGTAATTTAATGATGAAATTTGTTATTAATTGTAAAAAAATAATTAATATCAAATATTAGAAAGAATTAATCTAAAACAGTATAATTAATATTAATCATTTATGAAAGTTGAGATTCTAATAAATTTGATAAATGAAATAATATGAAATATTTAAGTATAATTGTTGATCAATTATCATTATTAAAAGATAAATAAATATTTATGTAGTAATTTTTTTGTTATTTAATTGTTAATTTAACATAAATTTATATATCGGAATGAATGTTAGGTAAGTTTGTTCGTATGGAAATGAATGAGTTGATAAGGATTTTATTGATTTTATGTGAATGAGTGATATTTTGGGGGTGGGATTTTATTGATTTTATGTATGTCGTGATATTTAGATAAAGTAAGTTGGATTAATTTGTTCTGTGGGATGTAGGGTGGGTTCTATGATTATAATAACGGAGGTAGGTGAAGGGTAATTGTGGTGTGTTTTCATGTTTATGGAGGAGACGGGATGTTTTGTGATATAATTGAGTGGGTTCATATAATTTCTAAAAGTTTCCTGGTATTACTGGGATTCGATTTGAATCTATGTATAAAATAAATAAAGTAGGTATGGGTGTTAGAAATTATGTGAGAAATTATGTAATCGGATGGAAGAAAAGGTGAAAAAAAAGGAATAAAGGATTAGAGTAGGTAGTGAGGTTTCATAGAAATAAATATATATTAGTACGCTATGATGTTTTTTTCAAAATTAGCACACACCTATCCTTTATGAAAGGCTGATGCCAAGTATTCCATAACTGTGCTAAAAGAAAAGCAATTTATTTAACTTGGAAAACCCTGGACGAATTTGAGTGATCATGGAACTCCTTTATATTAAAAAATAGAAAAATTGGCTTCAGCAAGAACAGATACATCATGATCTCCCCTCTATTTGTAACCGCTAATCTAACCCATGTGAATGGGTTATAAAAAAGTTGGGGAACATATTTTGTGTACATTTGAAAGATAACCATCAACAGGGGTTTAAAGTATTGCTACAAATGGTTAAAATAATTAACTATACATACCACAAATCTACAGGGTTAGCTCCAGAATGCTTGCACTATGGTCAGGTTGAGACTTCTCTTTTTAAATGCCCCATCCTTATTGGGATGAAATGGTAAATGTAATGGAGGATCAGAGTTTGCTAGTGACAGATTAAAAAAAGCTGAACAGAGAATAGAAAAGGCAATGCTCCCTGGATACAATTTACAGTAGAAGACTGGGTTTGTGTTAAAACTCAGCCAATTAGCAAATTAAGTGATAAACAATATTAAAATGTTTCCCTTTATTTGAAGGCCCATATAGGATCATCCAAAAATGCAGATCTAATGCATTTATAGTACAAGGAAAAAGAAATAAAAAGGGCACTTATAATGCACAAAGCTTAAAACCCTTTTAAAGAAAATGGGGGAAGATCCCACAGGGTAATTAAAAGTTTTTCTTATTACTTTTTTGTTCAAGAAAGAGTGTAATGAGCTGGTATTTTGCAGCAAGCTCATATTCGTACATATATATGTACATATATACATTATTAAAATCGAGTATATATTATTTAATAATAAAACTTATATTTTATACTATAAAATAAATGATAAAACTTATTTTTTTGAAATGGAATTTTAAAACTCTTGAAATCATTTAAATCAAGATAAAAAATAAGATCTTGCAAGTTTTTTTTATAAAAGTTTGTTTTTTGTTTTATTTCTAATTCTTAGAATTTCTTAAAGATAGAAGGGAAAAGAAAATATATAATTTTTCTGCAATAAACTCTATTGTTGAAATTTTGATAGTGGATGTATTTTTGTACTATCTATTACACTCATCAATTTCGAATGTTTCTACAGGATTATAAGTAACATTGAAAAAAACTATAAATTATGGGATTGCCTTTTGTTTGACATTAATTAGTATTTTGCCAAAGTTAGTGATTGATCTATTGGTTTTGATTTGGCTTGGACTTTTTGACAATTTAAAACCTGCAAAGCCAAATTAAATAATTAAAAAAACAAAGAATATGTTGAGTGATGAGAGAACATTCCCCTTGGGGAACCTCTCATTCTGTCACCACCTGAAACTGCCACTGGAAATGCCGACTTTGCATAGGTACATGTAGAGTTAGCTGAGGAAACTGGATTAAAATGGAAATCTAGGACAAACAACAACAAGCATAGGATGAAATACTTCTCCCGCAGGACCAATACACTGATCGATCAGGGTTATTACAAAAAACATTTGTGTGTAATAATGTAATAGAATTTCGAAAAGCTTTCACTTCAAGCAGATATAAGTTTCAACAATAAAATATTTTTTATAGATTTGTTAATTACATATACTTCACTAACTTAAATTAACCAACATTATATATATGTTTTATTTTATTAAATAATCTTCCTTTCCTTACCTATCATTATTATACTAGTAGTGTGTATTTACATAAAATTGTATATTCAAAACAAGGGAATAATAGGGTTTAACATTTGCAAGAGAGGGTTTGAGCACTGCTAATAAGCATGCTCTTATCACAAGTTACATTTTAATTCAATAATTATTGGTAATTTTCTATACATTTGGATAAAATATGGTGCATGTTTCTTCAAAAATGATTTATTAAATCAGGATTAGTAAGAAATAGATTAGTATGGTTTGATTAAATAAATGTGAGGGGAGGGAAAAAGAAGAAAGAAAGTAAGATAGTGTAATAAATATTTCAACATTGGTCAAGCATCTGTTTGGTTTTATTTAACTAGATAAGTATGATATTCATCTTATAGAATTTAAGTCCGATATAAATTATTTTAGAAATTTCATTTGATGATTGCAGTTTGTAAATAAATAATCAACCATGATTGTGAAAACAATCTGGTTCCAAGCTAGAAAAACTTGGTGGTACCCTCGAACAGCCACCGTATTATAATAATTTTTGAAAATTTACAGACAAAGGCAAAATGTCATGGTACAGAGAAAAGAAATATAATCCATCAGATTTAACTTTAAAACATTAATGCTCTATCTCTATAATCAGTTTGTGCTATAATATATATATATATATATATATTAAAAAATTTAATGCTAGAATTGGTAAACAAATGAAAGATGAGAGTGTTGTGGGTAATTTTGGTTATGGTAATAGAAACAAGAGAGGACATATACTTATGGAGTTTGCAGAAAAAGGAAAATTTTATATTATCAATTCTTTTTTTGAAAAAAATGTTAAAAGGAAATGGACATGGAAGCATCCAAGTGAAAATACAGCAGAATTGGATTATATTTTGACAAACAGAAAATACATATTTCAATATTGTAATGTTCTTAATAAACTTAACACAAGATGTGATCATTGATTAGTAAGATATAAAAAATATGGGTTAATACAAAACTAGAGAGACAAAAATTATTATGAAAAATAATATTTACAGTTGATATTCCTAATCTTCAGAAACATTCTAATAAATTTAAATTAGAACTTACAAATCAGTTTTAAGTATTTGTAGATTTTGAATTTGATTCAGATTTGAATGAAATTAATAAGAAAATAACTCATACACTTTCAAAATCGTTGATAAAAAGCAGCAATTAACCACTAAAATTTCTACTGAGACTAGAGAATTTATAAAGAAAAGAAGGAATATGACGATATACAAAAATGATGCATTAAAAAGGATTGAATATATTGAATTTTGTAAAATGGTGTGGAAAAGAATTGAAAATGATATAAGAAAGTGTAACTGTGAACTAGGAAGGAAAGCTGTGGAAAAGAATAAAAGTTTCAAGAGTCTAAAACAACATTTTGGTATTGGTAGAAAATTTATATCTGCAATAAGAAAAACGATGAAACTGTCACTAAAAATAGAGATGATTTCATGAAACGTGTAGAAGATTTCTGTCAAGAACTATATAGTAATAAAGAACAAGTATCTCCTATTTCTATTATATCTTCTGAATTGTCCAGAATTTTAAATGACGAAGTGAGACATGGAATTAAATTTATGAAGAATGGAAAGGCTCCAGGTAATGATGGAATTATAACTGATATATTAAATAAAGTAGGTAAAGAAATAGATTTTTTTTAGCAATGTTATATACCAAATGTCTAAATGATAAAAATATACCAGATGATTAGAAGAATGCAGTAGTAATATTAATATTTCAAAAAAAGGTGATAAAGAAAATATTGGAAATTACAGACCTATCAGTCTTTTATCAGTTTTATACAAATTTTTATTAAGATAATTACAACTCATCTACAGAGAAAATTGGATTTCCACCAACCAAGAGAACAAACTGGAGTTAAAAGTGGTTTTAGTACAGTATATCATATCCATCTATTAAAAGAATTTATAGAAAGGACAAATAAATATGAGTTACCATTATTCTTTGGATTTGTAGATTATGATAGGGCATTTGATTCTATATATATTTCTTCAGTGATAATAGCATCAGATCATTAAAATATAGATCCAGGATATTGCCATAATTAAAAAATATTTGTAAAAATGCAACAGCAACAATTAAATTACATAATGATACTAGGAAAGTCAACATTGAGAAGAATGTAAGACAGGGTGACTCCATATCTCCAAAACTTTTTACAGCAGTGTTGCAAGAAGTATTTTGTGAATTAAAATGGGAAGCTATATAAGTGAAAGTAAGTGGAGATTATTTAAGCTATTTAGATTTTTCAGATGATGTAGTTATTTTTGCAAGTAATGTTTTAGTGCTTCAGGAAATGTTGCAGGAGTTATCAGATGAAAGTAGGACTAAAGATAAATGTTAAAAAGTCTCGAGTAATGTTCAATGGATTTTCTTATAATATGAAAATAAAGATTGATTACAATGAGTTAGAAGAAGTTAACAGCTACAAATATCTTGATCAGATTATTAATACAGATGAAAACGTAATGGATGAAATTAATCACAGAATTAAACTTGGGTGGAGTGCTTTTGTTAGAAATAATTTGATATTAAAAGGAAATATGCCTTTGTGTTTGAAAAGGAAGGTTTTCAATAAATCTGTTTTACAAGTTTTTACTTATGGATCTGAGACTTGGACATCTGATAGGAGAGCAATATAGAGAGCTTCAGACCACTCAAAGAAATATGGAGAGATGCATGTTGGGAATAACAAGAAGAGATTGAAAATGTGATATATGGTTAAGAGAACAAACATGTGTTATTGACCTCATTGAAACAATTAGAAGACTGAAGTGGAACTGGGCTGGACATATTGCTAGAAGAAATGATAATAGGTAGGCATTTGAGATCTTAAACTGGATTCTAAGAGATTGTAAACAACACAAAAAGGGACAACACATGAGATGGATGGATGAAGTAAGAAAGTGTGCAGGGATGATGTGGAGAAGATAAGCTAAAGATTGGAGATGGATTGATCTTGGAAAGACCTTCATCCTGCAGTGGATTGATAATAGTTGTTGATGATGATAATATATAAATATCATGTTGATCTAAATCAACTTTTTTTCTTGTATTAAACTTTCACATTTACCCCTAATACTCATAATGTACTATATTTTACCACATACCATATTTCGGTTTCTTTACAAGTTACATTTATTTAGGTGGTGCCATTGACTTTAAACTTTGGACATTAAAAATACCATTTTCATCTTCAGAGGTTTCTAAGAGAAATGCATTCTCCCCATTATTTTTCTATTTGGAGTAGTCCTTCATACATGGTAAAAAAATTTAAACTTATATTTTTGCAAGTCACTAACGTGAAGAGTCTCAAATGTAAAATAGTCTATGGCAAATATTTAAGGTTTATGAGACATTTAGACAATCTTTGTTTGTATCCCCTCACTCAAATTATCACTAGCTTTTGATATATCACTTTTATAGTCTATTTCTTCTTTGATTAAAGTGAATAAAAGAGTCCTAGTTAATATAGGCTTTCTATATCCAAAATGGAGATGCATCACAGTAAATTTAGTTGATTCATTTTGGGTTACATTTTTGTAATTAATAACTTTTTTCAACTTATTTACTCAGTGATGGTGGTTATCTCCTAGGTATACTCTAAACAACCTACTCAATTTATTCATTACTCTTTCACAGGAGTTAGCTTGCAGGTTTCTAAGTGAACACAAAATAGGGTTTATATTTTCCTGTTCAATCTAACCTGAATTATTTATCAAAATAATCTTCATTACTAAGGCAATTTCATTTATCCAAGATGTTCTTGCACTTTACTTAAATTGGCTTAAATTTTGCTTTAAAAAACATAATTATTTGTTGCTGGTAAAGTCAAAATATTATAATTAATAAAGTATTGCTTTCTATTTAAATTTCTGATTTTTGCTGTTTTAATCTTATCTTTTTTGTCATATGATATTCTGTGTTTGAAAAATCAAGAAATTCAAATTTTGTATATGACAATCTATCGAGAGGCTTTGCAAACATTTATTTTAATGTTAAAAGTCACTTATATTTTTTTATATTTTAATTTCAAAAAATTTTAAAGATGTCAGGAGAATTCAAAGCTTGTTAAATTCTACAGTAATGAATAACCATTGTTTTTTTAAGTCTTGAACTTTGTAATATTACTTTAGAAAATATTACAAATGGCTACAAACTTGACTTTTTTGGAATATTTATGATTATTTTTGTGCAATAATAGTGTTATAATTGTATAATAATTATTAGAAATCAAAATATATATTATTACATATTTATTTTTTACAGAAATATTTTATTTTGAAATATAAAAAAGGTCTATTGATACTAGTTGGTTAGCCATACTGTGCCACTAGGTGACACTGCAGTACCCATCCAGAACCACCAAGAAGCATGCAAGCGATAAATTTCCATCCAAAAATCACTGAAATCAATGTAAAAAGTAAAATACAAATTACAAAAACAAGAAATCACTCTAAAATACAAATTACAAAAACAGAATATTGGTCAAATACATAAAACACAACTTCCCCCCATAAAGAAATTGATCAAAAATAAGTCAAATACAAATTACAAAAACAAAAATAAATCATGAATGCTATTTTAAAAAGCCTATGAAATAAAAGAAAAACTATAATACTAAATCTCAAAAAATTAACATACCCTAAATGCTATTGAATCTTTTTTTCAAAAGCCTATGAAAGTGATAATTCAAAAAATGGTGAAACTGAATTGTAGTACATTTTTTAAAAAAATTCCTCTTATTTTCAACATATTAGTGGAGTATCAACAAACAAAAATCTAATTAACCTTCTTTTCAAAAATATACTAAATTTCATCAATATTTAAAAAATAAAAAACCAAGCGATAATTAGAAAAATTGTGGATTGTGGGAAAAATGAATTGGGATCATCCCTGGATGTTATTGTACTAACACATATAATGATAATTCACAAGCTTTAAAAACAGACTATTACATATTAAGTAATTAAATATAGATAACAACGAGTGCATAGCGATGTTGTTACCACTTAAAATGGATTTTTAAGCAGCAATTTATATCAGCAAAAAGCAATGAGAACATTATAGCAGAGATCTTCTAATTGTCCCTCCCAAGAAATTTATTAAGTTAACTAAATTCTGCTTTGAAATTATGGCATATCATAGGATATGAATTCGAAATTGGAAATGAAATAAAGTAATTAGAATAAAAAAGGGGCATGGCCACAGATTATAGAAAGTTTAAAATTATAACTGATTATAGTTAAAGAAAAAATTATTAAAAAGTTACATTTATAGGTGAGCCTGTAAGTAATTGATAATTTATAATTTAACAAATGTTCATTATAGCTAGCTTCATTTAAATATTATAAGATTTTAAAATAGATTTATAGACATCTGTGGCGAAGAAATATTACCAATTTTCTCCAATCCTGAGTTGTTCAGCAGTTGTCGTAGGTAATTGATGTTTGTAGCACAAAAATGCATTAAAAACAATGTTCATATGTGAGGCTTTTTGAACAAAAATTTATTTAGAGAAGCTTTTTTCAAACCAATTGCAGCACACTTAACTAACAACAGCAGATTAAAGAAGGTAGTTCAACAGTGATTATTTGGTGGTTTAAAAAATACAACAGCAATGGCAGAATTTAACAGCAGGTTTTAGCAACCAATTATTTAAAGAAGATAGTTCCAAAAATTGTAACATACCAATGCAATTTATAATAGGCAAAAAGAACATTCAAATTTTTGACACTTTTGGAGCAAATTTTTTTAGAGAAGCTTATTCAAATAGATTGCAGCATGCTTAACTAACAACAGCAGATTAAATAAGGTAGTTCAACAGTAGAGAGAGTCTATTACATCACATTTCATTTTGTGTATATAGACTGTGATGTGTAATATGTTTCAGTGTGATTATATATATCTTTCCTAAGAATCTTATATATATATATATATATATATATATATATATGATAAACAAATATATATCTTTCCTAAGAATCTTATATAACATACATATATAATAAAATGTTTATGCAATTATTTACCAGTTTTTAATTTTAAAATTGCATAGATCTTTATATTTCTATTGTTAAATTTCTTAACTCAGCTCTTTTGGTAATCTTTGTAAAACAAAGTAATCCCCAAGTGAATAGAAAATGGCGCTGCATGATTGTATTTATGTTCACCTTAAACAAAATTTGTTATTTTTAAAATAAACATTTAAGCTACACACAATTTTAAAAGTTAGATATAAAGTTGTGTAAACATTTTGTTATATATTTATATTATATGAGATTCTTAGGAAAATAATGAATTTAATTGATACACAGAAATTAAAGATTTACATATATATATATATATATATATATATGTAAACATGTAATATGTTACAGTGTGATTATATATATATATATATATATATATATATAATCACACTGTAACATATTACATGTCACAGTTTGTACTTGCAAAATGAAATGTGACACAAAAACCTCTCATCGCTTGCATAATTTTCCTTTCACATGAAAAATATAATTGCTTGGGCTAACAAATTTAATCAAAATGTAACTGAACTAGACTTTCAAAATACGTGTTTAGTTTTATTATGATATATTAATTGTTTTTGAGTGCTAAAAATACAACTTTATAGTATTATGTTTATTTTTTGATGGTGTTAATATGGATTTTTATGCAGATGAATACAATATTAAACATGCACAAACTTTCGGGCAACATTTCAAATTCCTGCACTGAAATTTAAGTGGATATAGTGTTTTACCATCTTTTCTCACTCAATATGATGAAAACTTTGGATATCCCAAAGACAGAACATGAGGCAGTGGAGTTCTTCCAAAGTAAAAGTGTTCTGCCATCTCAAAAAGTGTGTATCAACGCCCATCAAATCACACTTTATGTGAGCCCAAGTGCACAATTAAATTTGAATGTTCTTTTTGCCTATTTTAAATTGCATTGGGATATTATATTTTGCAGAACTACCTTCTGTAAATAATTGTTAGCTAAAGCCTACTGTTAAATTCTGTCATCGCTGTTGTATTTTTTAAACCACCAAATAACCACTGTTAAACTACCTCTTTTAATCTGCTGTTGTTAGTTAACTATGCTGTAATCCGTTTGAAAAAAGCTTCTCTAAATAATTTTACTCATAAAACCTCAACATTTTTAATTGTTTTTTATGCCTCAAACATCAAGTGCCTACTACAAATGCTGGACAACTCTGGAGGAAAATTAGTAGTTTTTCTTCTCAACAGATCTCTATAAATCTATTTTAAAAACTTATAATATTAAATGAAGCTAGCTATAGTAAACATTTGTTAAATTATAAATTCTCAATTACTCACAGTCTCACCTATAAATGTAACTTTTTAATAATTTTTCCTGTAACTGTAATCAGTTATAATTTTAACCTTTCTATAATTTGTGGCCATTCCTATTTTCTATTCTAATTATTTTATTTCATTTCTAAATTCGAATTTATATGTTATGATACGGCATAATTTTGAAGCACAGAATAATTAATTTAATAAATTTTTGGAAGAGACAATTAGAAGCTCTCTGATGTAATGTTCTCATTGCTTTTTAGCTGATATAAAGTGCTGCTTTGAAACATATTCTAAGAGATAACAACAGATCGCTATGCACTCATTGTTATATGTATATTTAATTACTTAACACATAATGATCTGTTTATTAAGGTTTGTAAATTATTATTATATCTGTTAGTTCGATTACATCCAAGGATGATCCCAATTCATTTTCCCCCCATCCACCATTTTTCTAATTATTGCTTTGTTTATTTTTTAAATATTGATGAAATTTAGTATATTTTTGTAAAGTAGATTAATTAGGTTTTTTGATTGCTGATACTCCATGTAATAGTGTTGAAAGTCAGATGATTTTTTTTAAATGTACTGCAATTCAATTTTTTTGCCATTTTATGTATTTGTTCAATTTCTGTTTTTGTAATTTCTATTTTAGAGCAATTTCTTATTTTTGTAATTTGTATTTTACTTATTTTTGCTTAATTTCTTCATGCAGGGGTGGGGTTGCATTTGACATATTTGAACGATTTCTGTTTTTGTAATTTCTACTTTATAGCAGTTTTTTCAATTTGTTCAATTTCTTGTGGGGGGTCATGTTTGATGTATATGACTGATATCTCTTTTTGTAATTTGTATTTTATAACGGTTTTTTTGATTGTCTTTTGATTTTGATTTTAGAATGATTTGTTCAATTTCTTGCCTTAGACATTTTAATTTTATATCAATTTCAGCAATTTTTGGATAGAAATTTATCACTTGCATGCTTCTTGGAGGTTCTGGATGGGTACTGCAGCATCACCTAGCATCACAGTATGGCTAACCAATTAGTACCATTATATGTTTCTGATTTAACATTACCAGAAAAATTACAGTGGCAGCAATTACAATTTGTTCCAAACATGTCATCACCTACAGTCTGTTGAAAATATAGCAATATAATAAAAAATAATTTAAAAATTTAAACTTTTAAAGCATAGGTTGATAGATTCATCAGATATTGATAATTATTCATTCATATTTTAAATATAAACATCAAATAAAAAAGTTTACGTTCCTTTGCAAACTCAATCCACTTCACTTAATGAAATGATTTGTTTTGGTTAAAATATAATTTTTAAAATAATTGTGAAATCAAATGTAATTTTTTTACAATTTATTTCATTTCTAAACAAAAATATCTATCAAATGAAATAAAATTTATTATATTTTGATATATGAAAATGGTTTAATCTTAAAATGAAAGTGGAATGTTTACAGCAAGTGAAAACAAAGAAAACTGTCACAATGTCAGCACATTATAAGGTAGTTAAAATTTTAAAATTAAATTTATAATTATAAAAAATTCAACAAAACAATGTATGTTAAATGGAATTGTGTCCATTTCATTTTTTCTCTGTCATCAATAATATTTACTTGACTAATTTGCTCCTAAAAATTATTAAAATGTAAATATAAATACTGATATTTATTTAAATATGGTTACTTAATAATTTTATAAGAAATAATAAAAACTATACAAATTATATATAATTATTGTTTTGTTTTTATAACGGAAACAAAAGACAATATACTATAAACACACTAATATCTTTTTACTTTCTGCACAATTACATTATTCTTGGTTTTATTAATTATCATTGGCTCCAAATAATTTCTATTGTTTTTATGTTTTATCATGAGAAAGCTTCTGTTTTTTGAATATTGGAGAAAGAACCAAAAATTTGCCAAAAAATTATTATATTTAAAGTTTTACTGTTAATTATTCAAAATGGACTCAGTTCATTAATAACAGATATTGTAGATTTCAGTTCACTCACCATTTGATAGGATTATTATATAAATAATTAATATTTCACAAATAAATCATCAAATATTACTTTAATTGTAATTTTAATAATCAGCGTTAAGCTAGTGCACATGTGCTTTGTATATTTTTAACTATAAATGAATACTCTCACTTCAAATACAAGATAAGTCTTTGGAAAGATACAATGAATCCATCTATCTTTTTGAACCCAAATGCTTATGTATGAGCAAATCTTAAGTATTTGAAAATGAGAGCATGAAGATATTAAACAATCACTTTAAATTACTTTTACATGCTTGAATGAATGATGCTGGTGAAATTTACTAGAATTTATGACACATCATTCTTATTTGAAATTAAATGTATGAAAATAAACTATTTATTTTATATAGTGCAATGTTTATAAACTGTAATATTAATAATCAGCATTAAGCTAGTGCACATGTGCTTTGTAAATTTTTAACTATAAATGAATACTCACATTTCAAACATAAGATAAGTCTTTGGAAAAGATAGAATGAATCCATCTTGTGTTTGAAGTGAGAGTATTCATTTATAGTTAAAAATCTACAAAGTGCATGTGCACTAGCTTAATGCTGATTATTAATATTATAGTTTATAAACATTGGGCTATATAAAATAAATAGTTTATTTAATTGTAATTATAATTATGCACTTTTTCTCATATCTTAGTGAAGCTGTAGTTATTTAATATTAACTATTTTATGTAAAAGAGTGCATAAATATAATTACAATTTTAATAGTAATTAAAAAAGATTTACCTATTTAATTGTAATTGCAATTTTGTTTGTAAAATATTTAAATCAGTTGTAATTTACTTATTTTAATCAATTATTTGGATAATAGCTTCTACGGACAGAAAGAAACCAGTAAATTTATTATTTATTATTAATTAAACAGAAAGAATTTCATATTTTCACATATAAACCTTAATAATTCATATAATAGCTGTGATGTATTGCTAAATATAGAGGAAACTCTCAAACCCAAACACAATATAGAGATTATAAAGATAAGAATGGCCATATTATTTTTAACCTAAATTTTTAATTATATTATTGTAATAGATTATTGATATTAGGAGGCAAATAACATCCAGAATTCAAGTGTTATAAATAAAATATCTATAACATCACTGTATAAAGTGCATACATGTATATCACAATCATTAATTTCAGATGCATATGTGAAACAAACAAAATGCAAAAGCAAACTGCCTAAAACGTTTTAGCACAATATAATCTACCTAAGGAATTATTTATATAATATATGCAGATCACATTAGACACTCTCATATCTCAAAATTTTACTGTAAAATGCATTGTTTAAATGATTTTTGAATAGCTTCAGAAAAAGAACTTTTGTTAAACTAAAATTAAAATATTCAAATACTAAATCTTTGTTTCTTAAAACATTTTCCTTAGGAAAAAGATTGATTTAACTTAAGCTAAATTTTGGTTATTAAAATAACCTCAACTATTTAAAACTCTGTAGAAGAAAAACAACCTTAAGAAATGAAACCAAGTTTTCTTTCATCTTGAATATTTAAGGTCATAGAATATTACTTTTAAAACTTTATTGTCAAACACAATGAAATTTTTTCAGTAGGATCTCTAACTTTAAAATAATAATAAAAATATTCAAATAATAATACAATATATCAAATTCACTGTGGAGTATAAGTATTTGAACTAATTTAATATTAAAAGACAAATAAATACAAATAGATAAATTCATATAAATCAAATTATAAATTGATTGATACTTCTAAATTTTACTGGCTTGTGGTAATTATTATTTTAAAAGTTTATCAACTTGTTTATAAAGTAAATAACTGGTTAACTGAAATCCAATATATGACCAACAGCAGATTATTTATTTATAAAGATAAAATTACATTTATCTACTTACATTTTTAATAGACATGACAAATACAGAACTCTTTGATAAGTCACTAATAAAACGTTTTTGTTAATATTTTTTTTTTCAAATATTGATTACATTCGATTTCATATTTCCAATTGGAGTTTCCATTAAAAGTTTTACTGTTGAAAAGTGTGTCTGTTTTAGCTGAAATTTGATATATGTGATGATAGTTGCATAATGTTGGACATAATTCAGGAACAAGAATTTAATATCCTTATGATTATGAGTTTTATGCCAGGAATTAAGTTTCTTGGTGACTTCTTATTAGCACTTTCTTTTTTATTCAATTACTGGTAGAGATGCTTTGTATATTGTGTTGGCAAACATTCATTTATGTTAGATAATGATCAGAGACCGTGACAAAAGACCAAAAACTAAAGACAATGTTATTTTTTATATCAGCCTATTTATATCATTACAAACATTGCAAAATACATTTTAATTAATTAAATAAGCCAGTAAATGTTTTTGATTACACACATTAACTAAATTCTGATAAATAATCATCATGTTGATAAACAATCCTTAGCTATCACAATCCCTAAAATTATGTTTAATTGACATTTTAAATCCTTTGAAAAACCTGAAATAAGGCCTCATAAAAAATCAATTTGCAAAGAATTTCATTTAATAATGAGATAAACTATTTTATCAAACTTTTCTAAATTAATATTTAATTAAGTTTTATTTTTTTAACATATTTTTGCTTAAAAACAAATTTAGTTGAAATAAATTTAGTTTATTTATCTTTTAGATAAACTAAAAATTTACTTAATTTTGTCTTAAGTACAGTTTTTTATCAACATGTCAGTATGTATATAATAAAAATCTTAATCTGATAAAAAATATATATAAATTTAACTTGTAAAACTGAATTTATATAATAAAAATCTTAATCTGATAAAAAATATATATAAATTTAACTTGTAAAACTGAATTTTAATTTACACTTGCTAAATATACATTTATTATCAAATATAAATGATAAATTAAAATATATGATGAACTATCTCAACATACATATACATATATTGTAATGGTATGAACTCAAGGTGTGAGAGCTGAGGTGATGACACTCATCATCATCAACCTCAGTTAATACAAAATTTAAACATAAATAATACAACTGAATGTGCTTAGAAGATCAACACTATAAATAAATATAAGTTCACCAGAACTAAACAAATGTAATAATCATTCATCATCATTGATGATCAACAATAAAAATAAATCAGCAGCCAATCTTATGACTGGATTTGAAATGGGTCTACAATAGACAAGAATAATTATTTAGCTCTTGCTAGCTTGAGCATATTATTAGCACAAACTTAAGTGCTAATCCTTCAGAATATATAACAATAAAAATAATGCTGAGATACTAAAACATGCTGCTCATCATCAGTACTCTGGTTCTTAATACCATTAATGTCTGTCTAACCATAACTTAATTTCTAAATAAATAATTAAACTAAATAAAATGTACTGCATAGACATTGAAGAATATCTCCTTTGTGTCAATCCAGGATTATCATAAATAGGATGTCTGTAAACATTGAATATAAATTCTTTTATATAACAGATTATCACATGTGAATTCAGCTCAGAGAACAAAAGCTCAATATCTTTTACAATGAACAAAAGATATAATACAAACATAATATTTTTAATCTATTTTATGATTGAGTAAATTTACTTGAATACATTAACAATGAAATATCAATTTATTAATAACAATAAAAATAAAATTAAGGTCTGCAGAATACACCTATACATATAAATTAAGCCTTCTGATTTTGATTAATACCAAAAGAAATCCACTATTACATTGTAATTTACATATATGTCTCAATAGGTTTATATAAAACATATTTATAATCACACAGATTGTGACATAACAATTTATGAACATATTTGCCATGTCATAAACCTGCAAGAAAAATTCATTTGATATAATACATAACTAATAAAACATGCAAAACTCTCCATAAAGTACTGCTGCTCAGTGCAAGCCAGAGTAATAAATGGATGCCAGAAGGCTTATGCACACAATCCCTATCTAGTGACTATTCATCTAATATCCATTAATTACTCTGGATTGCACTGAGTGGCACTACTGTATGGAGAGTTTTTCCTGTTTTAATAACAGTTATAAGCAAGCATAAGAAATGGTGATCATGTGACATAACTAATGACTGGTTTAACATATATGTGTGTACACTTGGAAATGTGTGCACACACTGGCATTTATAAAAAGTAAACCTAATAAACCACATATATTTTCAATATACAAGTAATTCAAAGTTAAAAATATACATAAAATTCATATATATATATATATATATATATATATATATATATAAGCACTCAGATGCACTGTATAATAATTTAAAAATTAACATGTATGAATTGTCTTAGGCTTATAAAAAATACAAATCATTTTTAATCATATATAAATGCACATGTATATGTGTATATAAAAATATCGATAGTATGAATCAAAGTTTTTAACTCATTATTGCTAATGGTAAAAAATATCACATCTTTGACAGTCCTTCATAAAAGTTTTCTTTTTCTTTTTAACAGGTTACTCCTAATTAGTTGTAAATGTTTTTAAAAATACTCCAGCAACTTTCTTTGTTTTCCAATTTAAAATGATTTCTGGAGTCTAGTTTTTTATAAAACAATCTATGAATCAGACCATTTTGTTATTTTTTCAGACTTATAGTTCAAACCAAAATTATTTACTGGTTTTACTTTTAAATTATAGATTTTAAATGTCATTTTCAATGAATTTTTTAAAATACTATTGTTTACAATAGATATAACACTACTCACCAGCTATACTATATATATATATATATATATATATATATATATATATATATATATATATATATATATATATATATATATATATATATATATATATATATATAAAATATAGGGTATATGAGCACATACTTTCACACCACCCATCTCTCTCCACTCTATCTAATAACACTGATACACCTAAACACATACATGCTGAAAAGATAAATAATCACCAATATACATATTTCATGCTAAACCAGCAATCATCAGTTGGTCCAGACTATCATCTTTACACACATATATAGTATAAGTGCTCAGATATATATTAAGATAGACAATTCTCATAGTTTAATGGATAGGCTTCAATCCACTCCACACTCCAACTCTTCAACCGTCCATCCAATTGAAAATCTGATGATGGAATGCTCAAAGGCCACCCTGAGGCCGAGATTATTGTCACACCCATGTTGACCTAAAGTCAATCTGAACCCCACATGTACAGAACATAATCCATTTAATACATATGCAAGGATGGGCAGACATCTCTATAATGTAATAACTGAAACACAGGCTTGTTATATACCTGTGGCTATATATATGTAATATAGGGTATATGAGCACAGACTTTCACACCACCCACCTCTCTCCACTCTATCTAATAACACTGATACACCTAAATATATGATGCAGTACTTTTGTCTTTGCCCCTTTGCATATACATAAAACAATATACATATAAAATAAATCTTTATCAAGCTAATGGACTCTCTGGGTAAGCTGGTTCTTTTTAAACAGTAGATGGCTCTAATGTTACCTGAAAAGGTATAATCTGATAATTGTTGGCATACATACAGTCAGATCCATTTCATCTAGAATTTGATAGACTTCTGGTATACTGGTTAGTGCACAATATATACAGGATAATGAATCACATAATATCTAGACCTTGCTTCCATGTGAATCCAAACTTTACTGTTGTGGATTAGTAGCAGCATCTGGACATACACTGTCTTACCTTCATTTATATTTTTATAATCACTCTGTATAATTGTAAAATTTTAAGAAATCTAATCTTTCTTTCAATCTTTTTATAATCAGGGTAGGAAAAACAGCAATTAAAATAAATTTTATTTAACTTGATTGGAAAAAGTTAATGACACTTTTCAATTTACTTTAATCCTTTGAAAAACAATTTATAGCATCAAAATGTTATACAAGCTTTAATTTAAAAAAAAATCTAATCAAAATAGATAGGCAATTTTTATAATTATCAGTATATCTGTTTTAACATAAAAACATGCTTGTTTTTATTTCAAAATCAGAATTAATAAAATATTAATTAGATCTTTCTAAATTTTTAATTTATGTTTTTTTAAAAGTCAAAATAATTTAATCCTTAAGTGCTATTGTACAGGATAGAAAATCCATCCTTACTTTTTGAAGTTCTAATATGGTTTTAAAAAATGTCTTTGATATAGTTTTAATTAAAGATTTGTAAATAAGTTGTTAATATTATTGTTATTAATGGTTTTATTGTTATTTAGTTCAGGTTTATTTATTTATTATGATATATGCTTTGTTTTGAAATAGATCATTATAATGGCAATATATGTATATAATTATGAGAGTGTGTATAAAGAAATAATCATTAACAGTGGTATGTAAATTGCTAAATATAATTATATTGTACCTTTATTTATTTATTTATTTATTTAAAAAAATTATAAAAGATATAATAACTGAAACACAAGCTTGTTATATACCTGATGATTGCTGTTTTATCATGAAATACGTATATTGGTGATTATTTATCTTTTCAGCATATATGTGTTTAGGTGTATCAGTGTTATTAGATAAAGTGGAGAGAGGTGGGTGGTGTGAAAGTCTGTGCTCATATACCCTATATTATATAAAAGATATAGTAGTATTATTCTGGTTGTTTAAATATTCATTTGATTTGTAAATTACAACATAAATTTTTCAATGTAATATATATGTATTTTTTTTATTGACATTATTTTTTCTTTTATTTTGTTATTTAAAAAAATATTTTAAAACTGCTAAACTATAGTGTTAAAGATATTTTTTAAATCAGCACGTGAATTTACAACAATAGAAGAGAGCTCACTATGGAATGCAGGATAATTGTCATCAGTCTGGCTGGTTAAAAAAAAAAAAGAAGACATAACTTTTTGTTTGTCATTTTTTTCCAAATTTCTCTTATAAATTTTCTTACAAAAATTATTGGATTAAGGATTAATACTAAATATGGTTTGCTAAGTTCAACTTTATCATTTTGAGGCATTTGCCTCTCTACTTGCCCATCTAACAACATTGGAAACTTCATGAAACACAAAACCAAAAAGTAAACTGGCATTCATAAATAAGTTTAAAAATAGCTATTTGTAATTATATATCTTAGTATAATTTACAAATTTCTTTATGATCCAAAGTATTCTTCAACTTAACTGGTACATAATTGGATATCACTGAAATGACTGAAATTAATTGTTTTAACAACAAGAAGCATATGTCTTAATTTACTTATAATATGTACATATTTTACATCAATTCAAGCCATTTTAGGATGAATAAAATAAGTGAAAGTGCTTAAAATAACTGGGATTTGAAATGACAAGACACTAAAGCAGTCAAATGATAACAAAATTTATCTTTTTTTTTCATTGTCTATTATTATTATTTTTTGTGTAACATTTAAATATATCTTTATGAAAAAAATATACAACTGAAATCTTTGAAAACTAACTTACAAATTTCTTTTGAATGTTAAAATTTTAAGAATGATGAAAGTCGATTTTAGTATATATATTTGTTTATTTATTTTAAAAACATTTTATAGCTTAAACTATGTGAATAGGTTGTAATTATAAAGACATATAATATGTTTGGGTTTTTTTTATTTGATTTGCATTTGCATACAGGTATACAAAATAATAAATGTCATGTGTCAATTTAAATTAGAAAGCAAAAATTATATTTCATTGTATAGGAGCTGTATAAATATACACATTTTATAGAGCTGTATTTATAAATTATATCATTGTTTAATAATTATTTTAGTTTTTCAATTATTATTCTCATAATTTGGTTGCATTTTATTCATGTACAATAATTTTCATATGTTAAAATATTTAATAGTTCATACTTGTGTGCTTTATATCTTACTGCCAATATTTCATATGCTAGTCATTATCTTTATTTATATTTAAGTCAGTTGACTTTTAAATTTATTTGTTGGTGCAGACATTACTTATTGTTTATTGAGATTAAAATTATAGTTATAACTTTAGTCCACTATTGTGAAGTTTTTATCTTGGTATTGTTAGATGTAGAATAGCCTTAATGTGTCAGGCCTTATTTATTACAGTTATTATTATTAGTGGATGGAGTGGATAAATTCCCCATCTGTATTGTAGTTATCCATGAGTTTATAGTGCTAATATTTCCAGTGATTGTAATCACATATTCCTAGGTACCTATTGTTGTTGTTTTTGGAGAGCCTCTCCATATATTTTCCTGATGTGCTGAGACAAAGGTCCAGGCATCCTATTTTGCCTCAAATGTAGGTATTATTTTGGAAGCCACTATGTTTTTGATATATTTATGCTAGTTACATTATGGAGTTTTCTTTTTAGTCTATCACTCATGATATTTAATTAAAACTAAATTCCCCACCATAGTAGGTGAGGTTTCTTGTATTTTAGTATGTAATGTCAAGATAAGTTTGTAAAGGATGGGATGTACTCAATTATGTTAGTGCTGTAAAGCATTAGAATGTCTGTGTTTTGTGTTATCATGATTTGTAATCATTCACAAACCAACCAACAATATTTTGTAATTGTAAATGTTTGAATTTATAAGCATTTGATCAGTTAGTATAATCCACACATGTTACATATATGTTATGATCATCCAGAACTTTTCCAATGTAGGTGTAAATCACTTAGTTATTTTTAAATGTTTATTTAGATGATTTACATTATGTGGACATTGAATTTATAACTTATGTGTGTATAAATGACTTCTTATAAATGATCCATTCATTGAATCCATTTAATATTTGCTTAATTCAGTCATTTAGTTATTTACTATTTCAAATGGGTATTTATTTTAAAAAATATATTAAAGAAATACATTTATAACTTGAACTATTAATGCAACAATATATCTCCAATTTGTTGATTTATTTGTATATTTATTTAATTTCATAACAGTTTATACAGTTCCTATCTGAATATAAATTGCAAATTATAAGTGTTCCTGTTAAACTTTATACTTAATTTACATATAGAAAAATTGAGTATTTGCAAAACACAACTATTATTATGTTTCCCAGATATGTATATATGTATATGTATGCTATTATAAATCTAAAGTAGCAATGTTGAAATAGAGCTGTATCATTTATTTATTTGAGATTTATTAATTTTATTTTTCTCTATTTTTAGTACATCAGTTCTACAAGCTAGCAGATATGAAAGTATTAAATTATTGGTAATTTCAATTGAATATATTTGGGATTCAATAAAATTCCTTTTGTTCCAAATTATATTTGGTATATAATTAATTGTAAGTTAAATTAAGCCTAAGAACTAATTAGTAATGTACTCTAGTCAATGCTCTATATTATTAAGTTTGTTTTATATAGTTAGCTGTGGTAATAGTATATTTTTAGTATATTCATTTTGTGGCAGTTTTATTTTGTCTTAATACATGTATAACATGCTATTAAATAAGTTATTACACTTCTTATATATGTCATATTTAAATTGGGTTCAATGATGGAAGATATGCTATTTCTTCTTGCATGGTACATACATTTTATTATAATTTGCAAGTTAATATAAACCTGATTAATTTATGGGTGCCTCATAGATATCTTATCGAAATCTTTTTTTTATTTCTAATATAGTCTATCCATTAGAAATGGTGCATTTTATAGATTAAATTTGTAAGTTAAATAATTTAGGAGATAACGTATTTCATTATAAATGCTATGTCATCAGGAGGCTTAGTCAATTAATGATTGTTGCTTACATATCGAGTTTCAAATTGTGTTTCCCAATATAAATGCCGCTCAGTAATTTAGGCCACATCATTTTTTTTACATATGGCATATATGACATGCTACATTGATTATCCACTCTTTACCCATCTTTCTTCATTTATATTGTTTTATATATTTTCCATTACAATTGGCCTACCAACATTTAGGGACTTCTTATCCTAATACATTTACATTCCATTACAATATATATATATATATATATATATATGCACATACATTAATATGTTGTTGTATGCCTTGAGACACATAATCATCTCAATATATATATATATTTATATATATATGTTGTTGTATGCCTTGAGACACATAATCATCTCAATATATATATATAGTTTAAATGATATGTGTGTGTGGCATTTGTAGTTGGTGATTCAACTTATTGATTTATATATTGTTTTTTATTATATCTAAGAAATAATTCTATTTTTATTTAAATAGAAAGTATACAATAAGTAATTACTTTGACTCAAATTAATAACTGTATGAAAAATTAATTTATCAAATATTATAGGACTTTGAATTTAGCATTACTGCTTATGGTGTGTGCTGGACATTTAATGGAAATTTAGTGAATAAAAAACGTGTGACTCAAAACAGAAGTGGATTTGAGAATGGATTGGAAATAGTATTGGATTTAAAAGTAGTATGAAAATTTTTAATTTTTTTTGTATTACTAAATTTTATTTTAATTCATTTGATTTGCATATTGATTTTTCTTTATTTTTATTTGATAAATATTTAGCCATTTATATTCTAAAAAAAGTAAGTAATTATTAGATAAATTGAGAGAAAAATGGATATTTAGATATATCAAAATTGGAAACGAATAAAAATCTTCTGCTGTTTTTTCATAAAATAATAATCTGAAAATAATTATTTTTATAACAGCTATATCAATATCAATAATAATTGTTACATATAAAGAGCTTTTTTAGCACCTGGTTTGCTGCCCTTTTCAAATGTTAATAATCTATTTAATGTCAGTAAATTATTTTAGACATAAAACCACCTAGTCTTCAGCAATGAAATTAAAACAAACAATAACAACATAAGTCATTAAAATAAATCAAAACTCTCATAAATAAATCCAGTAATTGCAAAACAATTGACTAGATCATAACAATACATGAAATAAATATGACAGTCATTTTTACAATTATATATATATATCATCTTATATAATTTTCCATTCATTTGTAATTACCAATTGTTAACCAAATTTATAGAAGTCTTGTAAATATTCATACAATTATATAAATTATTTTTAATGTAGACAAATATATGAAACATACTATATTAAAAATCATTTAAATAATTGTATGAATATTTACAAGACTTCTATAAATTTGGTTAACAAGTAGTTAATTAGAAATGAATGGAAAATTATACAAGATGATATATATATATACATGTAAAATAAATAAAATATCCGTTAATTAAAAACAATATTGTAATTATAATTGAAATAATATTTTTAACGGTTTACAAACAATTACAAATAATCTTTAAATCCGCAGAAGTACTTTCGGTTACTTTCTAACCTGCGTCAACTGCCATTAAATTCAAAAACTAAAAGCGGAAGCAAACGTCATCAATTCAAATTCACAAATCTCGTATTTTAATGTTAGAAGCTTGTCGATTTATTAAATGCGTTTTATTCCTGTTTATAAAAATTGCCTCTTTAATTTTTCTTTTACTATGGTTTCTCTCCTCGTGAAGAATTTTAACATTTTCAAAATTAAATTTAAATTTATATTTACATGTTTTTTCATGATCGAAGAAAACTGAAGAAGATATTAAATCACCATTATTTTTATTTTTTACACGCTTATATAACAATTCGTGTTCCTTCAATCTTTTCTCAATGCTGCACCTAGATTCACCTATATATGATAGCATACAATCACAAAAAAATTGATATATGACATTACTTTTTTGCTTGACAGGTATGACATCCTTAGAATTATTAACTAATTTATTAATATCGTTTGGAACGTAGAAAGAAACATTAAATACATTCTTATAAAACCTTAAAAAATTTTACTTGTGGATTTGAAATAAATGGAATAGATATCCATTTTTTATTATTAATCTTCATTTCTTTTAAATTATAATAATTTTTTTTAAATTGACTTAAAGTATTGTTTATTTGTTCCGTTTTATAACCAACATCAAGCAATTCCTTGGCAAATATCTCAATATTTTTCAATTTATCACTTTGGTAACGACATAATTTTTCATTCCGAAACAAAAAAGATTTAAAAACTTGCCATCTTATGCATCATTGGTACTTTTGATTTACAATTTATATATCCTCTTATTTGCAATGGCTTAATTATTAGTTTATAATTTAATATACTGTTATCTCTTGTGATCATTAAATCTAAATAGTTAATCTTATGGTCCTGTAAAAATGTATGTAACATTTATTTGATGTATTGTTTTGATATAGTCAATCATCTTGTACTTTCTGGATTTATATATGAGGGTTTTGATTTATTTTAATGATTTATATTGTTATTTCTTGTTTTAATTTTGTTAAACTTTAGATGGTTTTATATCTAAAATAATTCGTTAACATTAAATAGATCATTAACGTTTGAAAAGGGCACCATACCAAGGTGCTGAAAAAGGCTTTTTATGTATAAAAAACTTATTATTGATATTTATATAGCTATTATAAAGAATTTATTGTTATTTTCTGATTATTATTTAGATATATGTATTTTATTTATATTTTATTTCTAATTGCTATATATTAATCAACATTTTATGTAAAATAATAAAACATGCTAGATCTGAAAAAACGGTTTATCCTAATTTTTTTTTCACAATTAATAATTTACATTGATGCTTATGATCAAACTTATATATTCCAATTTTGTAAAGATCATACTGAAGAATTTTAAAAAAATATGGGTTACATTTTCTAATCATCATCAATTTATAAGCATCTCAATTAGGGTCGAAATTAAGACTTGCAGCATGTAGTAACATTATTATACTCAGGGTATACAAAATAGATTTCTGGCATGTAACTTCTTTTTATAAACCTATATGTGCATACTAATCTCCCATTATAATATTCTATTTTTTTTCTGCTAACATACTGATATATTTCCCAGGTTTGAGCATGTACATGTCCAGGAACCTAAACAAATTATTTAATTATGTTTGCAATGGAAATGATACAAGACTTAAATAAAAAACATCGCTATCAAGATAAGTTTTAAATAACAAAAAAATCATTAAAATAATTTGATTAATTGAAAAATAGTCATCGTTTTGTGCACACATAAATAATCTTTGTCATATTTAAAAATATGTACGTTTTTTTTAATTTAAAAAAAAAAACTAAATTCTTAAGTGGTTGCAGTATTTATGCTCAATTAATTAATTAACCACTATAAGTATCTGACAGACAATTATTCACAGCTTAAATATATATTAATATTAAAAAAAAAATACCATCTATTCTACTAGATAATGAGAATAAAATGAATAATGTTGAAAAAATATTTCACAAATATAAAAAGAAAAAAGTTCCAGTGCTTAATATACATGTAATCCTTTGAGATTAAGATTCTGTAATTAGTACAAAAGATAATTAAAATACTTTCTAAAGACAATAATTTAATCAATAAAATCAATAAAGTTAAAAAAAAATTAAATACGTTGTGCAGTTGATTTAATAATTATTTTTCTAGCCTAATATTTCAGACATATCTCTATATAAGAAAATGAGGCAATGAAAGAAATTGTTTGGTACTATAGCTAAATAATATTTCATTTATTATTGTGCAGTCACAGAGACTTAATTGTAATGTATAACACACACACACACATATATATATATATATAAAATGTACATATACATACAGTATTCAATTATTTAAAAAAAAAAAAAAAAATTTTTTATTCTTTTATACATACAGAGATTTATATGTATAAATCTATTATTATGAATAAGCAGTTCTTTTTATGATTTATTATATAATATTTTATTAAATAATATGTGTTAAATTTATTTAACTTTCATTTTTGTTAAAAGAGAGTAAATCAGAAAGGTGTAGAATTGTTAGATTAGGAGATAAAAATTGTACACGTGTGAAACAATGAATAGATCTGTACAAACACAAAGATGCTTTTACACTTATTTCTGATGGCTATAGATTCCAGCTTTTTGTTATCTGTATCTTAAAATTATTTTTACAAAAGAGGTGCTTTGATGTAGTAACGATAGCATTAATTTTAAGTCAAACTTGTGAAGCTTTGATTTTTTTTTTAGATAAAGATTTCCAGATGTTTTTTCGCGATATAAACGATTAAAACAATTTTTTTAGGCAGTTAATCATAAATTTTTTTTAAGAGTCAGTAATAAATTTCTTTAGAGAGATGATCAGTTAAATTATTATTATTGTTTTGAGACTCAACTCAATTGGTCCTTCCTTGTTATAATTCTTAAGCAGAAATGTAAGCTCGAATCTTTTTTTTTAAAAAAGAGAGTGAACGCTTTAATTCTTTTTTCTCACTCTTTGAAAGTTGAAAAAAAAAAAAAAGAGCAAATGAAATGTGCGTTTATATAAAGCAATTTTCAAGCAATATTAAAGAATAGGAGAGAAATGGAACAAGATTGAATTTATTATAAGTTAGTAATAATTATAAAAATGATATTAACATATTTGGTTATGCATAAGACTATGCCTTTGCATTGCTAAACCAATTTTTCTGCTTCCTGATTAATACAGAAGGAGTCAAAACCGCTGATCTGTCTATGAAATCATGTATCCAGAAATAACCAACAAAAATGATAAATTTTGAAGCCAACCACGCAAGCTATATGGAATGCTTTGTTCCTAGTTCCTGTCTTATTAAAAGTTCACTGCCTTCAAACCAATGGAGAAGGGGAAATAGGAGAAAAAGAAGATTTAAAACAGCTATGTAGAACCAAGTTTGAAGCCATAAATCAAATTTTTGTTGATTTACCTCAATCATCTAAAGTGTCGACAGCAATTATTTTTTTAAAGAAGAAAAACAAGCAAAGTCAATTGATTCAGCATTATCTTAAAAGTATCTGCAATAACTTTCTTTTTTTTTTTTTTTTTGTGAGCAAAGAAAAGCAGTCTAAAATTCAAATTCAGGACATTAATAAGAAGTAAAAAGTAGACGGGTAAATATGAACTTTCCTTAACCGATTTTATTCTTTTGCTTATTAAAAGTAAACCTTAATTTACTGGTCAAAGCAATTTTCTTTTTTGATACAGAAACATTAAAGACTTGTTTATCTATAGTTATTTGCAATATCTCACAACATAGCACAAACATAGTTTAAATCTTTAAACTTAAATTTTTCATTATTTTTTTATATATTGTAATGTTGAAATGTTTTTTTTTTATTTAATTGTTCTTCAGTTGTTAATGATGATGAGCAACCTATAGATATATGCATTTATAATGTTTTTTATTTTTATTTTATCTTGTTGCATATTAAAAGTTAATATATGTATTTTATTTTCTTTCGCTATAAGGTTGCAAAAGAAAAAGATATTTTTATATATGTGATTTTTGGGTATACATTTTAAACATATATGTTAACATTACCGAATGCGTGAATGTGTAACTGTTCATCCAAACACATCAAAGAATAGGTTATATATGATTAGTTTAAAATAGTAAATTAAAAAGTAGGGCATTACATTTGAATGGAAATGAAATAACATATACAAGTAACACCTGAAATTTATTTTATGATATGATAAGTAAGAAAAGTCTTAAATAAGCATTTATAGAATATGTATTTTTTTTTAATATTGAGTTAAAACAGCTTATTTTGAGATATCAAGAAAAGTGACAAACCTATATATTAAGTTTATTTGCTTATACTTATATCAATTTTATATTAATAAGTCATTTATTTAATTGTCGATTTAATTTTAAAGAAGGAAAGAAAGAGTAGTAATGTTAATAAAATATAATTATATATCTTAAGTGGTTTCCGAGTTATTATTAAGAATATTGTGTTTTGTTTTTTTTTTTTCTTAATTCTATCATTTTAAATCAGCATCATTGCTCGCAGTTATTAAGTATTACCATTCATATATATTGAGCAATCACTTGCAAATATTAAGCGTCCGCAAAATAATAGGTAAATTAGAATGTTGATATTTAAGTATTTAAGGATTATGCTTGAGAATAAATTAAATTTTGATAATTATAGTTCAACATAGAAAGCTAAAATTGTGTTGTGTCCACGAATTTAGATCATCCTCATCAAAGATGGATATCATGTTATTAGTTAAAAATGTTTCAAATAATATTATATAAAAGTTATGATCGCCATCAATCATCATTAATAAATTATAATCATTAAATTTAACGTTTAGCGTAATGAATATATTTTAGTAAATAGGGGTTTATATAAAATTGAGGATTATGCAAAGAGATTCATGATGATCAATCATCACCATTAGTATTATTAAATCCCAATATGAAATAGGATAATTTTAATAGATGCCTATAAGTTTATAAAGATGAATTTATTGTTGTGAGTTTATTGATAAGCCATGGCTGGTATCATCATCACTATTATAATCATTATTATGACATCACTATTATTATCATTATTATGATATTATCTTCATCATCATCATTATTACCTTTATTGTGATAAATAATCTAGTTAAATGGCCATCAATATCAATAATGGTCTTCACATGCTTGTTTGGAAGCCATTAATAGGATTATACATGTCTGTTCATCAATATACGCTAATGAGCTAGCAATGTCTATAAGAATCTTTGATCTATAGTATAAACTTTGGTAATATTGGGATCTTGTAATTTTATCAATATAGATAAAATGTAAGAATATCATTTTGTTCAATAGTCATCCAAGTCATGTGTAATAAATATGTACTGAATGAGTTTGAACTCAAGTACACTATAAATAGATACTTATCTAGATTGAAAACAATCTAGTGGCGCTCATGGGAAAACACATGTACTTAGCTAAACTGAATAAAGAGTAATATCATCCCTTTCCAATTTCATAATATTAGTTTTATAAAATATATTTTTTTATAAGTTGTCGTGAATAGCACCCGTGTGTGCATATGACCATGAATGGTCTTATATATTTGGAAAGAAGGATAGGAAGGATTCTTTATTAGAAGAACCTAGTATTGGAGATAAGCATAAGGCACTCCAGGAATCTCACAGTGGGTACTTTTATTCAGTTGCTATATTTAATATTATTTTTATAAGATGACAATAGCCAGTATGTTTTATTGTTCAGATGACTGCCCCAATATATAAATAAATACCAAGAATCTTTAATGCTGATATTTTCAAGTGGCACAATGATTCTGTAATTTCTTTATCAATGCTAGAGGGAATTAATATAGTTACAAATGGTACAGATTGGATAGGCATATATCTAATAATTAATAAATTCCCCTATCTAAATGTTTATTATGGTTACAAATGTGACATATTAAAATGGTTATAAATATTGTTACAAATGGCAATTGATTTATTTAAATTGTTACAATATATATATATATATATATATATAATTTGATGGTATTTCTTTTAAAACCATTATGTTGTCTTTCTTATATACTTTCTCCTGAATTGAATATGAAACATAATCAATTTATTAGACAACTATATATTTAAATCATAAATTTATTTCCATCTAATAGACTTTCTATATAAATTGAACTTTGTCAAGATGTTATAAGAATTCTAAAAATGTCATGTGATTTTTATAAAATCTTAGCACACCCTCACTGGTCAATCGCAATTCTTAAGAATGTTTTCATACTTCTCAATTTTTATTTAACACCCATTTTCTTCCCAAATTTATTGAACCATGTACTAAATTCATACATTGTCTTTTTATTTTCTTTCATATACATTGTCTTATACACTTTCCTTTCTTTATAATTTTTACAATATTTGATTACCTCCACAGTTTCTTCACATTTCATAACGTGCCCTGTTTCTAAAAAATGGCAAAACGATCCTGACTTACTATCTCTCCTATTTATTGTGCTGTCAGTGAAAAGTAAGATAGAAAGAGGTAAGGAGAATGACAGAGCAATATATAGGAGAGTTATTAAATCAGGACCATTTTGCTATTTTTTTAGAAACAGGGCATGTTATGAAATGTGAAGAAAGTATTGAGGTAATCAAATATTATAAAAAATATAAAGAAAAAAGTGTATGAGACAATGTATATACAAGAAAATAAAGAAATACATGAATTTACAACAAGGTTCAATAAAGTTGGGAGAAAATGGGCGTTAATTAAAAATTAGAAAGTATGAAAACATTTTTATGGGTTGGGATTGACCAGTAGAGGGTGTGCTAAGATGATGTATTAATCAGGTGACATTTTTTTGAATTATGATAACATCTTGACATGGTTCCATTTAGAATGAAAGTCGATAAGATGGAAATAAATTTATGATTTAAATATATAGTTGTCTATTCAATTGATTATGTTTCATATTCAATTCAGGAGAATATATATATATATCAAGCAGTGGCAATTAGTTATATTACATATTTTTAATGTTTGAATTGTCCTTAATAATTCTTGAATAAAGAAAGCTCCAAGACATGTCAATTAATAATATCAATAAATTTAAAATATTTTAAAAATAAATTGGTGATTGATTTCATATACATTCTTTTAAATGTACATGTTTTTAGACAATTCTTTACATAAGAAAATGAGGTAAGAAGAGTATATATATATATATATATATATATATATATAAACTATATATATATATATTTTATATATATATATATATATATATATATATATAGTTTAAAATTGGTGGTTGTTATTGATATTGGGATTGTCTAACTGTTGACTGTGTTTTAATTATATACTCATATAATTGCAGATTTAATAATTATAAACATAATGCCTTATGCACTTTTCTAAATTATAAATATGTCCTTTAATATTTCTTTATTCCATATTTTAATTTTTTGATCTTCAAGTTTATATCCATTTAAATTTTTTGCATTATATACTTCTTTACTTCAATAAAATTGGATATTTTTTGGGCAACAGAAACAGACTTTTATAATAATACCAAGATAGGCAGAAAAATTAGACATCACTTCTTCATTACCTTTAGATTACTAGCTATGAAGCAAGGCAAGAAATAATTTTATTGCTGGGAGATTATATTTCAGTAACATTGGATAGTATAATTTTACTGCATTTAGTACATATTTTCAAAAGTTTTCTTCATAGAAATTTTTTTATTACATCCAGAATTTAATAAAAAAATATTTTTTAGCGATGTGACTTCTTTATACAAGTAATTATTATCAAGTTGCAGTAATTAATCCCATTTACATCTACTTTTTTTTTCCCTAACTGCAGACAATTTCTTACATTCTCTATCAGAATATCTCTGAAAAGATCATTAGCCTCAATTTCTTTATGTAACCTCTTTGATGTCTAATAAAAACAATATTTACTGTATATCAAACCCTCATCAAAAGTTAATTTTTTAGCACAAATTATGGATAGTTATTTTTCTGGGTTTTAAGAGTTCATTTAAAGAATAATTTATCAGATAGTTTTTAAATTATATAATCTTAATTAAGTACATTTTATAATTTTTTTATCAAGCTAAATATTTTATTTTTTTAATTAATTAAATATAGAAAGTACTTTTTATTAATTCTTTCTGATTTTTTTTTTAAAAAATACAAACCAAACTTTTTATTTCTAATTTTCCTAAATAATTTTACCTTTATCTTTTCTACCCCAAAATATAAATATTTTGAATATAATATATCCACAATTCATAAGAGTAAAATTTATACTAATATTAAATCCCTGTGTATCTGGGTATTTACATGTAAAAAGAATTTTTGCCGCTACAAACATTTTATTTATTTTCAAATCAATATATTTGACTCAAAAATCTATTAACTCTTTACCATGTAAAACCATCAACAATAGTGTGATTTTAGATTTAATTTTATGTTCTGAAGTATTTATTTGGCTGTTTCTTTCTTAACTATAATTACTTTAAACTCTACTGAGTTTTATGTGATTTTGAAAGTATCCGTCACTGGATTTGGTCATATAAACTTCAAAAAAATGAGACAATAAAATCACTCACATTTCCCTTACTCAGTATGAGTATTCATTATGCTCAGACAATTTTTCTTTTTTTGAACTTGCAAGCTGATATTAGGTTTTAATTCTTTTGCTTAGTAAAGTGCATGGATAATTTAGTATTATATGTTTAGATAATTATTGAATCAGGAAGTTTCTGCTCCACATATTCAATAAAAGCACATGGATTCATGATCCATTCTTACAATCTGGATTTGAATAAACTAATTTATCAAAACAAACACTAATTTATTTCCAACATATTTCATTTTTAGCACTATAAAAGCTTTGAATTCAACTTGACCTTGACATTTCTGATAATAATTGAATCAGAAGTGGGGTACTGATTATCAACCTAATTTCTCTTGGGGCTAATATTTTTCTTCAAATATATTCATCTTTATATTCTAGATTCATAAATGTGATCTTAAAACTACATCTTTTTTCTTTGCTTTATTGACTTTAATACTGGATTTAGTTCTTTTTTCATATTGGCAAAGTTCATTTTTTTATATACAGTAATAAAACATAGAGCTTTTGTACTGTAGTAATATGACAAGTCATTATTCAATTGCTGGTTGAGAAAAAGTAAAAACATTGTTAAAAAAACAGGCATCATTATTTTTTTTTATAAATTTTATCTTTTACTTTTTAACAATAAAGCTGGATTTTTTCTGACATTAATTACCCACATAATTTTCAGTAGCAGCTCTTTTCTACTTAATTTCTTCATTTGTCTTCTCTTGATTAGTAACAACATTATCTTCATGGATTTATTTCCCCTCAAATTTTTTAACTGTGTTTTTCATTATATTTTAGCAATTTATTATAGATTATTCTATTGGTTTTAAATTTATTACTGACTTTTTCAAAGTATATTATTACACCTGCAAGTACTCATTTATTTTGGTTGCTCCAAAACAGTTTGTTCTATTACCAGCATTTCTAGTCTACATGAATTTTGTGTGTACTATTTTTCTTCTGTGGTGTTTTCATTTTTTATTCAATTAACTGTTACATTTACATTAATATTTGTGTCAGTGATATATTCATTTACTCACTCTTCATTTCTACACTTTACATCAATGTTTACTTTCTGTTTTACAATAGTATATGAAACCAATGGCAAATCTTGCTGATATTTCCAGACAATATATTTTGGAGAATATCTTTAATGTCTTTTTTTTATTTTGAATAGATTCACTTTTCATATCAGATGTTGTTAGTGCCAAATCAGTTTTAAATTTTATCTATACATATCACCTTTATAAGTGTCTATGCTACCATCATTTTTAAAACATTTGAACAAATGTGTGCTACTATTCATTAAATCCCATAATATTAAACTGTTGTGTATACCTATTATTTCATAAGGCCATGTATTTTCTGTTTTCTGCATACTATTTTATTAGTTAATAATTTGATTGAGATTGAAAATTGGGATCATTTCTTTGTCTTTACATTAAATGAATGGTTTATGTATTAAATAAACCTAATCTTTCAGTATTTTGTGGTGATAGCTCTTTTTTTGTTTATATTGGCCTTTGCATGTGTACATTCTATTGGAATATCATTTAAGTTATCATATTATTTTTGAATTGTTCATCTTATATTATCAACTTTTTATATACTAGTTTCGAAAATATATATATATATATATTGTTACTACCTCCAACCTCTTTTATTACGTCGTCTCGTAAATTTTATAAAAACATCATTTATATAAATCAATAACAATGTTTTAATTTTTATAATAACGACTCGATCAGAATTCTGTATCTCCCTCTTACACAAAATCCTATCACAGGACTGTCAGTACTACGGGTAGAGTAATCAATATCATTGGAAAACATTTGCCAATAACATTTATACTCGATTACTAGACAACATATTAGCCAATCAAACTTTTTATTTATTTAAAGGAAGAAATCCTATGGGCGCCAGCCGACCTTGTCGACAAGTCTTCTTGACCAATACGGTCTAGTACCTGCTCCCGCTAGCTCAGCTACAATAATCAATAAAATCTACTCCGCCTACTTAAAAATCACTTTTAAGATCTTTCTCTGTGCTAATTTTCTCGCTTTCTCTTTTTCTTTTATTTAATTATTTAATTTAAATCTAATTTGAGTAATCACTAAACCACGAAATCTTCATTTACGCTATTACACTTCGTTTGGTCTTATAATATAATTAACTACACTTTCGTTCAAGTTTAGATAAAATTTAATGCAATCAAAATTTCATATTGTAAATACAAAAAATAATTATACGCACACTTATAGTTGAAATCACAATAAAATCTCATATTATAAATACATTTTGGAAATAATCATACGCATACACTTATATTTGAAATCACACTGAAATACATTTTGAAAATTAATTATACGCAGACACTATCTTTGAAATCACACTAAAATCTCATATTATAAATATATTTGAAAATAATTATACTCATACACTTATATCTGAAATCACACTAAAATCTCTGGGTAATGGAGCTAAAGACACTTAGTAGTTATTGTTCATAACTTAAAGTTCAGAGTTTATTATTACGGCTTTTTATTAATGAATTAGAAATTGAAATAAACATTACCTAGCTTTCTCCCCTATGCATGGTTCTGAGCGTTGCTTCTAATAGTATTTCCTTCGGTCAGTTAGCGCTAACTCCTTGCAATCCGTTTCCCGATGTCTTTGGGATCCTGTGGGCTCCATGTGGACACTCCGTCTCCTTCTTGTTTACACGACCATGATTGAAATTTGAACTGTCCGCTGTTGGTATTGCATGGAAGGATTCGGCCGGTTGTTCACACGATGGGTTTAACAATGCAGCATTTTACTTTAGACGTATACTCTTTATCTATAAAAATAATATAATTAATGAATGAATAAGCAGAAATGATGTGATTAAGTTAATGAATAGAAAATTTGCCCTTTTTATATTTTACAGTCCTTATCTTGCAGATTCAATCTACAATACGTAACTAATCCTCTGGTGTTTCAGTTATGGTCCGTGCTGATTTTCTGGTGTTCGCATTGGTCATTTAATTTCTTTGTATTCTCTGCTAGAGTTATTTCAATTTCTTTATTTCACTTTCTTTGTTATAGTTATTTCAATTCCTTTGTTAAAGTTATTTTCAATTTCTTTGTTAAAGTTATTTTCACCAATTAGCCATTTAATGGAAATTTCTTATGTTTGTCATTAGCTCCCATTGTTCACTACATTCATTTAATTACATATATTTTTTTCTTTTTTTATTATGATTATAAGACAAAACGAATTCCACCTTGCTTTTTCCCTTTTTTCTTTTCTTAAAGCAATCTTAAATCGAATTTCAATTTAGTCAAATCAAATTTTAATCAAATCAAATTTAGTTAAATCAATTTTTAATTCTTTAGGTTTTATTCAAATACGATAAAACTATTTATTTTATGCTTTTAACGATAACCTGTCTAAGAAAAAAAAATCCTTTTATTCTTATTTTACCCTACACGATCTTTTATTTTTATTAATATTTACACAAATCGTTTATCAATTTATATTATTTTTAAAATTATGTGTACCGCCGAAGCAAGCACACTCCTTCCTGATATATCTCGGTACATTTCTTCGTCCCCCCTTTTTTTTTGAAACTAAAATATCAATCTGAAGGTTTTAGTTTCAACGTTTAATTCTAATTTTATTATACATTTCCCTCGATTTATTTTGATGGAAGTTCATCCTCTCTTATTCTCGTGTGTCCGTGTTACTTGTTAAGTTTGCGGTCCCGTTATACCCATTTATTCATCAATTTTTATTTTTATCTATGCTCAATCAGGTGGTTCTCTCTTCTTGCCATGTGGGTCGTTGTACCCATCCCATCTTCTGTATCGATCTGGAGGTTCCCTAGCTAGATTGCCATAATCAATCTGTGTTAAAAATTCCGCCATTTCCTCCACTGACCGTCCGTCTTTACTTAGCATTAGTTGTTGTATGTTTGGCAGCATATTATTGCGTAGTGTTCTGATTATTTGACCATCTGACATAGGGAATGCCGTCAGTGCCTTAAGTTTTGACACTTGTCGGTAAAAGAATTTCACATACGTCTCTCCCCGCGCACTTGCATATCTCTCGTGGGATATCTTATACATGATTCCATCTTGCCTAGCTTCATTCCAAAATGCCCTTAACATAGCCCGTCTGTATTCTCCGAATGTTTGCGGTTTCTCGTCCAAGGTATGCCACCAATCACGTGCCGTCTCTTGGAGGTAACTACTGGCCACCGCAACCTTGTCCTCTTCCAGTAAACTTTTATTATGAAACATATTATTCAGACTTTCTAAATGTTTCAGTGGGTTCTCTCCTACCTCCACTTTAAATACCGAAATGGCAAACTGCTTCTCCATAAATCTACTCGTCTGTTCACTGTGCCTATTCTCAATCTTAAACTCCTCATACTTCTGCTCTATATGTCTTATTTTCTGCCCTGTGTCCCCCACTACATCTTTACATATCTCCTTTACTTTTGTTTTGATGTTCTTGGTGGTCTCTATTTCATTTTCTAAGTTCCCTAATTCCTGTCGCGTTGTTTCCTGGCTACTTATTAAGTCTTGACATATCTCTTCCACGCATACTATTCTTTCTTCTAGCTGGCTTTTCCCTATACTGCTTGACTCTTCCCTCACTTCTATATTTTCTTTTAATTCTAATACTTCGTACTTTTCTTCTTCTACACTCTTTTTCACTACTCCTATCACTTCCTCGAATGTGTCCCTTCTTGCTGTCATTTCCTGTTTCATTTCTCTCATCTCTATCCTAAGTTCATTTATTTCCTCCTTCATTTCCTGTTGATTTTGTTTAATGTCTTGGCGTATCTCTTTCATCATGTTCATCAAAATTTGGAATGCGCTTTCTTCCACTATTTGCGGATTTTTAAAAAAAATCGGGCTTACTTCTGGCGTTGCCCTCCCGTCGTTTCCACTTTCGTCCATTCTTTTCTTTTTAATAATAATAATAAACTTACGTACATACAACCAAAACCTAACCTTCCCAGTTCCCCTTTTTTTTTATACTAAAATTCCCCGGAGTGTCCCTATGCCTTCACATTTTATATAATTGCAAAATCACCTTTACAGTTGCGCTGCTTATACCGTTTTCTAATCCTACTATCACGCTCCCTCCCGCTTCTTTTTTTTACTAACTATCACTTCTGTCACTCATACACGACTCGGGCCCACCGCTTGACTCACATCGGTTCTGCCATCCAAAACGTTTAGTTTTGTTCCACGTTGACGCGCCATTTGTTACTACCTCCAACCTCTTTTATTACGTCGTCTCGTAAATTTTATAAAAACATCATTTATATAAATCAATAACAATGTTTTAATTTTTATAATAACGACTCGATCAGAATTCTGTACCTCCCTCTTACACAAAATCCTATCACAGGGCTGTCAGTACTACGGGTAGAGTAATCAATATCATTGGAAAACATTTGCCAATAACATTTATACTCGATTACTAGACAACATATTAGCCAATCAAACTTTTTATTTATTTAAAGGAAGAAATCCTATGGGCACCAGCCGACCTTGTCAACAAGTCTGCTTGACCAATACGGTCTAGTACCCACTCCCGCTAGCTCAGCTACAATAATCAATAAAATCTACTCCGCCTACTTAAAAATCACTTTTAAGATCTTTCTCTGCACTAATTTTCTCGCTTTCTCTTTTTCTTTTATTTAATTATTTAATTTAAATCTAATTTGAGTAATCACTAAACCACGAAATCTTCATTTACGCTATTACACTTCGTTTGGTCTTATAATATAATTAACTACACTTTCGTTCAAGTTTAGATAAAATTTAATGCAATCAAAATTTCATATTATAAATACAAAAAATAATTATACGCACACTTATAGTTGAAATCACAATAAAATCTCATATTATAAATACATTTTGGAAATAATCATACGCATACACTTATATTTGAAATCACACTGAAATACATTTTGAAAATTAATTATACGCAGACACTATCTTTGAAATCACACTAAAATCTCATATTATAAATATATTTGAAAATAATTATACTCATACACTTATATCTGAAATCACACTAAAATCTCTGGGTAATGCAGCTAAAGACACTTAGTAGTTATTGTTCGTAACTTAAAGTTCAGAGTTTATTATTACGGCTTTTTATTAGTGAATTAGAAATTGAAATAAACATTACCTAGCTTTCTCCCCTATGCACGGTTCTGAGCGTTGCTTTTAATAGTATTTCCTTCGGTCAGTTAGCGCTAACTCCTTGCAATCCGTTTCCCGATGTCTTTGGGATCCTGTGGGCTCCACGTGGACACTCTGTCTCCTTCTTGTTTACACGACCATGATCGAAATTTGAACTGTCCGCTGTTGGTATTGCATGGAAGGATTCGGCCGGTTGTTCACACGATGGGTTTAACAATGCAGCATTTTACTTTAGACGTATACTCTTTATCTATGAAAATAATATAATTAATGAATGAATAAGAAGAAATGATGCGATTAAGTTAATGAATAGAAAATTCACCCTTTTTATATTTTACAGTCCTTATCTTGCGGATTCAATCTACAATACGTAACTAATCCTCTGGTGTTTCAGTTATGGTCCGTGCTGATTTTCTGGTGTTCGCATTGGTCATTTAATTTCTTTGTATTCTCTGCTAGAGTTATTTCAATTTCTTTATTTCACTTTCTTTGTTATAGTTATTTCAATTCCTTTGTTAAAGTTATTTTCAATTTCTTTGTTAAAGTTATTTTCACCAATTAGCCGTTTAATGGAAATTTCTTATGTTTGTCATTAGCTCCCATTGTTCACTACATTCATTTAATTACATATATTTTTTCTTTTTTTATTATGATTATAAGACAAAATGAATTCCACCTTGCTTTTTTCCTTTTTTTTTTTCTTAAAGCAATCTTAAATCGAATTTCAATTTAGTCAAATCAAATTTTAATCAAATCAAATTTAGTTAAATCAATTTTTAATTCTTTAGGTTTTATTCAAATACGATAAAACTATTTATTTTATGCTTTTAACGATAACCTGTCTAAGAGAAAAAAAATCCTTTTATTCTTATTTTACCCTACACAATCTTTTATTTTTATTAATATTTACACAAATCGTTTATCAATTTATATTATTTTTAAAATTATGTGTACCGCCGAAGCAAGCACACTCCTTCCTGATATATCTCGGTACAATATATATATATATATACTTCTATAGCATCAACCAAGTTCTCTCCTTTTAGTTAATTCTACATTATTTTCTTTCAATTTCAATTTACTTTTTTAGTTTGAAATTTTTTATTTATTTTATGCAAGAAAAAAAATCCCCCCATTTCGTCACTTTAGGTGCAATGAAACATTAAACATTGGCCAAAACATACGACATTACGATTGGAAATAGTAAAGTTTTTGATTATCTTTTTTTGAACATGAAATATATTATAATAAATTTAAAATGGCAATAGGTATAAGTGTGGATCTACATTAGAAAAGTGGAAAGTATTAATTTCAATCAAATATATATCCCTACATATAAAAAATGTTTATATTGAAGCACCACTTACTCGTTGGGCAAGGCAAATATTCTGTAAACTTGCACATATAATTGTATTCACTAAAACAAAATATCTATACTTATTGCAATACAATTAGAAAATATAAATTTTCTCATCTCTTAAAATAATATTACTATGATATTCCACTGCAATATCATCAATTGCATCATTGCTATCATAATTATTTGCAACCATTTTTGACCCACTGTAGGATCAAGATCTTTCCAAATTTAATCTCGTTCTTCTGACTTCTAGCTCCTCTTCTCGACATAACACCAGTAAAATTCATTTATTTATCTAACATGCACTCTCCTTCAAGGTCTTTTACAATCTCTTGAAATTCAGTTAAATATTTCAACTGTCCATCTAATATCATATTTTAATAATGTGTAAAAAATGCAGTTTACTCTAGATTTAATTCTTTCAGTGATATCAGCAATGCCTATTTGTTCTCTTACTCATGTATTTTGTTTTTGATATCTTTATATTGGTGCAGACATATATCTCTCCATATTTTGTTGAGTAGTCTGAAAGCTCTATATTGCTTTTCAGTGAAGTGTCCAAATCTCAAATCCATATGTTAGAACTTGGTAAACACATTTATTAAAAAAGCTTACTTTTCAAACACATAGTTCTTAATATCTTCTAATTTCATCCATATCAATCTTTATTTTTTTCTCTTGAGAAAATTTATTAAACATTACTCTAGCCTTTTTAAGCATGTATCTTCAATCTTAATTTTTCACATTCTTCTGATAACTTTTGCAGCATTTCTGAATCTTAGAAGCATTATTTGCAAAATAATTCCATCATAGGCAAAATCTAGATGACTTAATTAATGGTAATTAATTATTTAGATTCCCATTTTAATTCACAACATCCATCTGGTAAACTGCTGTAAAAGATTTGGAGATTAACACATAGCCTTCTCAATGTTATTCTTCTTAGTATAACTATATTATTTAATAACTGATGTTGCACTGTAATAACTGTTCTCATAATACATAAATCCAAAACATAATGCTAACTCATATTCATTTCTAACTATATCTAGTTTTACATTCCCCCACCCCATCACTTTAAGTGTAATGAAACATCAAGGCATCACACACTGGCCAAAACATATAACATTATGATTGGAAATACTAAAGTTCTTGATTTTTTTTTTTTTGCACAAGAAACATATTACAATAAAATTAAAATGGCAGTAAATATGTGTATGGATCTGCATTAGCAAAGGGTAAAGTGTTAATTTTAATTAAATATACATCTCTATCTATAAATAATTTTTATATTGAAGTACCACTTACTCTATGGACAGTCTGCACATATAGTTGTATTCATTATAACAGGATAGGTTCACTTATTATAATACAGTTAAAAACAAATTTTCTCAACTCTTAAAGTTCTTTATTTCATCCATTTATCTAACATGTGGTCTTTTGAAATCCAGTGAAAGATTTCAACTGTGTAATGTGTAAAAAATCCAGCTTTACTCTAGATTTAATTCTTTCAGTGATATCAGCAATATCTAATTGTTTTCTCTCTCATTAATTTTGTTTTTGATCCCTTTATATTGCTATTAAAATATATCTCTGTCAAGTGTCCAAGTGTCAAATCCATATGTAAGAATTGGGAAAACAGATTTATTAAAAAAGCTTACTTTTCAAACACATAGTTCTTAACATCTTCTAATTTCATTATTATCAATTTTTATCTTCTTCTTTTGAGAAAAATTATTAAACAATACATTAGTCTTTTTAGCATGTATTTTCAATCCTAATTTATTACATTTTTCTGATAACTCTTGCAGCATTTACTTTTAATTCTTTTAGCTTCCCATTTTAATCCACAATAGACATCTATTAAAACTGCTGTAAAAAAGATTTAGAGATTGTCATATAGCCTTTTCAATATTATTCTTATTATAACTATATCATTTAATAACTGAAGTTGCATTGTGATATATTTTAATGATCCAATGGTCAATCATTATAGAAATAATTATAGAATAAAAAACCTTCTCATAATTCATAAATCCAAAATATAATGCTAACTTATATCCATTCCTAACTTTTTCATTACATGGATTTCATTCACAGAGCTATATCTACTTTTAAACCCTGCCTCTTATTTTGAATGGTAAAAACCCAAAATTTGCTGTAAATGCATTGGTATAATTTTGGTAAACATTTTGTGTATAATTAATTAAAGACTCATAAATCTATAATTTTTAACTTCATATTTGTAATCATTTTTTAAATTTCAAAATTACTACTGAATTCTTACTTATATCTGATTAATCATTATCATTTAGACATTTAATATATAACTTTGCTAAAAATTATTCTATTTTTTTTTACCTGCTTCTTTTAAGATATTGATTATAATTGCATTATTTCTTGAATCTTTCTTTTTTTTCGTACATTCAATTGCATATCTCATTTCTTTATTTAAAATATTGGTTAATTAATAAAATGCAGCAATTATAGTGGATACTTAGTTTTTTTTTTTCTTTATTGCTATATAATTCATCAATTCATCATAGAACATTACCACATGCTTTATTATATTCTCTTTCATTTTTGTTATAATTTTGTATTTTCTTCTTATGGTAAAAAAGTTTTCTATTAATTCCACAATATTTTTGACACTTTTATTCTCTTCAATTTCTTTCCTTGCTAAATCACAATTATATTTTTAAGTCTTTAGTAACTCATTTTCATAACATTTTTCAAAACACCAGATATTCCATTCTTCTTAGAAAATCATTTTTTTTCTATTTTTATATTTCTTCTTTTCTTCATACATTATCTTGTCTCAAAAAAACATTTTTGATAAACTGATGCATTCTTGTATTAGCTATCTTTGTTGTAGTTCTAATTGTGCATCAGTTATCTTCCTCTTGATTTCCTTGAAATATAAACCATCTTAAAAATGTATTAACATTTTAAAACGATTTTCATGTTTTAATTTAAATTCATTGGAATGTTTCTGGAGGTTAGGAATATTAACTTTGAATAATGTTGTTTAAAATTTTTTGTTCACCTAGTTTTGCTTTAACACATATCTTACAATTCATTAATCAATGATCACTGAATTTATTAAGACCATTACAAACTTGAAATCTATCTCTTCTATTAATCAAAATATCATTTAATAAAGTCTGCTGTGATTTCATTTGAATAATTCTATGTTCATTTCATTTTAGTATTTTTATAATATGCATGTTTTTTTATGCAAACTCCACAAATCTATGTCCATTCTGATTTTTGGCATCATAACCAAATTTACCATAACACTTTAATCTTTCAATTGTTTATCAATTTTTATAGTAAATTCTTCCATGACAATTTTAAAATGATGTTTAGTTCGGTTAAAAGCTTTTTGTGTGTGTGTGTATATATATATATATATTAATCAGAATGAGGACTTGGTAGGACATTAATTTGAATTATCGGAATTCAGAATTTTCCATTAAGTTGAATAACAAATCTTAGCACTCTGTCTGATATATCATCTATCTCCACAATGATATTTTACCACCTTTTATTAAATCCAACTTCATGTGGGATTCCTATATTTGTGCCTTTATATTAAATCACTTATCCACATTTTAAATCAGTTTCCTTACCTTTACTTCTAACTTCTTAAACTCCAACAATATCCTATTTAATATTAGACAATTATTTTGCCAATTCCTGCAACATTTCTTTATTTTAATGTGATCTGAAGTCAGAAATATTTAAATAAAAAAAATATCATCAAGTGTAATGCCAAATCCACAATCAGTGGATTCTTAAACGGCTCTGCCTTGAGGCAGCAATCTCTGTTCTGGCTAGTGACATTATGCATTCCTGTCATGATTAAATATGTATTAAAAAGTTTCTTCACACACATTTACATTCTAGGTTCAAGAAATCGCAAGTGATAATTCAGTTAATAACTATCAAGCAAATGGAAATAAAGACTATGTTATTTTATGATTTTAAACTCAGAGTAAGGTGTGTGGGTGACCAATCCATCCATGTTTGTATACTATCTGAATAATGATACAGTCATAATGGTGGCAACATCAAGAATATTCTTTAAAAACATTTTTTAAAACAATAGAATAACTTATTGCTTGAAAGTTTAGGAAAGGTTTGAGCATTAGAAGTAAGCACATCTGACTTGCAATTCTTTGAAACCTGGCTCCAGAATTAGACATTTTAACATTGCATCAAATAGGCTAAGACAATATTCTAGTAACAAGATATTTATTTTATTGTAATAATAATAATGGTCTTCCATATAAGAATAATAAATCTACATAAATTTATTTATATGTATTTTATTTATACTTATTTATGTATTTCCTTCAATTAGTTCCATATATATATATAATGTTTTCACGGTTATATGATGTAGATAAATTATAACTTTTTGGGCTGTACCACCGATATTTCGACGGACTAGCAACCGCCATTATCAAGGTTATCTTTTGAAAGAAAAACCATTAGATCTTAAAAAATAACGTGACTGTGTGCGAGATGAGAAATGAGATTCAAGGTCAGCATTCACAATATGAGGCTTATCAAAATGTTTATTTCTCTCAGTATTTTTACCTATTAATTTTAAGTTAATATTAAATAAAATGAGAGGTTTCCACATAGCTGGATACATTGTGCTTCATCTGCCCTATTTAAACCAGTAGGTCTCTTTAATATTTCAATTGACTCTCTCATGGTTTTTAAATCATATATTTCCAAATTAGCAAGTATTTTTCTATTGTCAAAATTAGGTTTGTGACCAGTTTCTAAATAATGGGAAGTAAAAACTGATGAAAGAAAGACAAAGAAGTTATAGAAAGTGGAATAATTTTTTTAAAATAAATAAGAAAATAAGTGGACTAAATTGTGAAAATTCTCTACTATTTCTTTTATGGATAAAGTTTTCTCATACTACTCAGAATAATATTGGTCACATGGAGCGCTAAATTTTAAAAGTACCCGGCTCTGGCTTTTATCAGCTAATAGTTTAAATTTACTTTATTCAAACACATAGATATGATAAAATTTTGTTGAAATGATTTATTATAACTTACTTATGATGAACAAAATAATGATGAAATTGTGTAAATTAATAACCGTCAGAATAACTAAGAGGAAAATTATGCTGAATTATTTAGTGGAATCATTTACTGACTCTCGGTTGATAAATTTTATGTTCTTGATATGTAAAATAAAGTTAAAAATGGAAGAGTTATCTATTCTAACCCTCTACATTATTGGAATAGTCGTAATATATCAAATAACCTTACCATTCACACCTATAAAATGAGTGATAGAATGGGCGACTTAATAATATTCAATAATTAGTTACAAACAACGTATATAAGCCTGGATAAATTACTGACAATGGATTTAATTGTTATGAAAATTCTATTAAATGCTAGAAACCTAAAAAGGAATAAAGTCATAAACTTTTACTTGGATTATCTTACCGAATTGGAGATATTTCATTTTATGACAAGTAATATGATTCTAATACACGCAAAAGCTGTTCATAATATCCTTTAGAAAATTCTAAGAACATTGGAAATTATCGCAGTTTTTGTCAAATTTTACTTTTAACCTACAGGAACAATGTTTGTATGTTTTTTTAATGTAGTTAAGTCATCATTTTCATTGTGAGCCATGCCTATATTTCCGTTTAAACTTTCAAGTCTGAACTAAAAAAAAGGAACTTTTATTTTAATGATTAAATGTTGACATGTATTCCTTCCTATTGCCTGTAATAGATAGGTAGATTTTTTTTTATGCTTAATTTAATTTATTATTGTTGTTATTTATTTATATGTCTAATCTCCTCTAGAACGTCTCGGAGATTTTGGTATAAATTATACCAAATCGGTAATATTTTTTTTTTGGTATTATGTTAAAAGAAAAATGGATATTCTCATGCTCATATTATTAGTCCAAATTAAATATTTAATGTTGTGCATTGGTTAATAATGATAGATAGACACATAGAGATAGTTAAATTTACTTGACAGTATTGACTTTAAGTTGAAATTCATTCATAATTCTCACCAGTAATAGGTTTGTTTAAATTTAATTCTTGTTAGTATGACATTTTATCGTTTGATATGATTTAGAAATCATTCTATATATGATCGTATATTCGCGTGTGTGTGCACAATCATAAACTATTTTACCAAAGTCATATTTTGCTTTTCTATCAGTTTCGGTTTGGTGTCATATGTTAAATGAAGATAAAGAATTGAGAGTTTATCTGCTTATAGAATTGTTTATATAAAATGTGTTGAGTACATTTGGATGAAGAAGCGATTGAAGGGATGATTTTTAATATGTGGATTGAGTAGTACTCTCCTTAGTTATTTACTTGTTCAATCGTGGGTGGTAGTATATTTTCTTGTTTAAGAGCATATGATGAGATAGTAGTATTTCTTAAATGAAGTGACAAATGCCCCATTTATTGATGATAAGTCAGCTGAGTTCTGAAACCTTTGTGTCCTAAAAGTTAGTAGATATTATATGGAATGAGTTAAGTTTGAATTTGAAGTTTTAATTAACCCTCACACGCATATATGTAAATATTAATTTATTGTTATCTCCCTCTCCTTCTTCATTCTAGCGTAATTATCGTCAGTTAATATATGTTGGTTATATTAGATAAATGTTTTATAGATTTCTATGATATGCTTGAAATAAGATCATTGATTTAATGATTAGCTTATTGCACCATCCGTTCTGCAAGTAAACTGATAGAAATTATAATTTATAAATTCGTTGTGTTTGTAATTTTATAAAGGCGCACACATTCGGAAATATGACAAAATTTTAGATATAGAAAAAAACCGTCACTAGAATTAGTAGGTATAAATATTTTGTCAAATCATATCATTCATAGTATCACTATTTCATTGTTATTAATTTTATTAATTCATCCTCCGGTATGAAAATATTATTAAATTAGGAAATCTTACTTTATCTAATGCAAAGAGTAATAAAACTTTCACTTAGATTTATATAGCAAATATTAACCTACAGATATTCAAAAATAATTTTATAGTATCAGTTGATTCTTTGATACTGTTTGTCTTGGCTTATTAAGAGCACAAGTGATGATAGATGTATTAACATTGGAATGTAAATGTATAATTTTCTTTTATTGTTTATTGTTGGTGAATAAGCAAATAGAGTAATAAATGTAAATAAGATTATAAATAGAAGGAAGCGTCTTCAAATATTAAATGTACAAAATTATATAGTTTAATGTTATTTAATCAGCTGTGTGTTTAATGTAAAGGTAATATTAAGATTATATCTTATAATAAATGTTTTGTTGAAATAAAACTCCCTCTGAATTGATTTATCATGTACGTTCGATTGACCATTTCCACACACACATATGTTCAACATAAAATAACCATAATATTTATTAATTTGTTAGCATATACAATTTATCTTGATAACACTGAGTTAATTGATCCAAACACTGTAAATGCCAAGAATAAATCATACCCTATTTAAAATTGTATCACTGGTCAGTATAACATTATATGCCATTTATTTAAACAATACAGATTTAATAGATCCTAACATTGTAATGCCAAATTATGATTTTACCTTGCTTAGATTAGATAATGATGTGAGATAAAAAATGTACCCAATCTTTATCATTGTCTATACTTTATTTATTGTAATGATTATCAATTTTACAATAGCCCTTATTACTTAATAGTTATATTGTATTAGGATTGATTTGTTGTTTACATAGCAGAGCCCTGAGATGAGTTCATCATTTAAGAAACACTGATATAGATGTTCAATGTAAATTAAATGTTAGTAGAGTGGTTATTATTGTGGTGATCCCAAGCATATTAGATGAGCGGTATGATTGGTCTAGCATGTACTTGGATGGTGAGAGAACTGAATATATCATGATTTGAGTTAATTCATAAATTGTTTTATTTTGATAACTTAATAGATGCTTATAATATAATTGAAGCAACATTATATAATTGCTATGTGTAAATGCTTCTCTCACCCCCATTTGCATTCTAGATGACCACAATACCCTATAACCCCCAACTGAGCTAATCTATAGAGTAGTAGTATCATAAGAGTCTTATTGATAAGTAAATTATATTACATTGGTAATATAAAAGAAAAAAGTATGCATATTTTTCTAAAATCATGGCTTATATTTTTAGAATAATAATAGTTTTATGTGTAATTAATGCACACATACACCTGTTCATATGTTCATATAACAGATTGATATCATAAAAAATATTCCAAGCAATTCTAGAAAATAACAATAAAATATACATCATATAAAATTAATGTATTTTATAAGATTTACCTAGTGACACTACACTTGTCAGTCACTCTTAGACATTTTCTGGTCCAATATTTAATATAAGAAAATATATTAATTAATAATAACAATTATCCAACATAACACTATCACACCTTAAAATATTTATGAAAAAATTTTAAAATAAAAAAAATATTCTTTAAAATATTAATTATGTTTGATTAAATAAAAATATTTAAGTGTATTTTTTCCTACCCTGACACTAATAAAACTTAATACTACAATTAGTATGTAAAATGATAATAAAAACTATAGTTATTAAAACTCCAATTCTTTTCTTCTCTCTATACAGTTCAATTTTACATTTTTTTTCTTCCTTCTAATATTTTACTAGAAGTTCCCAAGTGCTTGTTGCTTAGTGGCACTACTGTCCAAAAGCTTTAAACACAAATACTTTTTTTCTCCTTCCCATGCAGTTGCTCACAAATAAAAAAAAATGAATGAAAATGAAGTTGACATTTCAATCCAAAATTATTTTGTAGAATAATTATTAATCCTGTTATGAAAGTCTATAAATTATAGTCCATTGTCTGTATCTTCCAAGGATAATAATTATTAAATGTGATATCACTTGGAAAAGTTTTAAAAATAATCTCCAGAGTTTTTCCCATTCACTTTGATTCTATTGGTTTTAGATGCATCATTAACGGTGATAAATGTATGCGTATTTTATGGAAAATACATATTTTTTATATCCCATTCAAAAAAAAAAACATTATTTTACAGTAATGCATGTATACAGTCATTTATAAAGTTATATTTCTTTAGTCAGGATAATATTTTTTTTAATTATTTATTTATTTATTTTTCTGACAAATAATTTTTAAAAAAAAACCGTTTTTATAATATTAAGACAATATCTTTTAATGACAATTTGTCATAATAATTATACCAATAATAATGTTGGTTTTTTCTTTTTAATCATTTTTTTTCTAGAGAGATTTGTAATAAACTTTTTTAAGTTAATATTTTAAAAGATTACCTGCAATTTTTTTATGAGAAAAAAATATACATAGTTACTAATGTAAGCATAAATGGTATATTTTCCTTATAGGTTCAATATTAAATTTATTTTCTCAGTTTTAAAAAAATATTAGTTTTTTAAGTTTTCAAATAATGTTTTATCATCTAAATAAAGACTTTAAGATTTTAAAAATATAAGGCATAGACATGTCAGTTTTTTGAAAAGTATTTCTACATGAAACTCTTGCAAATATTCAAAGTATTAAAAATGAATAATTATACAATATTTTCCATAAGACATTTAAAATTATACTTTCCTTTATCAGCTGCATTTCTGTTGTTAATTCGTTTAAATATATTATCTTTGGTATTAAATCTATATTTTTACCATGAAGTTGGCTTAAGCTTCAATAAATTAACGAGTAGAGATTTTTTTAAATTTAGGGCTGCATTATTATTTTAACTTAGTAAATTAATAATCCTTCAAAAACCCTCCTTAAAAATAATAATATTAAGAAGTAGACTACATAATATTGCGATGTTGATAAATGGTAATAATATTGCTAATATTAAGTTAAGTTATTAAGTAAGTAAAAAAAAATGAAAGCATCTACTTTTATTATCTAATATTCAACTTATGATCTAATATACATACTTGTCAATTTTGTGTAATTAAAATTTAGAAAATAAAGTGCATGACTCATATTAAATATTAAATATTATTACAAGATTTAATTCCAGAATAATTCTACAATTTTATTTAAACAAATTAAACCCTTTAAATAACATTTTAAAAATAATACTTTATTAATTTATCCAATTTTTAATTTTAATTTATCTATTTTTAAAATTTAACTTTACTAACTATTTATTTTAAAGCTATTCAATTAAATAAATTTCCTAACATTTACTTTCATGATACACAAATGTTTCAATTTTTAAAACAATTTTTGAAGCAATTTTGAAACTTTCTTTTAGAAACATTGTAAACACAAAAGTATGCATATTTGCTGATCACATGACTTAAAACCTAGACAATATGTATCAATTTTTATAATTTTTGTCTGAAAACAGAAATAGCTTAAACATTTTATTACAAAATATTATATTATAAAAAAATAATAAAATATAAACATACAATTTGGAATAGCAAATTTTGAAATTATTTAAACAGTAATAAATTTAATATATTTGTCTACCATAAAATATTATATGTTTAATAAATAATTTATAACACAAATATTAAATCTATTTTTTATTTAAAGTACATTAGCTTATTTAATTTTAAACTATTATTTTAAAACCAACTTTTAACACTTTGTTTAAAAGGACTTTTACTATATTATTTTACTATGGCCAGTTTTCCCAACCATACAAAAGTCATAATATTTAGCTTTACTTTATACTTTTAGCATTTACACATAGCTTTTTATATATTTATAACTCTCAATTCTATTTTAACAACTTTTTTAAAATTTTTATTGATATTATACAGTATTCATACAATTTCAGTTTTCCCTTAGTTTAAAAGTTAAAAATTTTTCAAAAATTGACTTAGTAAACCTATTTGGACCTACTCAAAAGAGTACTATATATATATATATAAAGAATGTTACCATTAACACTAACTGAAATAACTATACAATTATCTAAACCTTATTGGATATTTGTAAGTGTATAATGGTTTAGATATTTGTATGATTATTTCAGTTAGTGTTAATGGTAACTTTATATATATATATATATATATATATATATATATATATATATATATATATATATATATATATATATATATATATATATACTATTAACACTAACTGAAATAATCAACAAATATATATATATATATATAAAGTTACCATTAACACTAACTGAAATAATCATACAAATATCTAAAACATTATACAATTACAAATATCCAGTAATGCCCTCTGTTTAAGAGTCTATCTCAATGATAGTGAACTTCAAAATGATACTAAGTTCATTCTTATTAAAATATAGACTCTTAAACAAAGAGCGTTACTGGATATTTGTAATTGTATAATGGTTTATATATATCATTGTGTTTATCAAATCTCATGTGAAAATTGTAAAACTTCTTACATAGGTATGAGTAATCATCACATCAGTGTTAGGAGAGATGACCATGCTAATGCAGGTAAACAACACTTATCATCAGCAGCACTCTTACTCCATACTATAGAGTCAGATCATAAAATTGATTTTTCTTGTACCAGGATCATATCCAGATGTGATGATCTATACCAGTGCAAAACTAGAGAAGTCATTGAGATACGTAAAAGGGCAGATTGTATCAATAAGTGAGATGATACATGCAAACTTCTTTCTATTTGGAAAGATTTATTTAAAAAACATTCTTAATTTATCATTTTTGCTATTGGTGTAATTTTAACATTTTTTTTTTTTTCAAATCAGTGATGGTAGTGCCTCTACAACTGTCTTTCTATCTTTTATCACCCAGTAGATGATTTGTGTGATCAAGTCAAAATGTCGGTATATCAATGTTCTAAACACGGATGAACCCGCAAAATATGTCTTTTAAATATGCAAACTGTGAAAATCTTTGTATCAACACACACACACACACACACACACACACATATATATATATATATATATATATATATATTGCAGTTAATGCTATATAATTTTATCAGTGCTATTATTATTCTTATTATTATAAAAATCAGTATTTATTATTTTTTATAATATTTTAAACTTATATTGTAGTTAATATATATTTATTCTTTGCTATTTTTAGTGATCATGAAATAATATTATCTGTATTTCAACATGCTTATACTGCAATGTCTTTGTAATTTTATAAAGTTTATGACATGAACTATTTTAATGGTTTGTTTGTTTAATAAAAAACAATTAGAATAACACATTTACAATTTAACATTAAATAAGTAGATTGTTGTAATAAATGTAATTTATATTCTGAGGGCAACATTTTTCTATAATTCTCTCTATAAAATAGAAATTCATAAAACAGTAATATATAATTGAAAACCCATTAAAATGAATACATATTTTTTTAAAAATATAATTGTAAATTTCAAAGTTTTAATTTTTTTTCAACGTTTTGAATAGTTTTAAAACATTTACATTTTTTAGTTATATTTGTAAAATTGTATCATAGACAGTTTTTTTTTTTATGAAAATTATATTGTCTTCATTTTGTATAGCCATATTTTATTAAATTCTATTTAATTTTGTAGCCTGGTAGTTTTATTTTATTATTGGAAAATCCAACTAATAGTTAAATTGTAAGGTTTGATCTATAGGCTATAGAAAAATATTTGCATTTCCATGGAAAATTTGTCTGATAAAATTGAGAACGTATAATAAAACATCAGTAAAGCTTTTTATTGTTTTCGGGTTTTATATCCCAGGGTAATATATACAATAAAAATTTTAAAATAAACATTTTAGCATATTTTAATTTTATTAAATAAGTAGTGTTAGATAGATTTTTAACTGTTTAGTATAAAAGAAACAAAATAGCTAATACAATTCTCCAAGATATACTTTCAGATAGAAACTGACATTTTGTAAAACAAATATTAGTTATTTTTTTTCTTTTTCTTACAGCAATTTTTTTTGTATTTACTAAAGGAATGCTCAGAATTAAATAAAAGAACATTATTTACTTGCAATTAGTAATATAAAAAATGCTCAAAATTAAATAAAACTTAATTAATTATTTGCAATCAGTAATATTAAAATTAGTATAATAGTAATTATACTTTTTATTATTACATTTAATTAGTATTATCAAAAAATATTATTAAATATTTTGTTATCTATATTTACATATAAACTAAACTTAGCAAATAATTACAAAAAAGTTATAACACATACATATTACATATGTGCATAACTTCTGATATAACTTAGTGTGAACTTTTAATTTATCCTTATTTGACTTTAACATATCTTTTATTTAATAATACATTATTTAATATATATATATATATATATATATATATATATATATTAAATATAAGAATCCTATATATATATATATATATATATAGGATTCTTATGAAGAATTGCTTCCTCCTCCTACTGGCACACTACAACTTTTTGTACATCCTAGGAACGACTTCCTTCAAGCATTAGAAACTGGGATAATTCTTGGTCCAGGAATGACAACTTATGTTGGATTAACATATACAAAGGTTATACTTTTTGTAATTATTATTATGTATGATAATGCATTTATTATTTTCTTTATTTAAATATTATATGTGAAAATATTCATTCAAAATATAAATATTAATAATATAATGTGGATTTTTTCTGTGGATTTTTAAATAAATTTCAACTATTATATAACCAAGAAAAGAACTAATTAAACTAATATTGAAATTTCTGCCATCTACTAATAGTAGTATTATGACTGTCTTTAAATAAAAAATGGTATGCGCTATCTTTATAACAGGAGGTAGATCAAATATTAAAACTTAATTTGTGTGAAAATATGAAATAATACATTTCCTATATATTTTGACAAGTAAATAAGTATCCTGTAAAGGGTTACTTACTTGAGAAAATATGCAGGAATATGTACTAGATCCACATTTCACAAATATAAAATATTAATATATAATCTACGTCTCTTACATAAAAGTAGGGCATAAGATATGTGCTATTACTTATGGGTCAAAAATTTGTCAGACAACTCTAATTACAAGAAGATATGGCTTCAGTTGGCAGTATCAATTTTTAATTTGCCCTTTGCCTTGTTAGTCTTGTGCTGAAATTTATCTAAAAATACATAGAAATATATTTTTTTTACAGTTCAATGTATATTTTTAATCAAGGTTATTTGATGTTATATTGTCAATCCACAGATAAACTATTTATCCATTCTATCATTGTTTAATAAATTAGTATCTAGTAGAGTAATAATAAATATAAAAAGGAAAACATAAGACCCTTAACAATAGACAATTAATTAGTTTAATGAATATTATATCCTTTATATTTTGTGTGCAGAGAAAACTGTAATTTTTTTTGAACACATTAAAATATATGAAACTGTTTACACATATGAACACATGAAGATACAGAAATACACACACACATATATATATATATATATATATATTTACAATGTGTCTTAGTAAAAAGGTGACATATAGAATAAAACAATATTTTAGTTTTGTGTTATTTTAGATTATTCAAATTAGTTTCTTTGTTGTTGCAATATTTAAATTCTTTACTAGAATTGACTGCTAAAACTTTGGCAGTTGGATATCCTGAATTGAAGTATGATTTGTCCTTTTCTTGTTTATCTTTAATTTTGGGAATAGTAAAATATCAATGAGAACTAAATTAGGAAAATAGGGATCAGTGTTCAAGCACTAAAATATTTTTCTTGCCAAAAACCACGCACAATCTTAACACTGTAAGCCAATGTATTATTGACCAATGCATTGGTTGTGATATTAAGTTATTTATATAAAATTTTGCCCATATATGACTTATAAAATTCAAATTGTAATTAGCATTTATTATTTGATCTTCAGAAATGTACTCACATGAATAATGCCTCTAAAATAGAAATGTGAAAATGTATTAATTTTGCTTTTTAAATTTGCATTTATTTGTTTTTCCTTTTCTGGTTATCTTTATTCTATACTCTGATATTTTGTTAATGCTTCACATTGAAAATAGTGCATATCTTCATCTGATAATATTTGATAAAAATTATGGGTTCAAAGTCATGGTTGGTTACATATCTTTATCATATTCTATTCAGATGGCTTTGTTTAATTTTCAATAAGTAAAACACAAAGCATGTGCACATTTCCCAACTTTTTAAAATGTTCCATTAAAATGCAATGGATAACTTTTTGAAATATTATTAAGTCCTCAATAAATGTAATAAATAGCATCATTTGATTTGAAGAATTTTTGAAAGTTTTTGCATGTTTTCTTTGCTTTCTGTTGTTTTTAATGTCCTTGATCTTGAATCATCTTCAATATTTTCTCTGTTATCACTAAATGTTGAAAATCACTTGAAAATGTTCTTGCAGTCTATAGTTTTACTGCTATACAGAGTTTAATTCATTATAAACATTTCTGTAGCAAAATATAAGACAAATTTTAATGTTAGTGCATGTCTCCATCATGAAGTCTCTACAAAATATGAAACACACTATGAATTTGCTATTGTAACTTGTGATCAAGATGTGCAGCATCTTAAAATTTTTGTTGTGAATAAATAAACTATGTTTCTATATAAATTATACACTAATTTAGAAATGGCATGCAGGCTGATTATAGAAAGAACTACTCACTTTTATCAGGCTAGACCATGTGTACTGTAATGAAATATATATGACATTCCAAAAATATAAAAGATGAATAGACTCAGGGTTGTATCACCAATAAATTGCATCTGGCAATCAAATACACATATCAACCATACTAAAATAATTTCAATAAAGGTTTTAGTTATTCATAGTAAAAAGCAAGTTTTATTTCAAATATACACACATTCCTTGAGTGAAAAAATACTTGTTTTCAAGATGCTATTTATCCTTTAAATATAATAATTAATTGATGAACATGCTCATTCTTTCACATTCATTTCAAATTGACTAAAAATTCATTCAATTAAACTGTTTCATTTTATAAAAACACAAGGTAAATCACACATTCATATATATATATATATATATATATATATGAATGTGTGATTGGAATATGTACAATATATATATATATATATATATATATTGTACATATTCCAATTTAGCCTGTGACTAGATTGCAATAGTGTGTGCATAAAATAAAATAAAAAATCATCATCACATTTTCTTTGATAAGAGGGGGGATCTGTAGGGCAGAGTTCAAATCCTACATGACCAAGTACCCAAAGCCTCAGAAGAAGGGTGGGGTAGATGTTTGTTTCTCTCTCTATTCATGTTTGGGCTAGTAAAAGAAATAATATATACTTTGAATAGTTTAATACTTGTACTTAAAAGTTAGACTTTTAAAGCACATGTAAGTAATTATCTGTAGACACAAACTCTATAAATATTTTTTTCTAACATTGCTTATTAACCTTCCTTAAAGCTAATTTATATTTACTAGATTATAATATTTTTTCTTTAATAATACTTTGATTCTAATACTTGTCTTATTGATATATTTTATGAATTTTAATTTATGGCTTTTTAAAAAATCATTCAGATCATTTTTAATAGGCAAGTTATATATGTCTGACTACATGGATGAGTTAGTGTGTATTTACAGATATAAACTTAAAAACATTTACAGATACACTTTTTAAAAAAAAAGAAGAGTTGTATTTAAATAATTTTATAGTTTCTATATAAAACAGTTATATTATTTAAGCTCAATTTGTTTTATTTTGTCTGAAAAAGTTAAAGTTTTCACCTAATATTTAGGCTAATGTCAAGGGTTAATGAGAGAGATAAGATGTGGGCCATGTGGAGGAATAAGGACAAAGGCTCATCAATCGGTCATTCTAATTATCAAGAAAGTCAGATCATTTTGGATTTCATACTAAGTAATAAATTTTAAAAAATTTTCAATTTTGAGAACATTTTCTCCAGTTGCCTTGATTTATAGACTTCCATGTGTTTCAGTAACAAACATATATGTGTGATATCATCGGACAGACTAGCATATATAATGCTGAAAATAAAAGGAAAAAAGAGGATTAAACTTGATTGATTTTCAGAAACCACATGAAGGTTTCTGCATCAATATCTTGGGGTTAAAAAATATTTTGTTGGCATTCCTGCCACCCCAAGAATTCTGTATACATCAGAAGAGTTTAAATCTAAAGTATTTAAAACATCTTATAACTGATTGCCAAATATGAAAAAAAAAACTTATTGCCTCACCTGTGCTGATACAAAGTAAAATGCAAAAATTTGTGAAACCATGCTATTGCTGAGTTTGAATAAAAGCACAAGGCAAAAAAATGCTAAAATATATGAAAAGCAGAAATATCGATCTGTTTATCAAAAGTAATTATGCCCAGAAAAAATGAAGAAACTATCCCAATGATAAAATGGTTTTTAAAGAAGCAATTTATTTCATCAAGCCCAAGCCCAAAATAGTACTGTTCCAGGAAACAGCTGCAATTGGTAAATCTGCGCATGTTACATATTGGTGCGTGACTGATTTCAAATTCTAAACCTTAAACAAGCTGACTTTAAAATGAAATTCCTTGGACTCTTTGAAACTATCTTTACATTGAGAGTCAAAGAAGAACTTGTAATATCAATTTTAATTATATTTTTATCAGTGACTATTAACAAATCTTTTAATAAATCCATTTATCTGTCTTTTTAAATCCTAAAACAATAATGAATTATTAGACACTTTCAATAATAATAAATATAGCTATATTAATGTGTTATGTATTTTTAGATTTTCCTTACATGTAACCATTTATATGTGTATTTTATATTATAAAATGTGTTTATTGTGTATTCATTCAAATATTAGGGGAAAAGTTGGTTCATATTGTATATAAAAAAGGGTTTAATAGTTTTTTTATTCATAATGGGAATTGACACATATACACACACACCTAGTAATATAATTCTGCTTACATATATATTTGTTAAGCATAAATGTTAAAAATTGGCAGAAATTTTAACATTAGGAGAGATAGGTTTTAAGATAATTAATGACCTAGATTGGTAAAAAGGCAGATAGGTAATTTGAAGCTGATTTCTCTAAATGCTCTTATCTCTATGATCTAACTAACTTTTTTCTACTCATTTCTCATTAATATTATATTTAGATTTATGAATTTAAAAATATGTTATACATAATAGATGAGTATGTGCATGAATAAAATGTTTATTTTTAAAATTAATAATGTTTCTAAGATATAAGATTTTTATTCACCCGCAAACACATCATGCTATATGATAAGAACATTGAGTTTACTTTTCATTAAGGAAAGGGGGGGGGAGATTTTTGGTATTATTATTATTATTATTATTATTACTATTTAAATGTAAACAATTTATCATTATTAATTATAGTAATAATAACAAGTCAGATGTCACATGACTTATATATAGCTTGCACTTACAAATATGTAAAATTAAGAGCATGCTAATAACTCTAAACAAGCTTTTTTTTTTTATTTATGATAAATGCTACTACAAGAGAAGGCATTCAAATCATTTTTATCTTGGATTGTCCCCATCCCCAGACCGGTTTCGACCTATGGGTCTCTTCAGTGAGGAGTTGGGACATTAGATCTAAAAAACCAACTCAAGCAAAGCCTTTATCTAAAAGATAATTGTTAGAAGAAGATCTGAAACTTTTAGACATCTACATGTCTTTAAAGTCAGCTCTCCAACTGAAAAAATCATATGAGCCTGAACTTAATTCAGATACTCCATATATTAGTAGGCTTAGCTCTTTAATTTAGCTAAAGCCACAACAGCAAAATAATAATAGTAATAATAACAAGTCAGATGTCACATGACTTATATATAGCTTGCACTTACAAATATGTAAAATTAAGAGCATGCTAATAACTCTAAACAAGCTTTTTTTTTATTTATGATAAATGCTACTACAAGAGAAGGCATTCAAATCATTTTTATCTTGGATTGTCCCCATCCCCAGACCGGTTTCGACCTATGGGTCTCTTCAGTGAGGAGTTGGGACATTAGATCTAAAAAACCAACTCAAGCAAAGCCTTTATCTAAAAGATAATTGTTAGAAGAAGATCTGAAACTTTTAGACATCTACATGTCTTTAAAGTCAGCTCTCCAACTGAAAAAATCATATGGGCCTGAACTTAATTCAGATACTCCATATATTAGTAGGCTTAGCTCTTTAATTTAGCTAAAGCCACAACAGCAAAATAATAATAGTAATAATAACAAGTCAGATGTCACATGACTTATATATAGCTTGCACTTACAAATATGTAAAATTAAGAGCATGCTAATAACTCTAAACAAGCTTTTTTTTTATTTATGATAAATGCTACTACAAGAGAAGGCATTCAAATCATTTTTATCTTGGATTGTCCCCATCCCCAGACCGGTTTCGACCTATGGGTCTCTTCAGTGAGGAGTTGGGACATTAGATCTAAAAAACCAACTCAAGCAAAGCATTTATCTAAAAGATAATTGTTAGAAGAAGATCTGAAACTTTTAGACATCTACATGTCTTTAAAGTCAGCTCTCCAACTGAAAAAATCATATGAGCCTGAACTTAATTCAGATACTCCATATATTAGTAGGCTTAGCTCTTTAATTTAGCTAAAGCCACAACAGCAAAATAATAATAGTAATAATAACAAGTCAGATGTCACATGACTTATATATAGCTTGCACTTACAAATATGTAAAATTAAGAGCATGCTAATAACTCTAAACAAGCTTTTTTTTTATTTATGATAAATGCTACTACAAGAGAAGGCATTCAAATCATTTTTATCTTGGATTGTCCCCATCCCCAGACCGGTTTCGACCTATGGGTCTCTTCAGTGAGGTGTTGGGACATTAGATCTAAAAAACCAACTCAAGCAAAGCCTTTATCTAAAAGATAATTGTTAGAAGAAGATCTGAAACTTTTAGACATCTACATGTCTTTAAAGTCAGCTCTCCAACTGAAAAAATCATATGGGCCTGAACTTAATTCAGATACTCCATATATTAGTAGGCTTAGCTCTTTAATTTAGCTAAAGCCACAACAGCAAAATAATAATAGTAATAATAATAAGTCAGATGTCACATGACTTATATATAGCTTGCACTTACAAATATGTAAAATTAAGAGCATGCTAATAACTCTAAACAAGCTTTTTTTTTATTTATGATAAATGCTACTACAAGAGAAGGCATTCAAATCATTTTTATCTTGGATTGTTCCCATCCCCAGACCGGTTTCGACCTATGGGTCTCTTCAGTGAGGAGTTGGGACATTAGATCTAAAAAACCAACTCAAGCAAAGCATTTATCTAAAAGATAATTGTTAGAAGAAGATCTGAAACTTTTAGACAAGCATTTATCTAAAAGATAATTGTTAGAAGAAGATCTGAAACTTTTAGACAATCTGTCTAAAAGTTTCAGATCTTCTTCTAACAATTATCTTTTAGATAAATGCTTTGCTTGAGTTGGTTTTTTAGATCTAATGTCCCAACTCCTCACTGAAGAGACCCATAGGTCGAAACCGGTCTGGGGATGGGGACAATCCAAGATAAAAATGATTTGAATGCTTTCTCTTGTAGTAGCATTTATCATAAATAAAAAAAAAGCTTGTTTAGAGTTATTAGCATGCTCTTAATTTTACATATTTGTAAGTGCAAGCTATATATAAGTCATGTGACATCTGACTTGTTATTATTACTATTATTATTTTGCTGTTGTGGCTTTAGCTAAATTAAAGAGCTAAGCCTACTAATATATGGAGTATCTGAATTAAGTTCAGGCCCATATAATTTTTTCAGTTGGAGAGCTGACTTTAAAGACATGTAGATGTCTAAAAGTTTCAGATCTTCTTCTAACAATTATCTTTTAGATAAAGGCTTTGCTAGAGTTGGTTTTTTAGATCTAATGTCCCAACTCCTCACTGAAGAGACCCATAGGTCGAAACCGGTCTGGAGATGGGGACAATTCAAGATAAAAATGATTTGAATGCCTTCTCTTGTAGTAGCATTTATCATAAATATAAAAAAAAGCTTGTTTAGAGTTATTAGCATGCTCTTAATTTTACATTATTAATTATGTAAAATTTTCTATCTGTATTATTAATGCTTAATGAGTAATAAATGTTAAATTTGTTTTTTATTAAAATAGGCGTATATCTTTCTTAAGAGTTAATAATTGTCTTGTGAGATTAGTTATGATCATCATCATCACTGATGAATGTCAATCTTTAAGTCATAAGTTAAATATGATAATATTTTGGGTAAATAATTATAGGTTGATAAAAGATAAATTTTATGTTGTGAGTTAGTTCTAAAGCTGTGGCTTAAAGTATCATCATCATCATCATCTTATTAATCAATAGTCTTAACAGTGTTTAATGGCCATAGATAAATAATGGTTCTCACGGTAATTGTGAGCCATTATAAGATAATGACTACTATTAAGATTATCAAATGTCACTTAAGGTTTAGTGAATTGCCACCGATAAATCGGTAGAATTTAGTATGTAGTTGGTAAGACTTATGAGAGTGTTAAATATGCACTTATGATATTAAAATGTTATATAATAAATTTGTCTGATAATTTATTTGCACAACTAAAGAATAATAAGGATGTTTTCCCTTAATGTTAGTGCAAATGTGATATGGTTTTAAAAATGGAAAATCCTACATCCTGTTATAAATTATGTACCAAATGGGTTCAAACCACATACATCTATAAGTAAGATAGACTATATACACAATATAAAAACTTGTAGAAAGGCATGCTAGTTATTATAATGCTCATCTTTCCCCAAGCTAATTTATTTCTATATTTTTCATAAGTTACAATATATTTATAATAATTCAAACAAATTTATTTAACACAGTATTCAAAATTAAATAATGTATTCTTTACCGGAAGTACTTCCAGTAAAGAATATATTATTTAATTTTGAATACTGTGTTAAATAAATTTGTTTGAATTATTATTATATGATTTAAAAATACAGACATTCTATTTTAAATAAAATATTTAGTGGATAACAAGTTTGACACTATATAACAATATACCCTTGTTTATATAGACATGGGTTGTGACAATTTAATTAACAGAATGCACCTTTATAAAATATGTAAAAGTGTACACTAACTGTCACTTTCAAAGTGTCCCTTGTATATTTATGCACTGAATAAACAGCATCTCCATTTATAGAAGCATATCTTGATCTCTCACATTCTGTTGGATATCAATTATAGTAGAAAATATTTAACCTTACAATGCAGTTGTGTAATTGATTATGTGACCAAAACATTTCTCACAAACAGCACACTGTGACTTGACACATTATCATGATGAATGATCTATTTGTCAGACCACAATTTGAAAGTTTTTCTTTGAAAAAAATCTTATAATCTCTTAAATACTTTTAAATAACATTGTTCATTGGTGGATTTCTGTTTAATTCTTGATGGGCTATTCCTTTATGATCAAAGGAACACACTAGAATGATATTAAACTGTGATAGTAACATGCAGGAATTTGCATCGCATGCTGACATTTTGTTTCTGGGTCATATTGGAAGCACAATATTTCATTATTTGTAATTACTCTTAGAAGCAGATACATATTTGAAGAATAATCAGTTGCAACATTAAGCCAATGCTGTTTTTGTTCATCCATCAAGATCCAATGCCCAAACTTCACAGATATTTTTCTCATGCTCAATTCATTATTTAAAATTAGTATAACTGTTTCTCAATTAATCTGCAATTTTTCAGCTATCATTCTAACACTTAATCATCTGTTGGACCATACTGCATCTCATATTTGATTAATATTAATGACAGTCATTGTTGTTTTTGGCTGTTTGATTTGGGATCATCTATCACATATTATCTCCCATCTTTAAATTTCTTATACCACTCAAACATATTCAATTTATTCTATGCATCTTCATCATATATCACTTGTAATTGTTGTAACATTTCAAAAGCATCTTTGCTGAATTTCACACAAAATTTTCTATTAATATATTGCTCAAAATTTCAATTCCTCATTTCTATGGTAAAGCCATATCCATGGATATTTATTGTCTTCTTGATAGCCAATTAACAACTAGCTCTTCCAGCTTAAAGTTTACACACATTATCTTAAGCATGTTCAAACATGAATATTCATGTAATTCCCAATCCAATTAGGTCACAGGTGACACCACACATCCATTCTAGAAATTAAATTGTCTCACCTTATTTGTCATTTATAATTTTAAGCTATTAAATATAATAAATTAAACCTAATGATTGAAACACAAAGTAAAATATTAAACCACTTATATTTTTTATGATCTGTGAATTTTTATTAAACTAATGAATCAATATATGTTTTAAAAAGTTTTTATATATAGCAAATCTCTTTCTTTCATATTTAACTTGGTGTCTTCAGTTTAATCTTCAAATAAAGATACTAGCTAGGAATTTTAATCGCTTACATATAAAAGATATTATTGTGAACAAATATATAAAGAGATCCACATTAATCAATGCATAAAATATATTTGTTTAGTGGAATGATTAAAAAATAAAATATAGAGTGGAATTTGATTTTTAAAAAAATAATGGAAAAAAGTTTTTGAAGTGTATAAATTCTACCATTTATTGACGAATAGATCATGTCATGTTGAAGATATTTCTAAAGTGTTTGATTATTAAAAAATGTGATAATGAAAGTTTATGCTGATCATGTATTTATTAATTTATCTGCATTAAAGAATTTTTGCATCTTAAAATTCTATAGGTAGAATATCTGATTTTATAATGCCTATACTAATGATAATTTCCTTGCCATTAAATATTAAATTGTTCTAGAGAATACATACCAATATTATCATATTTAATACACATTGATTAATCTTCCAAAAAAGGGATAATATTATAAGTGATCTATTATTGAGTTCAAAGGCATGATTTTGCAGAAATGTGCCCATCAACCAAAAAAGTAAAGATCCAGATAAGAGAAATGAAAATAAATCTTACATCATGACTAAACTAGATTTGCTGTCACAATAGTAAATAAAATCATACTTTATTCAGAAATTATTAATGAGAATCATAAATTATTTTCTAGTCACAGTGCAAATATCACATAAAAATATAGACATGCCATCAGACATCCCAGTCATAAAGGTAACTTAAAATGTAATTTAAAAAGTCTTGTACATAATTTAATTTGTTGCATCTGAAAATATAACAATATATATTTTAAAAAAAATAGAAAATTCTATTTTTTTTATTTTTGGTGAGAAAATGTGTTAAAAAGTAAACGCTCCAAACAAGACAAAAGACAACAGCCTCACTTGAAATTATAAAAAAAAAAACAATTAGATAAAAAAAAACAGTGCAACAAAATCATTTAGATTGGAGTAAACAAGTCATTTTTGGTTTCTATCTAAGAGGAGAAATGAGGTGAAATCCACTTGATGGCTTTTTTGAGTAGTTAATGTACATAATACAATGAGTCTAAAACATAATATAAAACTTTATTAAACAATGAATTAATGATTGATATTGAAATTATCACAAATAAAATAATAAAATTGATATTTGTTACGATCATATAGATGCTACTGCCTTTTTATCCTTAATGTATTTTATTTTTATTAACAAATACAAGAGAAAAAATAACATTTCCCTCACTTGTAAAGAAAATTGGAAATTAAGAACTAATAGTTTCTGAATTAGAAATTATATCTTAAATTAAACAATTTTTTAAATATATTTACAAAAAGAATTTTTTTTTACAAGCAAGCAATATTTAAATGTGAATGAAATAACTATTAACAAGTTCAATAAAAAGAATATGTATTTAATTCAATGAAATGATGAGTCAGGTAGTTATTACAATAACAAAAACGAAGTTATTAAAATTGGAAAAAAAAATTGGCAGCTCAGATATCATGCAGGAAGTCAGAGAAGATTGAGATATGAAGACTAGAGCTGGAAAAAGTTATAAAATATAACATGATTACGTAAATTTTGTCTTTTTTATCCCATGTTATTGGAGACTAGGCAAAAATGCAGTAAATATTGAGAAAACTGTAGTTATTATATTTTTTCTCTATAATGACAGAAGGAAGTATATTTAGAAAATTTTAAGGCAATATGGCTTTTTGAATACAATCTATTTTTCTCTAGATTGTCTTTTCAAACATTAATTCTATTTATTAGTAATTGATTTTAATCTGAACCTTCTTTGATTAAATTTTTCAGAAGAATAACTATCTACAAATTGCCATAATAAAATTCTATCAATGAGAATGAAAAAAGTTTTAGAGAATTTTTAATGCAAATCATTTGCTATAAGTTCAACATAATTATGTCCAAAAAATGTTAATTCCAATTTAATGGAATTGTATTCAGACAAAATATAGATGTCAAAATAAATGTTAAAAATATTCCATTATGTTTTTATTTTATAGTCACCATCATTATCATCTTATTTTCAACTTCTGTCAATCCACTGCAAGGTGAGGTCTCTGCAAGTTTAATCCAATGTCTCTGATATCTAGATTCTCTTCACATCACATCAGCATACTTATTTATTTTAACTATCTATCTCTATAGTCTCTTTTAAATCTTTTATATTTTTTTTGGAATCCAGTTTAAGGTTTCAACTATCCATATACTATCATTGCTTCTAACAATATATTTCATCCAGATCCACTTCAGTCTCTTAATTCTTTCACTAATATTAATAATACTAGTTTTTTCTCTCATCCACATATTTTGTTTTTGATTTCTTTTGTTAATTCTAACATACATCTCTTCATACTTGCTTAAGTGGAGTGAAATTTCTGAATTGCTATGCTGTTAAGAGTCTAAGTCTTCGATCCCTAAATAAAAACTGGTAAAACATATTTATTAAATAACTTTTCTTTAAAAAAAACATAGTCATATTTTATTTTAATATTAAGTTATTTCTAACAAAAGCATCATATCAAAATTTAATTCTATTATTAATTTTATCTATTATGGTCATCTTTATTAATAATCTGACTTAAAGTAATTGTTAAGTTCTTCTAATTCATCATTATCAATTTTTATTTTCTTCTTTTGAGAAAATCAATTGAATATTACTTTAGGTTTTTTAGCATTTATCTTTACTCCTACTTCCTAATTTTCATATGATAACTCTTGCAATATTTTCTAAAACTCTGAAGCATTATTTACAAAAACAACTACACCATTTGAAAAATTTAGACAACATAAATAATCTGCATTTACATTATATTATTTAACTTCCTGTTTTAATCTACAAATATTTCTCACAAAACTAATATATTTCTTAACATCCTGAAAATAATATTTAATCTTCTTCAGAGAGTTGTCTAAGATGGATTGAATTGTATACACAGATAATATCATTTGATGTTGCCATTTGACCATCAATTATTAAGTTACAATCCTGAGGATAAAAATGTTTTCTTATTACTCTGCACAGTGGCTCTTTTGATTTTGGTTTTAGAAAAGTAAAAGGAATTCTCTTTTATTGTAAATCCAATTTGTTATAAGAGTTTAAACCCATAAAGCTGTTTTTATGTGTAAGAATCCAATGACTAACATCTTTCTTGATTGTGCAAATAATAATTTTTTTTTCAAAGAGTTGTATATGTGGAATTGAATATTTTATAAATTTTTAATTTAATAAAAAAAGAGATAAATGGATTATATCCATGTAAATAGAGATAACTTTATCTTTTGATGTTGTCATGAAACCATCAATTGCTAATTGATAATACTTATTGCTAAATTATGCTTTTGTTTCTATAATCTCATACATAATATTTTTTTGTTTTGGGTTTCAGTGAAGTAAAATTTATTTTCTTTTACTTCAAACCTGAATTGTTAAAAAATTTAAACCCCCAAAGTGTTAGTCCAAAATATTAAAAATGCAAGTTGATTTCATTTTTTTAACTAGGGACCACAATAGCTTATGCATCATATTAGACATCTGTAGGGAATGTGTATTGTCTGATAAAAATTGTTAACATTTAATAATAGTTATTTTTAATTAAATATTATGAAAATATTCTTCATAAAGATTATGGGCAATACTTATAAAATAGAATAATCTAAATTATAAATCAAGTGAGTGTTTTAAAATCAGAGTCTATTAGTAAGGAAAATTTTATTGTAACCATGCAGCAAAAAAAGAAATATATAAATAAAAGTACAAGTATAACTTAACTATTAAAAATATACAAGACTTATTATTGTCTGACTTGAGTCAAAATATTATTACTCAAAAACTAATACTTAATAATTTTAGATGTCATGAAATCATGCGATATGGAATTGAAGAGATGCTTTCCTTATCATATTTTCAATGATATACCACGATGTAGTCTTTAAGCATTCAGTAACACATGCATAAAATTATAGTATTTTTTTTAAATTTCTTTCTTTGTTCAATTAGTTTTTTAAATATGATTCAAAATTTGGAACCTGCCATTGATAGAACCAGATGCAGTGGAATATTTACATAGTTTGCCTGACATGACTAAAATTATCTTAAGTTTTTTTTTACATTATTTTATACATGGTAATTCTTTTAACATTCCTTTACCATTTAATTTTTTGGAAATATGATTAAAATTTAGAACATTTCATCAACAGAACAAGATACAATGGAATATTTTCAAAACTATAAGATAGTGCCCACCTAAAATTTATGTAATAATGAGCATGAAACTATATTTTATGTTTAAATTGAGATGCAATGTTGGACATGTTCTAAATGTCTGTCTGTTTGGAAAGAAACATGGTTATAAGGCTCTAAAACATCGTTTGTGACTTCACTAACATTAGTTTACAAGTGGTGTAGTGAATTTACATTTTAAAAAATATTAATTACAATTCTTTGGATTTTGTATGTTTCAATAGAATATTTTCAAAATTAAGTGATGTCTGTCTGCCAATTTGTTATAGTCTACTAAATGATATTTCTTTTTTACCCTTTGGACTTCTGAGTTTTTTTTATCATTTTAAGAAATAAAAAAAAAACATAATTATTGAATTCAATAACTTAGAGTCGGTCATATTGTTTATACCATGTGTTGTAAACCCTTGGCCTCTGAAAATTGATTATTTTTTTAAAAAAGGGTAGCAAGCTTCCAGTAGGCATATTATATAAGTACCAGTATTATAAACCTATTCTTAGTAGGTACATTGAATAAATGGACTTTACTTGATACAGACTCTTCCATGACCAAAATGGAGAACTGCACTTGTGGCTATGAAACTGTCTGGATTAAAGAGGGATATAGCTGCTGTTAGTGAAATTGGGTGAATATGTTTTTTTTAGAAAGACAGGTTAATTAGTGAATTTAAAATGTATGTTATTGAATTTGAATTAAACTCTAGTTTAGTATCCTCTATTGTGTCAATGAAATGTTAATGTTCTTAAGATTTGCATAATAATATTAATGCTCATTTTATTAGAATACCTGCTCCAACATTAAATTCAGAGAATTAATGGAAGAAAAACTTTATTTTTGTTAGGTGGTATTATTACAGCAATATCATCAAAAGATTAAAAAATCTTTGGATATGCATGCATTAATACCAATAGTAGACTTTTATCAAAGGTTACTGAAAACAATGTCAATTCAAGTAGTTTGTTATTGTTGAATTCATGCAAAACATGTGAATTAACTATCACTAATACTTTATTAAGGCAAAAAAAACTACTTCAAAAGAATATGACAGCATTCATGCTCAAAGCAAGGTAATTTAATAAGTGACTTTATAGTTATGATTCATAATACAAGATAATTTCACATTACATGAGCACTTATAAACTGAAATTGAAAGACAGATTACAGATTAATACATTCCAAAATTAAAATGTTTGTTGCATTAAAAAAAGCTATAAAGAAAATAGATGTTAGTTCTTTAGAAGAATTTACTAAACATACTAAATTTCATCAGCTATTAAACACAAAATTTGCAATTTTTGAAACTTTAGGATTGTTGTATTATTAAAAAATGGAAGTTTCTTAAAGTTACAAATAAATCTGTTTCTGGGTGTATAAAAAAGAATCATGACTCGTTTTTTATCAATGATTAAATTATTAAAAACTTAATTAAGAAAGCATGTAACATTCTCTGCTTGGTAAAGAAATAGATTAAATGTGGAACTTTATAATAAATATAATGATCTAAAAACAGAAGTTCAATGATTGACAAGAAGACTTAAAATGAATGGTGAATTAAAATCTCAAAGTGGTTATAGACCTAAGAAAAGCTATCACAAGCCTATTAAGTCAGGAATGACACTCTCTTTAATTATAACAATATATTTTGAACAGATGGAAAAATATTTTTTTATCAACTTTTGAATAATTTTGTTAAATAGATTGCATCCATTTATAGATAAATGGTTACTAGAAATTAGATGTGGTTTTAAGAATAAAGAATTATTTTAAATATGATGTATTGCCATGCAAATGTAAGAAAAGCATTGGGAACAAAAAGTGATTTATATTGATTTGATCAACAAATTTGACTCACATAATAGAACAGTTGTATGACATCATTTAAAATTAATTGGTTGTTCACCAAACATTATTCATAATAAACAGCATCTACCTGATAGAATAAAAGCAAGTATTTTACTGCAGATGGAAAATCTTAGGTGTTTGAGTGGAAACTGGTACTAAACAAGAATAGATATTTGTTCCAACAATTTTTATGTCAATTTGATCTTTCAAAT
>JAQFVV010000516.1:305000-320000 GCA_028023455.1 Epiperipatus broadwayi
TTTTTGCATAAATTTTCAAAGGTTCTGTAGTATGAGTAATATGCAGAGCTAATTCACTAGAAATTACAGGTACAAATTCTATTGTCATCATTCTATAAAGAAATACCTGAAAAAAATTATCATGTTTATTAAAAGAAATATTTTTTTCGAAATATCATCAAGAATGAGGACATAGCATCTAAATTCACAGTTGAAAAATAAATGTTGTTACAATCTTTTAAAAAAATGTAATGCCAACAAAATAAAAACAACATACTGCTGCTTTCATTATAAATAAAAATACTCTGATATCATATAATAAAAATAAAATATTTAAATTAGTTTCATAGCAGTGTTCAACAAGATATAATATAAATAATTAAAATTTAATTGGATTTATTGTGAAGAATAACAACATGGAATACAAGTCAGGTTTTTAATTCGATATATTAATATTGCTTCCATCTTATTGCTGAAGGTAAAAATATTAAAACACACTTATTGAAATAAATATTTGAATGATCATTTATGAAACTATTGATGAATGAAGTAACTATACTAAAAATAATGGCATTACATTTTAGCATGAAGAAATTTGGGTTATAATTTATATTTTTGTATCCAATAATTCTATAGTTTAATTTATAAATAGAATTTATGAATACATTATTACAATAATATGTACATGAAGTTTCAATATTAACTAAATAATATCTTTTTAAACTACTTCCTCATATTTGTGTGCTAATGAAGGAATGAATTTCCCCCCTTTACTATACAAATAATATCATTATGTAAGATATTTCCCTGGAAATTGGAAAAGCTATTTTATTATATATATAATATATATAATTTAACTTCTTATAAAAGAATTTTTGTTTGAAAAGTGTTTTAATGTGTTTTTGTACCATAGTATGTGCTTTCTGAATTTTCATATAGCAAAATAATATTTAGTTTTAGTTTAAAACTTTATTCTGTCAAAACCACAGTATATGCTGAGTGAATCAAAATTAAATTATTAGCATGACAGAAGTTGGAATCATAATTATTAATACAATAATATGTTCTGGTGCATAAACAGAACTAACAGCATATTAAATATATTTGTTTTTATTTTTAAAACAAGATGTTAATAAATTATAATTAAGTATAGAAAAGCTTAATTTTCTTAAAGATAATCTATATAATTTGACTATGACCCAATAAAAATTGTCATTTGGTCATTTTTCTATATCATATTCTTCAATCATATTTGTCACATTCACTAATGGTTACATTTACCCTATTTAATCTCAAAGCATTTATAAAATCAGTTTCTTATCACAACATAATTATTTATTTGAATATGGACTTAGATTGCTTCTATAAATAAACTCATATACCTTTGGAACTATATCAAAATCTCACTTATGATGGCTGTTTCTTCAGTTTTTTATGTTAACTGGATTGAACATATCCATAAACTGTGTACACAAATGCACATCTCGTCAACATTAATATGATGTTAAAGTCAGTACAACAGATAAAATTACCTTTTTTTCACTACAAATGGAGTATAGTACAAGATCCATTCTCTCATAATATAAATAGAAAATTGGCTGAGTTTAATGAATATGTAATTATGAGGAAGAAAACACTTTCTTGGGCAAATAAAAATGACACTATATCTTAGCAAGATTCAAAAATAAAATAAATCCATTTATTCTTTAAACTTTTAATATTAGCAATAATAAGCTTAGAAACATCAAATGCTTATAAAGTAGATAATCATATATTTTTTAATTTTTTGTTAATAAATAAAGAATATTATTTATTCATAGTTTGAGGAAAGAATTGTTATTCTCCTGTAATTACACATACATTGTAATGGTCAAAATGAGTGGATAATAGCAAAATTACCTCTAGAGTAATTTATACTACCACAATTCATTCCAGTGCTACATGATACTTCATTTTATTTAATCCAAGGATCAGAGAAAGAGGGAGACACTCTTAGAACTAGCTTATAATGATTTAATTTCCCTTGTGGCAAAGAAGACACCCAATGTGTGTGTGTGTATATATATATATATATATATATACACACACACACATATATATATATATATATATATATATATATATATATATATATATATATATTACAAAGAAATAAATAAATATCACTTAATTGGTTGTGAGACCTATTGAAAACAGCAGTATGTGATAATAAATGAAACAAAATAAGTGAGATTGATTTAATTAACTCTAGTGAATGTGGTTAAATAGATGTTTGCATAGCACTCATGATCATGACCCACCACTTCCAAAATATCAAGTTTGACAATCTACAAGAATAAGGAAGGCATTATTGAGTTCTTAAAGTAATAACAATCCAATGCAGAGGCAAATGTAAATATGCTCACCTCCATGATACTATATCCAAGTCTTCATAAAATAAATGGATCATGACAGAAAGAATGGGTATCTTCCCCATAATCACTAATAAATTTTGCAAATAGGCAGGAATGATCCAATACCCAAATAGTAAGACAAAAACAAAGATCCATTGGGTCTGAAATATTTCAGCATTTTTCGTGGATCATATTCTGAAGGGACCCATCAAATTAATTTCTCCAAAGCAGGAATGTGCATCTGATGGAGAAACTAAATAAAACTATGAAATTAGACAACCTAGTAACATCAAATTTATATAAATAAGGAATATTCAGCTTTAACATTAATTATATATAAAATAATACATAACGATCATATCATAAGTTTACAATACATGATCATCTATTATATAGGCTTAATCAAGGCCTATGTGGTTATTATATATAGATAAAGAAAACTTTCATGAAGAAAAGTACACCTGCTTAATTGGAGATCCACACCATAGTCTTACATATATAAGGTAACATTGATATGATATATATTAAATTGTGTTAAAAGTTTAGAGGTGTTTATTATATCTATAAGTTATTACACATGGAAAACAGAATGGTTAATAACTCTGTGTGTAAAATAAATAAAAAAATCAGATATATTAACCTTTAACTGAGGTTTAAAGTTTATATCTGTGCTAGAGATAATCTCTAGTTTCGACATAATGATTAGTAATAATCATTATTGCATTTATCTGAAATGGAGTCAAAGTTGTGAGTGGAGGAAGTTTGATGATGGTAAATGAAAATGTAACAATTTACTCTAGATAAATACTTTTCATATAATAAAGATATATATGAGAGATAGTGATCTGGGCCAACTGATGAGTGCTGTTTCAGCATGAAATGCATCTTGGGGGTTATTTGTCTTTTATTATATCTTTATTTAAGTGAATTTAAAAAGAATGAGGAAGTATTGGAGGTGTTTATTATATCTATAAGAATTAAACTATTGTATTTACAGTATATATATTGTATGTATATGACTCATTTCAAACACACAGATACATTATTTTAAAAAAAATTTCTTTTATATATATGGATTCATGTGTGTATTTATTATTATATATAAATTTATAAATACTTAATAAATAAGCAGTTGTAAAGAGAATGTAATGAGAAATAATATTTAATATTGATTTATTATATTTTCTTATTAAATAAGGTGTTAAATTATTTAACATTAACTTTGTTAAAATAAAGCAGATCAGAAAGAAAGTGTAAAATAAGGTGATCATATTAGTAGTTTAGGAGATTAAAAAAATGTACACGTGCAAAAAAGTGTGAAAGAATGAAAATGTCTGTATAAAAACAAAAATGCTTTTACACCTATTGCTAATGACTATAGATTGCCAGCTTTATTGTTTGTGTTATCTGTGTCTAAGATTCTTTTTATAAAGGAGGTGCTTTGATGTAATAAAAGGTGATTATTAATTTTCTTGTAAAATTGCTATAGAACATCAACTTGTCAAACTCTGATTTTTTTGATCTTTTATCTCAAGATAAGATATGCAGGTGGTCATTTTCTTTGACCAAATTTGCAATAAAAATGAATGAAACAATATTTAGTGATCAGTCAGTTTTTCCTTATTATTAAACAGAAATGTAGCAAGCAAGCAGTTTTTTTTAAATGTTGGGAAAAGGAGAGTGAGTGATTTGATTTTTTTTCACTCTAAAAGTTGAGGAAGAAAAAAATGACTCTTGTTTTAAAGTCAGTATAGACGAAGATGTGCGTATATATAAGTAATTCCCAGCAAGATTAAGATAAAGAAAAAATGGAACAAAATTGAATTTATTGGAAGAAGTTATTAACAATTCTATGAAATGATATTAATATATTTTGCTGTGTATAATATAATGAATTTGCATTGCTAAAACCATTTTTTCTGCTTCCTGGATTAATACAGAATGGGTTAAATCACTGGTCTACTGTGGACCCATATACCGGTCCATAATAACCAAAAGAATGGACAAATTTAAAACCAGCCAAAATTTCATCTCATTATCATCTTTGACAAGAGCCAAGAAGAAAGGAAAGATGATTAAAAGCCACATATATAGCCAGGTTTGAAGCTATGAACCAAATTTTTGTTAAAGTTTTCCTCAGTCATCTAAAGTGTCTACAACGATTTTTTTTTTAAAAAAAATAGGAGAGACAAGCAAATCCACCAGTTCATACTTATCTAAAAATATTTGAAATAACTCTTTTTGAAATAGTAGAAGCAAGCCAGTCAACGAATTCAGCGTTATCAAAAGTATCAACAATAAATAATTTTAAAATTGAAGAAATAAGCAAGTCAATCAATTCATGTTTATCTTAAAAGTATCTGCAAGAACTTTTCTTTTTTTTTTATGGAGCAAAGACAAGCAGTCTGAAAATTCAAACTCAGGACATTTATAAGAAGTGAAAGTAATCGGATAATTATGAACTTTCCTTAACAGATCTTTTATTATTGCTTATTAAAAGTAAACCTTAATTTATTGGTCAAAGCATTATTTTTTTTTCTTTGATACAGAAACATTAGGGGCTTGTTTATCGATAGTCATTCTCAATATCACATAACATAACACAAACACACTTTAAATCTTTAAACTTAAATTTTCATGATTTTTTTAATGATTTTTTTATATTATATATTGTAATATTGAAATGTTTTTTTAATTGTTCTTCAGTTGTTATGATAATGAGCAACCTATAAATATATGCATTTATAATGTTTTTTTTTATCTTGTTGCATATTAAAATTGATATAATGTATTTTATTTTCTTTGGCTAAAAGGTTGCAAGAATATTTTTATATATGTAATTTATGTATTAATCTCTAATATAGGGGTATACATTTTAAACATATATGTTAACATTACCGAATGTGTGCATGTGTAACTGCTTATACAAACACGTCTAAAGAATAGGTTATACATAATGAGTTTAAATATGAGAAATTATAAATCAAGGCTTACATATGAATGGAAGTGAAATAAAACACGAGTTACATATGAGATTTATTTTTATGATATAATAAGTTAGGAAAGTCTTAAGTAAGCATTCCATGAAATTTTTTTTTTAAAATGTCATTTTAAGCCAGCTTATTTTAAAATTATCCAAAATGATGAACTTGTATATAAAATTTTGTAGTAGTTCTATATTGAATTAATGTAATAATAAGCCATTTATCTACTTAGTAAATTGATTTTAAAGAAGGAAAAAAGAATAGTATTAATAAATATAATTATATATCTTAGTTGGTTTCCGAGTTCTTATTAAAAATATTGTTGTATTTTCTTGTCTTAATTCTATCATTTTAATTCATCATCATCGCTTGCAGATATTAAGAATCATCATTCGTAAATATTGAGCAATCACTTGCAAATATTAAGCGGTCGCAAAATGTTAAGTAAACTAGAATGTTGATTTACCTTTAAGTATTTAGGGATTATGCTTGATAATAACCAAATTTTAATAATTATAGTTCAACAATAGAAAGCTAAAATTATGTTATGCCCATGAGTTTTGATCATCCTCATCAAAGATGAATATACTATTGATTAAAACAATGTTTCAAATAATACTATACAGGAGTTAAGATCACCATCATCATTGATTAAATAAAGTATAATCATTAAATCTAATGTTTAACATAATTAATATATTTAGTAAATAAGGATTTGTGGAAAGTTGAATATCATGCATAGAGATTCGTGATGATCAGTCATCATCACTAATATTATTAAATCCTAGTTTTAACTATTAAAGTATTTTAGTAAATAAACATAAACTTATATAAATGCTAGTGAATGTAATAATTAAATCCCAGTTTGAAATGGGATGATTTTAAAAAGTGCTTATGAGTTTATAAAGATAAATTTATTGTTGTGAGTTTATTAATAAGCTATGGCTGGTATCATCATCACTATTATTATCATTATTGTTATGATATTATTGTCATCATCATCATTACCTTTATATTGTGATAAATAATCTAGTTAAATGGCCATCAATATCAATAGTGGTCTTCATGATGCTTGTTTAGAAGACATTAATAGGATTATACTTGTATGTTCATCAATATACATAAAATGAGCTAGCAATGTCTATTAAGAGTCTTGATCTATATAAATTTTGTGATATGGGGATCTTGTGATTTTATTGACATGGATAAAATATAAGAATGGCATTTTTATTTTTTTTCATTAGTCATCCAAGTCATGTGTGATAAAAATGTACCGAATGAATTTGAATTCAGTACACTATAAACAGATATTTATCTAGATTTAAAACAATCTAGTGGTGCTCGTGGGAAAACACATATACTTAGCTAAACTGAATAAAAAGTGAACCCATCCCTTTTTCAACTTATTAACTTTGTGTAATATGTTTTATAAGTTGTCATGAATAGCACCAGTGTGTGCGTATGACCATGAATGGTCTTATATGGTTGGAAAGAAGAATAGGAAGGATTCTTTGTTAAAAGAACCTAGTATAGTATATAAGCATAATGCACTCCAAAAATCTCAAAGTGGGTAATTTTATTCAGATGCTATATTTAATATTATTTTTATTTGATGACAATGGCCAGTATGTTTTATTGAACAAATGACTTCCCCAATATCTAAATATCATTAAATATTTAATGATGATAGTTTTAAATTTCACCGTTGTTATTTTAAGTATTAAGAAATGAGATAATTTATTTATTTCATTACTAATGTGACAGAATTAATGTTTAGGATAATTGCAATCGGGCTATAATGTTATATTTAGTTATTGAATTATAGCAACTATCATTTTGTCACTCATCAATATATAGATTGTAATCAGTTATAAAGTAACAGCCTTTTATCAATTCATCTTTATTTATTCATACTGTTACAAATGACAGATTATATAAATGGTGCAGATTATATGAATATATTTTTTTTATTAATAATTTCGTCTATCGTCTATCAATAAGGGTATTTCTTTATCTGTTACAATATATATATATATGTGTGTGTGTGTGTCCTTTTTAAAAGAATAAAGTTTTAACTTCTTAACACTCGATTTTAATTTTTTAAATTGAAAGTTGTTTATAAACCATTTGTGATTGCATTGACTAAATGACCTTTTGAAATAATAGATTTTAAATAGACAAGTTTAAAATAGCAAAAAAAAAAGTAGAATCAATGAGAGGAGGTATTTAAATGTCTTGCTTTTATGCAATTACATGATTTTTTTAAAATGACATTAAAATATTTAGTCACTGAAATATATACACTAAATTTATCTCCATCTGATTCTTAAACAATAAATCTAGCAGATTTAAGAAGTATATTACAATAGTTGACCCCATTATTATGTCCAATTAGTATTAAATATATTAAAATTGTTTACTGGTAATTTGAGTTTTTCTGAAGTTAAAATATAATCACTTTTAACAGACATTCATGAAGGATTTTGATAGGTGATAAAATACTATGTTGAACTTCCTGATACAGTTCATAGGTCTTCTATAATAGTGCCCTTGGATTTTGGCAAATGGGTCATTTGGATGCTTCTATGGTCATTGGCATTATATACTGATGGGCTTCCTCTTGATGGCAATGGCATAGCATATCAGAATCTTTGATCATCAAATATAGGAAAGAACTTTAGTGGTATAGTATTCTATCCGTACCATGGAAACTCCATACTCACACTCTCTGGAGATAGAGAAAATGATACACTTTTCTCACTGATCATGGAGTGTATGAATTTATTTTCTCATTTCTTTAACAAACTTTGGAGATCCTGTCAAATTTTACTGGACAAATATAATCCTTCTAATTCCATTATTTTCTATTGTTAATAAGTAAATACTTCTAAAATAAATAAATAATTATAAGAAAGAGCTTAGGTCTGCCTAGAGAGAGTTCAAATCATTCAGACTCTTTTATAATCATGTATAATGTATGTCATTAAATCCAAGGTAATGCTCTTTTACAGTTCTATTTCTGAAGTCACCTGCATTCCATGTTTAAAATTACTTTTTCAACAATAAGAAAATAAAATAAATATTATAATCATTACACATAACATAACAACAAACACTTTTAAGACATTAAATACTTATGTATATTCTTTATAAACTATTTTTATGAAAGGAATAACCAAAAACACATGTATAAAAATAATAACTTTATTAAAACCATAAGTTTTTTATTATTTATGCATTTCAAACAAAATTACTTCACAATTTTATGTACAATAATAATAATGCATATCTGGCCTTAATTTTCATTGACATAATAACCTACTTCACTCTTCTTGGATAATATATTCTGCATTAAAAATTAGCCAAGTCAAAAAAAAACAAAAAACAAATTTTATACTTGATTCCGTCACAGACCAAACTTACACCAAATTTCAGTTGGTACACTCAATATATATATATATATATATATATATTACAACCTTGGGTTACATGGCACACAATAATATATATATATATATATATTACAACCTTGGTTTACATGGCATACAATAATATAGTATATATATATATATAAAGTTGAAAGGAAAAGAAATAAACACATATAAATTTTTGTACATATTTTCTACATTTCTGTAAAGGATTCCATAACCGTCAACTTAAGACAAAATTTTAATATTAATTAAAACATTTAAAAAGGTCTAAAAAATATTCTGATTTTGAAATGTAAAAACAATCATGTTTCTGATAATTGTAAAAGTATTTTTAAAGAAAACTTTTAATGCTTTTATACTGTAATGGTAAGAATTGTCCCTCCATGCAACAAAATCTAGAGCATAGGCAAAATACACTAAAGCTGATCGAAACCAGATGCTGTGATCCAGAATCCGACCAACATTCAACCCTTTCACCTCTGCTCAATGATTTACTACCCTATGGATGACATTCCTTAATGTACACAGACAATCAATTCACTCTCGGTCCAGCAGTCACTTCCGGTAAAACAAGAGACTCATAATTTAACTAATTTATCACTGATTTGATAAGATATATACACATATGGCTAAGTAATTAATTATAGAACTTAACAGGCTGATCTACATATATATGAAATAGTGTATGTGTAATTAAATATAGAGTTGGACAAAATGAAATCACGGACAATAAAATATGCAAACGAGTTATAATTTTAAATATTATTACTTTAATAAAACGATAGCAAACAATAAATTAAAACATACCAAATTATATGGTGGGAACATGAGATATAACGCTCACAGGCGTTAGATAACTGCTGAGATTCATGTTATATATTTCATTATAAGTGTTTAATAATGTGTAGGCGGTATTGGAGTTTCATGCCTATATTAATTAATATGCCAAATTTCTAGCTCTTTTGTAGTCTACTAGATCAGGTGGAACTTTATAGCCAAAGTTATATAACTAACTATCATAAGTGCTCCTATAACATCTATTTAATACAAAGTTAATTCGAGCATGTAATTATGCTCAGAGATATGCAGGTTAGCATGTTAGCATAGATTAAGACATATACTAATGCTAGATAAGCGTTTAATATCAAAGGGAAAGAAAACTGATTTATGATAGGTTTACCTATATTCTCTATGGCACATATTAAAATATTAATCAAGCAAAAATGTGTGAATCAGTCATTATTCATGGGCTTCAGTCTCCAAAAACTCGGTTTGCCCTAAGACCACTCAACCTGCTGTGAATAAGAACATTAGTAGTTCAGGTAGTCACATAAGCATTATGAATCATCTAAGTCCTTGCGCCCTAGTTCTAAAAATGTGCTTGAACCAGAACTAAAGTGGATGAGAGTGACTTCCGCCAGCACATCATCAAAAATCATGCAGCAAGCTGATAAGTGTACATTGTGTACTTTGTAAAGACACATCCGCAACTTATACATATATATAACGCAATCGCATAACATTACATTATCATGCCTTAATATTAGATAGAGTACATTTGCATATCTATACAATCCAGTTCTCAAATTTAGTATTTTAAATATACTATTAAGGGACTAAATTAATTAGTAACCTAGTTTAATATTATCCTCTGCATCTCAATATAAATAAATCTAAGGAGGATAAAGCATATTTGCGGGGTAATTATGAATAAAATATTAAATATGCTTTGAGAATATTTCTGTGGCTAGTTCCGGTGATATATGAGTTATATATATAAATAGTTATAATTCATAACTAAAATTAAGCAAACTACATAAACTAGCTAGATAACTGATTATTGTAATATTGATACCCAAAACTTAATCAGTAACATAATATGATCTCGAAACAGTGAGTGGGAATGAAGAATAATAATTCAATTGATTAATATTAAATTATAGTGAAGATTTGAAATTATCTTCGCAAATCAATAAGCTAAAATGATACTTAGAAATACTTGCGGTTTCGAGTCATTTGGCATATTAAATACACATATTATATTAAAATGATAAAATCATAAAATAAATGGAATAGATTTAGAAATAGGCATAAAAGACTGCAGAAAATTGTACATTTAAAATAGATTATAGTAGCAGTTTTACAATTTAAAAGAGAATTTGATTTTTATATTATAAAAGAGAATTTAAATTTTATAATCAGGCAAGACTTACCATTTAACAATCTTCTTTGTAGATTTTAGTAAAGATGTTTGATGAAAGCAGATTTAGTGAATAGCTAGCTTTTAAAAAATAGAGAAATGAAAGTCACAGTTTATAGACAAGAGCTCTGAGAAAATTTACCATTTAGTTGTTTCCATTGCAGCTGGTTTTGAAGTACTTGGGACAATAATTAATTAGTTGACACTTGATGATGAGGCACAGTTAACAGAGATTTTCCATGGGCTACTTTTGGCTGGTGATGGCATTAGGTTTCATTGGACCGATGCTCTCCATTCTCTGCGAGGAGAGGTGGTAAATTACGGCCTCTACTCGAACATTTTGAGGTGAAACCAGCATAGATTCAGCCTACAGTTCACTTTATATATATATGATTGATCCCTGATAATAAAACTTCAAGTATTTATACTTTTTGAAATCTGCACACCTGTTTTTTTTTTTTTTTTTTGCGTAGCTGAACAATCCATTTTATTTTAGCCAAAACATTTAATTATTTCCACTTGCAGAAAAACTCATTTCTTTATTTAGACAAACAATTTTAGTGATAACAAAGTAATTTTAGATTCTGTTTTCCCTGATTTTAGGAATATTTTAGGATTAAATGCGTGATCTACATTGAATCTGTTTTACAAATTCGAATGTTATCTTGACAAAATTATTCTGTAATTAGCAGAAAATACTTTATATCCAGAGGTGGTAGAATAAATGCAGAATAACAGGAGATATGTATATGCAATTTCACTAATACAATAATAAAGTTGCTAAATAATTTACTAAAATATTTCTTAAAATAGAAATGTCTATAATATGAATTTACCTATCTGCAATATATATATATATATATATATATATATATATATAGATATATATATATATATATATATATATATATATATATATATATCATTAGCACAAATAATTTAGACTAAAATATTTTCTAAATGAGAAATATTTATAAAATTGATTCATATCTGTAATCTATACATATTCAATTAAATTACAGACATATTGCTCGCATATATATATATATGATTCTGCATCTATAATAATTTAATGTTATTCACATGGGTACTCTGGGAGAGTTTAAACCTGGCATATAGATAGATGTGTGGGTAACAAGTGAAATGGGTAGATGGACGAAACTGACCGTTTCAATACATTATCTATGTAAAAATTTCTATTGTCTATTTTTAAAAATCTTTGATAAGATTTCAAAATGCATCTTTTTAATTAAAAGTGCTTTTGTGTGGATTAAAATTGGTTTTAATCAACATAGATTGAAAATAGTTATTGTGTTTTATCACCTCAAGATTAAAAAGGATTAGACAGATTAAAAACAGTCTGCAATGTGTTTTTATCACTTCAGATGATTCTATAAAAGGGCTGATAAAAAATAACAGTTCAGTTTGGCTTCTAGTTTTTGGACAGTCTGGTTTTAATATTTTGAGAAGCAGTGGCCAAATAGGCCAGCTGCAAAGTTTGGACAGTAATTTTTTTGAAAACAGTTCTTGTCATAATATTTTTGTGAAGTATTTGGCTAGTAGAATCGGTGTGTGGAGAGTTATGAAAATAAAAATAGCTCCCATGAAGATGTAGCTGAAGTCAAGCCAGTAGATCCAGCAATGAGCAATCTACTAGTTATACATACTGGAGTTTTGATTTACTTGAAGATTGGGTCAACTTAAAATGAATCCATTAGCCTGTACAAATGTGTTCTAGAAAACAGTTTGCTGGCCTGTAGCTTATCAAGCCCTAAACAGAAGTGAGAATACTAACTAACATATCTGGTTATATATTTATGATTATTACAATCCTAGATTATACATATTTCACCAAGACCAACTCACAAAATAAACCACAGATAAATGTATATACAATGGTGAGTAGCATTATATATAATGAGAATAAAGTTTTATTTAAATAATTTTTTTCATAAAAATGACATTTGAAAATACATAACAAGTAAATAATTTTGCTTGAATTGCATTAAAATCTAAAACTAATGATTGAATCATGGAGAATTTATTTTGAAAAAAGAAAAAAGATGACATCAAAAAGATTTTTAGATTTATTTAAAGATGTAAGTAATTAATTGAGAGTAACCTGTCAAAAAATACTTTTGAATTATCTGTCAAACTATCGACTTTATTTTTTTAAAAAAGGAAGGTAAAAGAAAATATTTTTATTGACTGGAAAAAGAGACTAATTAATAATATTAATTCATATCATCTATATATTCAAAGATGCAAATGTATGTGTGAATTTTATGTATAATTTTCAAATGGAATTAATTGTAAAATATATTTTTAATAATTTTATTATTTTAATAAATTCAAACATGTTCATTTTATATCAAACCACATGCCTGTGTGTTGAATGGGTTTTAAGTGAACCTAATGGTTACATATTTTCAAACCATAATAGTAACTCAAATTTTGTATAGTAATTTTGTAAATCACAAATGTCATAATTTTTATTATATGTTACTCAAATTCAGAAGGCTTTAATATGTATAGCCATATTCTACAGACCTTAATATCATTTCTTTTTTATTAATTAGAGAAGATATTAATTAGTATTAAAGTTTATCGGCTTAATGTTTTCGAGGATCCATCCCTCATATTCATGAAGGCTATGAATATGAGGCATGGATCCTCGAAAACGTTAAGCCGATAAACTTTAATACTAATTAATATCTTCTCTAATTAACAATTATATATTTTACATATAGTGAGAAGTAAAGCTATATTTCTTTTTTATTGTTAATAATCTTGTGGTCAATTATGAAAATTATTTTAGTAGTTCTAAATATTTTCAGAATATCTGTCTCCATCATTTCTTGGTCACAAACAATAATAGAGCTTGTGTTCTTCAGAGCTAGATCTGTGCAATAATGGCTAATATATAAATGTGGTTTATATTTAGTGTATGGGAATCAAGATGATGATGATTATGATGATGATTGATAATATTCTGGCTGTCACTAAGAATATATTTTTACAGCCCATGTACTACCTTTTACTTTAGTTTAGTCTTAGAAATTAAGTTTATTTATGACTAGAACATTAATGATACTATGTGGTCAGAACATTGATGATGATCAGCATATTTTATTATCCCAGAATTATTGTTTTTGATTATTTTGTATTCTGATGGATGAGCACTTAAGTTAGTGCTTCCAAATTAATGTTTAAATAATTGCCCAAGCTAGGAAAGGCTCAACAGTTAACACAGTCTGCAGAAGACCCATTTCCAAACCAGTCACCAGATGGACTGTTGATTTATGGTACTGATATAGTTTTATTGATGGATCATTCATGGTGATGAATGGTTATTTATTTGGAGTATTATTCATACTTATTTTGACTTATTACAATTATGGTTGATGTATGATTAATTATACTTGTAATTGCTCTTCTGAGTTAGCTAGCCCTCTCAGTGAGATCTCTTGATCTCATGCTCCCTTGAATATATAACATTTCTTATATATATTTTGGATGTTAAGCATTAACATTTTTAATAATATCTCAGTTTAAAATTTCTTTAATATTTACTTATATTTTGAGATGATTTTTCCATCACCCCTGGTACGATCATTCTGACCTCCATCCCATTACAATATGTATGTTGGCATGTTTAGGTGTTGACTGGTTTTTAATGGTTACATTCTATCGCCTTTACTTTTAAGCATTATTTCACTTATTCTTTAAATAATATATGAGCAATTTAATAGTATTGCAGTTTGTTATGTTATAATTGACTATTTATTAGTCTTCATTACATGGACATGTTTAAAGAGGTTTATTTAAGTTTCATTGTGTCAATATTTCATTCTCTGTGGTCAAGTTGCAATCTTTAAGTGTCCATATATATTCATTGGACTATTAATAAGAGTGGATTTCCACTCTTGCTATTGAAAGGAGAGAGGTTGCCTTGACAACAGTGAAAAATATTGATTACTATCTATGTTGGCATGTGACTGGTTTCTAATGGA
>JAQFVV010000516.1:325000-438793 GCA_028023455.1 Epiperipatus broadwayi
CTAATAAAAAAGAAAATAAAGGTAGAATTGATTTCTTTCACAGAACATCTGAATTAGAATTACTGTTAAAGCTTGGTTGGCCATGGCATCATCTGTATTATGACATTTTATCTCTTGATTTCATAAGTAAGCTGATTGGATATAGCTATGTTAATTATTTTATAACAGATAGCACAATTCAGACGCATGCATAAAATACTGTTAATTCATGAAATACTATTGATTCAGAAGGTTTGGAGCAAATCTATCATTGATTTGTAATTATTCAATCAATGTTTGAAATCATATCATACTAATTATTTTAAGTTTTATTTCATCAATTCTCAGAATGTTTCATCCTCATTTTGAATGAACAAGCAAAAGGAAAGAAGGTGTAGCTAATTAATAGAATTATTTATTTGATTTATGAAGGATATTTTGACCTCTTATTTATATATTTAAACCCCTCTTGTATTATTTTAATGTTTGATTACCCCAGTGTTGATTTAGTTAGCAGGATGTTGAAATTAGCTAATAGCATAGGTATATTTGAAATAATAATACCAAGAAGTTTAGTTTCATATTTTACTATTTTAGTGCTAGTATTGTAATGTTTCTTTTTCATAAATTATAGGCTTGTGTTAATTTTATATAGAGCCAGTAGATGCCACTATATATATGCAATATAGGTTACTTTTGTAGTTAAGACATATTGAAAAGGGCAAAATTTTAAAAAATGCAGAAAAGAGTATTTATATGTTATAATTATATGATTATATTATCGATATTGTCATATATTTTTGTTGTTAGATAAAGATATTTATTATATATCATATCTTGGATTTGTTTTTCATAAGCATATCAGAATTGACTGATAGCTTGTGCATATTTGAAATAAAAATTTACCAAGAAGTTTAATTTCATGTTTAATCATTTAGTGTAGTGCTAATAAATGTTCTTGTCACGAGCTTATCAGAATGGAATGATAGCTAGTATATGTTGGAATCAAATATAAGAAAGTTTATTTGATGTTATTATTCTTATGTAATTTATTCAGTCATTGATGTTGGAATTATCCAAAACATGTATATGTGTAAACTAGAAATGCAAAATGTTTATTTAGTTTATCTTATAATAAATGTTTTATTTATTAAAAAAACTTTGTTCAGAGTTTTTCTTTGGCATGCATTCATGTTCTATGTTTCCACACATGCACACACACTTACATATCCTATATGATATGATTGCACTTTTCCATAAATTTAATGATGAATATATTCAGATCTGATGATGTTTTCTTGATCCAAACAATATGTGAAATGCTTGGCTATTTAATGATTCTCTGGAAAATTTATTAGTTATTATTTACATGATGGATTTAAATCAAAATGCACTCTATTTCTTTCATTGACTTGCTACTACTATTTTATTAGAATAATGCCTAATTTATGCCATTATTTTGTGATGGTAATTAGTAATTATTGTAAAGTATGGATTTAAAATTAAGCCATACAACAAATTAATTCCTTGAGATATTCCTTTATTATTTTAGATTAGACATTAATTTGGTTATTTATTTCAATATACTGTACAATAAAAGTTACTAGTGTTATATTTTTATTTTGCATTTAATTTTAACTTGCCATACAGTAGAGCTAATTAGTACTACATCTTTCAGTAAATGTTTTTCAATGCATTTGGATGATGGAAGGAGATGAGGTTAAACTATAACTTGTACATTTAAATGGGGGAACTTCACTAATTTCAAATATATATTTATTTATTTATTTTAAAACTTAATAGATGTTTTACTCCCATAAATTTATAAAGTTTCCTCCTATATTTAGTATGCATTTTATATCTTATAGATCTTTGTAGCACCCACTGAGCTAAACTATGGTAGGACAGCATTATAAGAATCTCATTAATGATTTAAAACAAGATCAGACTAGTAGTTTATTTTTTTACCAATAAAATTGGTGCCTCAGGTATTTTGTTGATAGGAAAGGTAGGAGAGGTGTTGGGGAGGATTAATATATATATATATATATATATATATATATATATATATATATATATATATATATATATATATATATATATATATATATATATATATATATATATATATATATATATTGTAATGGATGTTTAAAACACCATTACAAAAATTATAGTTTTATAGGGGTGAAGAAAATAAAATAAATTTTTATATAAGATTTCGTTTGTAAAACTTGATTAAAAGTTTTTTTTTTTTTTTATGCTTGTACAAAGATATATGTATGTACATGGGAATTATATTTTAATACCACAGTTATATTTGGTTTTTAATTTTAATTTTGAAAAAAAAAAAAGAAAACTAAGATTACTTTTTTTTTGTTAAATTTATGTAAAAGTAAATTGTATAAATAAATAGCTTTTCGGATTTGGGATTTAGATTGATAAGAATAATTAGAAAGAAAGAAAACAAAAAAAAAAAAGAATTTTTCATTAGTAAATTCCTAGATCTGTAAAGGGCAATTTATTTCGTTAATTAGATAACTATTGTTAGATAGATAGAATATTTTTAAATTTTAATTAAATGAAAAAGTTTTGTAATTGGTTGAGATATGATTCAGCTGTCAGGCTTAATCAGGCCTTCAGATTATCTTAGATTAACTCTAGAATACTTCCACCAGCTCAAGGAGATAGGCCCCAACTCGGAAAGGGAGAATTGCAAAAACTCTGATACATACACAACTTCTGATACTTAGACAAACTATTCCTGCAAAACTAGGAGAGAATAATTCCAGTATATTCAGAAAGCAAAGCCGATTCAGAAATTCTGTTTAAAATGAACGCTAAATCTACAGCAAGAATATTTTCTCCTACCATGATCTGCTAAGCTTCTCGCCAGGACAGGTTTGGATGCCTTGTGTCTCCATTAACTGCCTATAATGCTGTAAAGACCAATTACAAAAGAACCACTAACCAACTCACCCAAGCCTGCCGTCAGCAAATCCAGAGTAATGGACTATACTTAAGAAGTCTAGTGCACTAGCATTTAAATAAATTACTAAGGTACCTGACGTTTTACAATTTCAATAATTTTGTCTTAAATTTGATTTCTTTTTTTGAAATATGTCTTTCAAGTTTTATTTTATGTAATTCGGTTTCTGTGTGCTTGATTTTTTTTTTAACGAGTGCTAGTTTCAAACCTATTACTGTCCATCCTATTTAAATCTTAGTAAGTAAAATAGTATAGTTTTATTTATAATCTCACATTCCTTTTACTATAGAAAGCAGTCTGGATATTATAGACTATTTTAATTGACTTCTGGCTTGTGACCCATTTTATTATTAGTTCTACTTATGTTGTCAAACTTTAATTATTTATAATAGACTATTATGAAATATAATAAACAATTCAAAACAAATCAAAACTCTCCATATAGTAGTGGAGAGTTTTGCTTTGTTTTGAATTGTTTAATAACAATTATGTGCTAGTATGAGATAGTGATCATGTGATGTTTAATGAAATATAATAGTTCTTAGTTTTTATTTCTTCAAGCTTCCAATTCGTTTATTATGGGCACATACAATCATTTTAACCCTCTCAATAGGTAGATCATGAGCTCCTAGCCTGTCTCACTCAGAGGGAGGTCAATTGATTGAAAATAATAAATTTCAACACTCTTTTATTATTATTGTTTTGGAAGCTACCTTCGCATTTCTTCTGTTTTGACATATGTTTGCATAAATCTCAAATACGGAGATCCAGCCTTGTCCTAACTATGGGTTATAAGCATTAAGTTAACCTCCCTTTTCTTACATGAGATCATTGTATAGTTACTAATACTTCTGCTACTGTCAGTATTTTGCACTCTTTCACGCACAGAAAATCGCTCTCAAAGCCATATAAAATATTTTAGTTGAATTTTGACGAATGTACATGTAGTACATATTTTAAGTATGCTTTAGAGATTATTATTTAGATTTATGTTTATTTAACCATGCTATTAATAAAATAATTATTCTTTTTTTTTTTTACTTAGTTGATTTTGTTTTCTGTTGCTACCTTTCCAACTCTCTGAACAAAACATAGATCTCATTTGCTTGATTGAGCTAGTCTGGTGCATTCGATTCACATATCCTGTCCACCCTTAAAATAAATGTCTAGTGATGTGATGTGATGTGATGTATTATGGCTTCTCCTTAAACGAAGTCAAGAATATCTCAGCAATTATGCCCAGATAAACCTGTTAGCCATTTTCTTTTACATTCCCCACTCTAAATTTACCCATAATCTGCTCTATCCCGTTTCCACAACATAATTTTTGTCAACTCTATAACCTTTATATCTAAATCCCCCTTATCTTTTCCCAAACCCAGCATAAAAACTAATAATTCACTTTCTGTATAATCACTCTTTTCATATTTATTTTTCCACAACTTCATTATATGTACCCTTTCTGTTTTCAAACATTTACATTCAATTAACAAATGCCTAATATTTTCAATTCCTTCCTTACATAATTTACAAAATAAATCACCCATATTTTTCCATTTACATGTATATTCTTTTGTAGCTAAAGATCCTGTTCGAGCCTTAAACAATAAACTACTTTCCTTACTATTATCATATATTAACTCACACCTAATATTCTGTTTATTTCTATATATATTTAAACTCTTTTTACTCTCCATACTATTTCTCCATCTCTCTAACTCCCTAGTCTTTATTAATAAATTTATTCTTTTATCCCATTCCTTACTACTATAACACTCAATAATCCTCTTAACACAATCATCCCATCTTTTGTACAAATATACTGATATAAATTCTTTATCCAAATCTTTTCCATACCACATTACCTTTCTCACCCATCTTGTTACCTGCCCTTTACTCATAACCCAATTAATTACTATTTTAGCTATTCTTTTATTATCCATAAACTGCAATCTACCAAACATTTTCATTTTACTTTTTGCATCTCTCATATGAAAACTTGACCATCCCATTTCTCCTTGAATTGCCTCCCTTGCTGTCCATACTTCTGCATCCAATGCATGTCTTCCTACTTCCCTTTGAGCTTTTTCTAAATAATCTAATATCTTTTTTACTAACATATAATGCATCATTACCATATGTTAACCCTGCTACTGCAACTCCTTTCCATATAATTCTAGCTACATTATATTTATTATATGAAAATACTGTTAATTTCTTTATCAATCCCTTTCTTTTCTTTGCTTCATTTATCAATTTTTTCTCCCATTCATCCAAATAATTTTTGTGATTACTTAAAATAATCCCCAAATAACTATATTTATTCACCACACTTAACTTAATATCTCCCAGTAAAAATTCTACATCTTCTCTTTCCTCAGTATTAACCATCATTATATTTGATTTTTCTTCACTAAATTTAATCCCCATCTCTTTACCCACCCTTGCACATGTCCTCAACATAACTTCCATATCTTCTCTTTTTTCTGCACACAAAAATATATCATCCACAAAAAAAAAGACCTGACAAAATATATACTCCCTTACTACCTATTAACGGTATCTCTATCCCTCTTCCTAATCTTTCTATTGCTCTTTCCATTTCACTCAAATACAACACAAACAAAATAGGTGACATAGGGCATCCTTGCCTTAGTCCCACATCATTTTTAACTTTAATTGATTCTATATTCTCCAATTGATATATATAATAATTATTTTCATATAATTTCTTAATAATATCTATTAAAGCTTCATCCATTCCCAAATTTGCTAAACTTATCCATAATCTATTTCTATTTACTCTATCATATGCCTTCTCTATATCTATAAAACTCATATATAACTGTTTATCTGCATTCCTACTCATATCCATAAGTTGTGTAACTACAAATAAACTATCTCCTATACGCCTATGTAATCTAAAACCTCCTTGCATTTCACCCACTACATTATTCCCTTCCATCCATTTTACAACTTTACTAGCCACCATATACGAGAAAACTTTATATAAAACTGATGTTACCGCTATCAGTCTATAATTATTCAACTTTCTATGACCCTTACCCTTTCCTTTAAATAATAACCTTACTCTTGTATTGCCTAAAGCTTTTGTCCAGTACAATATATATATATATATATATATTGAAGTGGTAAATCTGTAGTACATATTTAACTTCACTGCCTGATGACATTGCATACCTTCAAAGTAGGGTTTGAACCAGTTTATATGTTTATTTGGTCATCCAGGAATGTTAAGCACACACATATACACATATCACTTCCACCCTGTTTATTTAAAAAAAGGTTATGTGTAACCAGTTAAATTATTATTTTAGCTTAAGTATATTTTATTTTCAAGCTTGTAAACTCCCTTCATTTAGATAATTGTGTATGTGCGTATATGTATTATAGATATAAAAATAAATACAATTAATGTAGAGCTAAAGCAATGCCAGAAATTCAAAAAAAATATTATTACAATTTAAAAATGTCATTCTCATTTCATGTCGAACCAAAAAATCATATTTTAAAGTTATTTGCAATTTTTAAAAATACGTTTAAATAATCTGCTTTCTGGAACGTATTGTTTACATCTTCCAATATTGCTAAATTTCAAGTATAGAAGGAGCAGAAGTTCTAGGAATGTGCAAAATGAGTTCAAATCACTCTTCTCTCTGGTATTTGTGTAGAGAGTGGTAATAAAATGGACTGTGAGTAAAAAGAATTTGCCTCCCTGATCTTAAATCATCTCTGTCCTGCCTTCTGCCATGCCATCGCTGCTTGAGAACCATTATGTTTAATTGTAAAGAATATTGGAAGATGCCTACCATTATTTTATTAATATTGTGCTTTGCTAAACTTTGTATACATTATTATAAGTGGCCACCATAATTTCTAAACGTAATCCATTTTGCCGAAGAATGAACTCTTAATTCTCCTCACTTCATTTTTTTCCTAAATCTTAATTGTAATCAGAATGTAATCTTTATTTAATTTAGAACTGATTATAAACTTAATTATCGTTAAATTTATGATTTTTCCTTTTAAGTTTTAAACTTGTTTTTTTTGAAACGCTAAGCACAGAATTATGTACTGTAAATTTATTAATAGTTTTTTTTTTTAAGTTTCACACTTTAATTATTTTTATTTCATGCGGCAAAACTTATTTTAAAAATATATCTTATTAAATTAGTTTTAGTGTGCTAGTGTTTTAATCTAGCGATCTTATATTATTTCAATCATCATTCCGATATTTTGGAATATTTAAATAGTTTAAACGTAAAATTTCTTATTGAACGCTGTTTGCTTGGTTAAATATTTTGAAATTATGGTTAATGGTGGATTGTTTAAAAATCATATCAATATCGATATTTAAATGCAATTTATGTTCTTTTAATAAATTTGATTATTAATATACTTTTATAACTATTTATTACTTATACACCATTAAGAGTCAAATTAATTAATGTATTGTTGTTTAGGAATGCTTGGGTTTGTTAAATAGAAAAAATAATATTTTTCTTTTTTTTATATTCGACATCCTAAATTTATTAAAGTTATAGGTATGATGCTGAGTGGATTATCATTTTATCATGGCATTACGCATGATATTATTGCTTTATTTAAGCTTAAATTATTTCATTACTCATTTAAGACTTAAGCCATATTTGCGTTGCTTACTTACCATAGCATTTTAAAGTACTTATATTTTGCTTTATCATATTTACTCATCCAAAATCCAGATTTTCTTCATGTAACTCGTATAGGAATGAGGTTTGGTATAACCGATCTCAGGATAAACATTAGAGTATTAAGGATATGCATGTGACATGTTGGAGGGCATGCCATGGAATCCTTACCACTCATATTTTCGAATATCGCTTTGTGATAAATACAAGCGGAATCATATATGTGATAAAGCCTTCCAGTCCAAAGATGGACATCTTCTCCATTTTAAGCACTGTCATTATAGTTAGCACTGTGAGTTCTTTATATGTAGTTCTCATTTTATCTATAAGACGTGGCGCAGTGATGTTGATAAACAACTCATTTTGTAATTAGTCGAATATTTTAGGATTGTCACGGTAAAGCTAATTTAGGCTAACCGATTCCTCATTTGTACAGGCCCAAATATGCTCATAAATGATAAATTATTGACTATCATATTAAGAGTAAACCTCTCTTTAGAGATGAATGTGTAAACATCCTTATCATTACTTAAAGTAATGATCACTGCATTGATAACATTAATTTATTAGTATACTATAACTCATTAGCATACTAAATCAGTTGCTTATATACAAAGTAATAACCGCATGAAATCTGTGCTATGTTTTCTAATGTAAATTAAATTGTTTATATTTATTAAATTATTATATTTTAATAATTACTGATGCGTTGTGTCTTACTGACTCTCACTCATTGAATTCCATTAAGTATTTATAATAATGTCAGTAATATTTAGAAGTTGTAACTGATTACTTCAAATAGATATTTATCTCTGGGGTATTCTGTTCTTGCTCATTCTGGATGGATACTATTTTATAATTCATGTTTCTTTTGCAATGCTAGCTGTGTGCAATTCATTTAAAATTTATAAATTGTTCCTTCACATAAGATTTTTGATTGAGCCAAGTTTTAACATTATTTATTTATGCTAATTACCCTGTAGATCTCATGTTTCTCTGCTGTGTCTCTGGGACCAGAATGAATAAAATTTCATTTATCATCAGAAATGTTGTTTATAATGTTATAGTTTTAGAGAAGAGCAAATAGAGCAGAATTCATGATTGCTCCTGACCTGTGTATCTCGGGAATGAGTGGATTTAGGGTACTTTTGCTTAGATTCTAAACTGTGTTAAATGAACATACAATTCTGACCGGTACAGGATTTTTTTTTCTTTCTTGGGTTTGGCGCCCAACATGGGGCTTGATTAATTAAATCTCACACCTTGTAGACTGATTATATTGTTGTTGGCTCAGTCATTGAGGTCTCTATTAATTAAATCTTACACCATGTAAAGTGCTTATGTTTTTGGTGGCTTATATTTTAATGTCTCCAAGATTATCTAAATGTAGGTTCATTAATTAGTTTTGTTGGTTAAATTCTATAAGCTATATGAGTAAAATAGTATTGTTACTCAAAATAATTGTTTAAAAAGTAATAAGATAGTTAATATATATAAATTAATTATATGTGTAGCTTGTACTATCTCAGTGTATATATATTATACATTTGTTAATATGTGTTCATGACAATAAAGAGAAAGAAAATTAAAGTGTTAGAAAGGTAGTAAGAGTAGATTGGAATGAGGGGTAGAATGGATGATAGAGAGAATTTTTTCTTTGTCAACATTAAGTGGTGTATATCTCAGTTTTTATATTTAGAAGTATCCAATATCGGTATTATGTTAAAAACTTTAATATAAAAGCATTGCTTGCTAGCAAGTATTTAAAATGTTCATTTCCTATTATTAGTAGCCTCAAAGCAGGTGAAGACCTTTAAATAGAATTCTATGTCAAGCGGTCCGATGTAGTGGATATTACGCTTCAATGACATTGATTATTAGAGTAACCTTGAAGTAGGCGAAGAACTTTTATGTAATACCAAGCAGCCATATGTAGTTGGCAAAATGCTTAAATGGTTTACATGTTCTCATGCTAGTAAAAGAAAAGTTGCTTGCTAGTTGATATTTTAAATGTCCGTTTCTTATTATTAGAGTAACCTTGAAGCAGGTGAAGACCTTTTATGTAACACCAAGCAGCCAGATGTAGTTGGCAAAATGCTTTAATGGTTTACATATTCTTATGCAAGTGAAAGTGAAAGTTGATATCGATAAATATAAATTACTAGGAAGAATATTAATTTTGACATTTTTGATAGCCTCATGCTTCTTGGAAATGGTATAGATAATTGAGTTAAATTCCTATATTCAAACTTAGGTTAGTCACGCATTGTTAGTTTGTAATAAATAATAACTATTCATGAAATAAATTGTTTTATTCTAAATATGTTAATCCATGTTGTATAACTTGCGTATTGTCATAATATTTTCTTAGCTTTATTTTGCTGGATTGTAACATAAGTCAACTTAAACACTATTTTATGTATACATAAGATTTATTTATGTGAAATAAATTTTATAGTTGTTGCAGATTATTGCAAAGAGATAAATATAATGATATATCTTGCTGATTTTAAAACAGCATTCAAAATAAAATATATATTTATGTAGTATAATAGTTGTGAATTATTTGATCATTGCAAAAGGAAATTTTGGTATCCATTTCTGTGAGCATGAATAACCTAAATATTATGTAATAAGTCATTAATATTGCCATGTTGGCATGGCGCCTTGTATTTATACAATTATAAATTTTGCCAACCGGTAAGTTCATGTGTTAACATAACTTACATTGAGTGAGATTCAAATGCAAGCAAATATTTAAAAGAGAGAAAATCATACTTTGCTTTGGCTTTCTGTTATACTTTGTATTATCAAATTACTAATAAAGATTTTTAGTCAATTCCAGGTGCAAAGAGAACAGATGGAAAGTGACAAAAGAAGTACAGGCATGGTAATTTTTAAATATAATTTGTGTTATAGAATTGATAGTTAATAATTTTATTATATATAGCTTAAATGATATAGGCAGATACAAGTATAATATATAGCTTAAATGATACAGGGAGATTCAACTAGTGAGAAGAGTAGGCATAAATAATAAAATAGTTGGGCATCATATAAGTTAGGCAGGGCAGGAAGAAAGTAGTAGGTATGGTGGAAATGGTAGTATAGTGGCAATTGAAGAAAAGGGATAGGTGAATAACCCATATTAAATAATAATGAGTCATAGAGTTAGCGATATCAGTAAAATGAAACAATATGAAATAAGTAGTGAAGAATATGGATATGAAGATTCAGAAGAGATTAACAAATTAGAAGATGAGAATGGAAGCAATAATGGGAAGTTGGAACAAGATTTTTTAGGGGATGCCAATTCAATGGGGTTCTAAGCCTGGAAATTACTTTCAAGGAGCCAGAGCTTTTATTGGGAGATATAAAGAAGAGACCAGAAGTCATCGACAATAACCAGTTATTTATGATGATGCAGAGCTTATTAAAGGAACAGAAGAAACAAGTGGAAGAATCCCAGAAGATGGAAGGTCTATTAAAGGACCAAGTGGAAAAGACTGAGGGCCTATTAAAGGACCAAGCTGAAAAGACTGAGGGCCTATTAAAGGACCAAGCTGAAAAGACGGAGAAAGAAGCTGAAGAACGGAAGAAAGAAGCTGAAGAGTGGAAGAAAGAAGCTGAAGAATTCTGGAAGATGATGCAGGGTTTATTAGAAAAGCAAGATGAAAGGCAACAGAAGATGGAAGAATGGATGGAGCAAACTCATGTAAAAAGATCACTTGCTGTCAAAGAGATGAAAATAGAATATCCACAACAGAACATGATAAAGCATGAGGATCAGTTAGGAGATTTCAAAGTAATCCAAGGAGAAATTAGTTATCATCTTTATGAGCCAGATAATAAGGCTAAATATGAGTGTGAAATGTCTAAAAATGAGGTTAAGGACATGTTTCAAGAAATTCAGACAGAGATACAAATGGATTTTAAAGACTCTGAAAATAATGATTTAAATATGAAAGGTCTGGATTCTCTTATGACACAAAAATGTGAAACTAATTTGAACTATCAGGAAAATATGGTTAAATAAACTAATAGAAATGCTACTAATGTTGCAACATTACCCAAAGATATAACTTTATGTGATGAAAATATTTCTACTCAGGATTCCTTTTTGTCTGATGAAAAGCTTGATCCCAGTTATCTTTTAAAGGCAGAAGAAACAAACAGGATAGAATCATCTAAATTGTATGTTCCAATAGAAGTCAAACGAGATTCTTTATAGGAATATCAGTCTAAAAATGTTGAAACATTTATAGATCCACTCTATAATCCAAATAATCAATCAAATTGTGAAACTTTGATTGATAACTCCATTAATAAATCAGTTACAGTTAGTCAGATTTATAAAAAAGAAGAAATTTCATTTGATTCTAACACGGTACCTGATGAAAACCAAATTCAGCCATTTATTTTGAATTCTTTCAGCAATGATAAGTCAACAAGATGTTTAGATTCTGCAATGGATTTGCATGAAGATTTATCAATTAATGAAGAGAATGAGCTTAAATTTTGTATTAATGATAGAATTGCTGGAAAGAAGGATAGTGATAAAATTATTTTTAATGCTGAAAACAAGTTTAAGATGGTTCTAGTGATATTCCATATTTGGGTAATGCTTTGTTAGATAAATGTTGTAAAAATGTATTGACTGATAAGAAGTTTGATAAAAGTAATTGTAAAGTTCAAGCATTAGATAACAGAAATGAAGAGCTACCTTTTCACAAAAGTGATTCTCTTTTAACAGAAAATTGAACCGGGTATCTTTTTATCTGAATGTGCTTCAAAAGCTTCTGAAAGTCTTAATAAAGAGTTTTCAAATAAAATATAATGTTTGAAGAAACACATGACTGTTTATCAAAACAAACATTTTCTGAAGGGCAATGTTTAAGTTATGGAAAAAGAAAACTCACGCCAAATGATTATTTGACTTTTACTGCTCAGAATTTTAAGAAAAGAATGTGTAATAAGTTAAATACCATAACAGATGATGTAAAAATGGCAACTTATTTAAATGGTTTTATCAAAGTTGATAAGAACATAAATATTTCAATAACTAATGATATGGAAATGACAACTGGTGTAAATAATGTTAAAACTGGCAAGAAATATCTGCAAGAAACTATCATCTCTGATAAAGAAAATGACAAGGTTCCTCCAAACATTGTTAATATTCAACATTGTCAAATGATATCTGAGAAAACTAGTGATTTTTATAAATTAGATAATCCTTCAGTCAGATATGATATGGAATTTTCTTCTTGCTTGTCTAACAAAATTGGTGATGAAGCTAAATTAAATTATATTACTCATAATCATGAAAAGGATTCAATTGTGGATATTGCTGAAGGGGATTCTTGGAACAAGATGAATTTTAGTGATTCTTTAAGTAAAGATTATATGGAAATAACTACTTGTTTGCCTTATGTAGTTGATGCTAATGAGATGCAGATGGATTTGAACTATTTGGTGCATGATAGTGGAAATACCATTGAAGTAGATTTTCTAGATGAAGTAAATGAAAGTAATATAGAAATAAATTCTCTTGGTTTGGGCGATATAATTGAAAAGCGTGTCATTTTGGGAAGATTGAGAAAAATCTAATCTCAAATATTAGTGAACCCCATGCTAAGAATATAAATTCTAATTGGGATATAGAATCTACAATGAAAGCAGAAAATTATGTTAACAATTCATTCTCTGTGGATTCAAAATTGACTTTACTAAACACTAAAGAGATGGATGTTATAGTTACTAATAATTTTGAAAAGAAATTTGATAGACATTCTTTGATCAGTAAACAAGATTCTGATTATTTTTTTAAATTTCAGGATATTGATATGAAAATAGCAGAGTGTATTGATGAAGTTTCTATAGGACAGTGTTTTTGAAAAATTGCTTATGGTAAAGAAAATGTTCAGTTTTCTATTAATAAATCTATCAAAACTGCTATAGATAAAGAAAATGTTCGTGCATTTATATCTACTATTGAAAAGTATGAATATGTAAAGATTCATGAAATGAATTTATTTAATGCTGAACATATTGGTTCTGCAACCAATAAGAATGCCATCTTTAGTGGTAGTAATAATGTTTTTGAGATGGAGATGATTACAAACCCAATATTAGATAAACCTAAAATTTTTAGAAATATTAGTTATAGTGATACAGAGATTTGTAAATCATTACTGGACAAGAGTCTTTGTGTCCATCAAAGATATAACCAGCAACATGTTAGATTAAGATTAGCCCACATAGCAAAAATTAAGGTTAGAAAGAGACATATTCCTCATCATAAAATTTGTGTAAATCAAGTGTGGCTTAAGGTTCTTAAGTATAATAATGTTGCATGCCAATTAAAGTTATATATACCACCTGACCCGGGAAAAGAATAGTAAAAAGTGTTTTGAGATTGATAGGATGGCATAATGCACCAGAACAGACCATTGATTTTCAAAAAGACTTAAGAGAATAGGGAGATTCCAATTAGTATATTGTGATTAGAATTTCATGAAGTGAGACATAAACATAATAGTGGGGAATAGAGAGACTAGTTAGCTTTTATTAGGTGACCATGTGTATCTTTGCCACTTGGAATAACAATTTTAAAGGTATAAGTAAAATCTTTTTTTTTAATAATTTTTTTTTGTTTGTTCCTCTAATTATGGGAATGTGAAGTGGTAAATCTGTAGTACATATTTAACTTCACTGCCTAATGAGATTACATACCTTCAAAGTAGGGTTTGAACCAGTTTATATGTTTATTTGGTCATCCAAGAATGTTAAGCACACACATATACACATATTACTTCCACCCTGTTTATTTAAAAAAAGGTTATGTGTAACCAGTTAAATTATTATTTTAGCTTAAGTATATTTTATTTTCAAGCTTGTAAATTCCCTTCATTTAGATAATTGTGTATGTGCGTATATGTATTATAGATATAAAAATAAATACAATTAATGTAGAGCTAAAGCAATGCCAGAAATTCGAAAAAAATATTCTTACAATTTAAAAATGTCATTCTCATTTCAAGTCGAACCAAAAAATATTTTAAAGTTATTTGCAATTTTAAAAATACATTTAAATAATCTGCTTTCTGGAACGTATTGTTTACATCTTCCAATATTGCTAAATTTCAAGTATAGGAGGAGCAGAAGTTCTAGGAATGCACGGAAGGAGTTCAAATCACTCTTCTCTCTGGTATTTGTGTAGAGAGTGGTAATATAATGGACTGTGAGTAAAAGGAATTTGCCTCCCTGATCTTAAATCGTCTCTGTCCTGCCTTCTGCCATGCCATCACTGCTTGAGAACTGTTATGTTTAATTGTAAAGAATATTGGAAGATGACTATCATTATTTTATTAATATTGTGCTTTGCTAAACTTCGTATACATTATTATAAGTGGCCACCATAACTTCTAAAGGTAATCCATTTTGCCGAAGAATGAACTCTTAATTCTCCTCACTTCATTTCTTTCCTAAATCTTAATTGTGATCAGAATGTAATTTTTATTTAATTTAGAACTGATTATAAACTTAATTATCGTTAAATTTATGATTTTCTCTTAAATTTTTAAACTTGTTTTTTTTTGAAACGCTAAGCACAGAATTATTTACTGTAAATTTATTATTATTATTTTTTAAAGTTTCACACTCTAATTATTTTATTTCATGCGGCAAAACTCATTTTAAATATGTATCTTATTAAATTAGTTTTAGTGTGCTAATATTTTAATCTAGCGAACTTATATTATTTCAATCATCATTCCGATATTTTGGAATGTTTAAATAGTTTAAACGTGAATTTTTTTACTGAACGCTGTTAGCTCGGTTAAATATTTTGAAATTATGGTTAATGGCGGATTGTTTAAAAATCATATCACTATCGATATTTAAATGCAATTTATTTTCTTTTAATAAATTTGATTATTAATATATTTTAATAACTATTTATTATTTATATGCCATTAAGAGTTAAATTAATTATAATATATTGTCGTTTAGGAATACTTGGGCTTGTTAAATAGGAAAAATAATATTTTCCCTCTTCTATATTCGATATCCTAAATTTATTAAAGTTATACGATGCTGAGTGGGTTATTATTTTATCATGGCATTACGCATGCTATTATTGCTTTATTTAAGCTTAGATTATTTCATTAGTCATTTAAGACTTAAGCCATATTCACGTTGCTTACTTATGATAGCATTTTAAAGAATTATATTTTGCTTTATCATATTTACTCATCCGAAATCCGGATTTTCTTTATGTAACTCATATAGGAATGAGGTTTGGTATAACCGATCTCAAGATAAACATTAGAGTATTATAAGGCTCTGCATGTGACATGTTGGAGGGCATGCCATGGAATCCTTACCATTCATATTTTTGAATATTGCCTTGTGATAATACAAGCGGAATCATATATGTGATAAAACCTTCCAGTCCAAAGATGGACATCTTCTCCATTTTAAATGCTGTCATTATAGTTAGCACTGCAAGTTCTTTTATATGTAGTTCTCATTTTATTTATAAGACGTGGCACAGTGATGTTTGTAAACTACTCATTTTATAATTAGTCGAATATTTTAAGATTGTCACAGTAAAGCTAATTTAGGCTAACCCATTCCTCATTTATACAGGCCCAAATATGCTCATAAACGATAAATTATTAACTATCATATTAAAAGTAAACCTCTCTTTAGAGATGAATTTGTAAACGTCCTTATCATTACTTAAAGTAATGATCACCGCATTGATAACATTAATTTATTATTATACTATAACTCATTAGCATACTAAATCAGTTGCTTATATGCAAAGTAATAACCGCATTAAATCTGTGCTATGTTTTCTAATGTAAATTAAATTGTTTATATTTATTAAACTATTATATTTTAATAATTACTCATGCGTTGTGTCTTACTGACTCTCACTCATTGAATTCCATTAAGTATTTATAATAATGTCAGTAATATTTAGAAGTTATAACTGATTACTTCAAATAGATATTTATCTCTGGGTTATTATGCTCTTGCTCATTCTGGATGGATACTATTTTATAATTCATGTTTTTTTTGCAATGCTAGCTGTGTGCAATTCATTTAAAATTTATAAATTGTTCCTTCACATAAGATTTTTGATTGAGCCAAGTTTTAACATTATTTATTTATGCTAATTACCCTGTAGATCTCATGTTTCTCTGCTGTGTCTCTGGGACCAGAATGAATAAAATTTCATGTTATCATCAGAAATGTTGTTTATAATGTTATAGTTTTAGAGAAGAGCAAATAGGGCAGAATTCATGATTGCTCCTGACCTGTGTATCTCGGGCATGAGTGGATTTAGGGTACTTTTGCTTAGATTCTAAACCTTCTTAAATGAACATACAATTCTGACTGGTACAATATATATATATATATATATATTGTAATGGTATACCAATGCCGTTACAATATTTTAAAGTTAAAATAATGGGGGAAATAAATCTTAAATAAAAAGTGTTTTATTAAAAACTAAAAAAAAAAAAATTGAAAGAGTTACATTAACATATATAGATCCCACAGATGGAAAACTTTCAAACTATTTTAAGAAAAAAAGTATTTTTTTTTTGTAAAAAAAGTAAAGATCTAAAGATAAAGATTGATATTTTTGAAAATAGAAATAAATGTTGATTTCTATTATGTTTAATCTTAGAAAATGGAAATGATTGTTTTATTAATTAAATGTAAAGCAAACTAGCTCTTGGAGCACTTAAGTAATAAAAGTCAGATAAGAGAATGAAATTAAAGATTGACCAATGGAAGTACCAAGCCATAGCATCAACCAAAAAAGAAATCTTAGGATCAGTGATGTCTTGTTATATGGATCCGAAAATTTACTGATAAGAGAGTTCTAACCCTATAAAAAGAAAAAATAAGTTGTTGCAAAAAGCTGACTACATATAAACTGTAGCTGTATTACAGATTCCATGATGTAGGAGTCTGCAATAGATTTAATTTCCTGTGATATACCAGATGAGGCAGCCTTCAAACTAATGAGTAACTGAATGGCAGCAAACAACAAACTAGTCTTCCCAGAAATATTAAATGGACTTCAGATTTCTCATGGACAAGATAGACTTCAGACCCCTCATGGAAAGTATGAACTCTTGTTTATTCCATATGAACTTTAACAAACTTGCAATTAGTTATGTAAAGTATGAACTCTTATCTGACCTAAAAAAGAAAACTGTAAATCAATTATTAATAATTTTTATGCATTTGGGTCTGCTCATCATTTCCATTTTTCATTTATTTATTTTATCTATTGACTAAAATTTTAAAATGTATTAAATTTTAAGTTAAGTGTAGATAGCTGCATAGATTCATTACATTGATTATGTCTTAATATATATATATATATATATATATATATATATATATATATATATATATTGTACCAATATTGTAATTGGCACATACTAATTTATCTAAAAAAAATTATTAAAATAATCTTTCATAAAAGAAAAATGTATTTAAATGTTGAAGAGTTTATTACTGTTCATTTTCGTAAAAGAGTTTGAGATAAAAGTTAGAAAATAATTGATTAAAAGGAGGGAGGGGTTGTTTTGGTTAGAAAAGATAAAACTAAGAGTTCATAAAAGTTAAAAAGTGTTATTATTATAAATTAAAAGTTAAAATATAAATCTCTTTTTCATTCCAGTTATTAGAATAAATGTGTATATATGTGCGATGGTAAATAAAAATAAATGTAAGCTTGTTAATAAGATATATAATAAATGCATGTTAAAATCATATTGAAAAATGCATGAAAATAAATATTAAAATGAAATGTATTTAAAAACACAGCAGCGGGCTACTAATTAAAGATATAAAAACAACACGTTTTGTCATGGCTACTACTAATTAAACAATCTTCAAAAACATGTTGTCAAAGGATTAGTTATTAAAGGAATTTCGACAACACCCTATTGCCAGTGGATATTAAAACAAAAACAATTCGCATACATAAATAGCTAGATTTTTATCGGACATGCAGTTTCAGCCTAGTTTTCAGTTTTGTCTAGTGTCAGTCTTGTTTCACCAGAGATAACAGTGCAATTCATATTATGTATCCAGAAACAGAAATGTGGTGCTGAGCAGCTTTAGGAAACATACATTCTTATTTTAGCCCTTAGTCCAATAAGATCAGCAAGACCTGCCCATGAAATAATGTCTACCTAACATCTCAGAAATCCTCTGTCAATGTTCAACTGTCTCCAAGAATAAAACCAATGGATTAGCATCAAATCTTCTCAAGAAACGTCAAATCTAACTGGTTAAATATCCTTTATTAGATATACTCCATCAGAAGCAGCTAACAACAAGCAATATCCACGTTCCAAAAATCCTAGGTAAAACATTTTATTATTCTCATTTATATGTAGTAGCCACTGCTGTAATTCGTAAAAATTCAAGATTCAAATTATATAAACTCTATAAGCATGCATAAAATGAACTATTGATGTGCGTGTTTGTGAATGCTATATAAGTTATCAATGTCAAATATTATTTTGCTTTTTCATAAGATATATTATATTGTGTTAATTTATAATATGCGTGACAAAAATACCAATATTATGTTAGTTAAAAATTATAAAGATATTTAAATTTAGTATAGTTAATGCAGGTTAAAATAAATTGTCTTTAAACTAAAACTTTATTTGTCGGTCAATTCTTTTTATCAATTTCTTTTTATCAATCTCTTTTTATCAATTCTTTTTTCTATATTTTATTATTGATTAAAATTAGACTGGGCTAGTTGTGGGATCATTTCAAGCGCTGGATTATGAGCCTACTGACCAAATACATTGTTTATTCTTTTGAATAGATAGCTGGTGCCCTGGGGTTTACTCCGAAACAAATAAAGTGTTTGGATAGTAGGGGTTTGAATCTAGCAGCCGAGGTGGGCCATTGTTGATAGTTAAAGCTATCAATAATATCTCCCATTTTGCTCGAACGTGCCGGTTTGTTCACGTAACATTTATAAGATTATAAATGTATTATGAAGAATTTGAAACCAGCAAAACATATATGTGTGTAAGTATACTTCATTCAGCGGAATCATCCGGTACAATATATCGGTAAATATGACATCTCATGCTGAGTGTCAGAACTTATTTACTGGTATATATTTTAAGTTGTTGTTGTCAATGTAGCAACTTATGATAAGTGTAATTGGGTTTACTTTATTGTAAATTTCCATCAGCAATTCCATCAATAACTTTATATTTAAAATCGTTTATGTTTATTTTAAAGGGGTTTAATTGCAGGCTATTTGTTTCGTAGTTAGGTCGATGGTGGTGGAGGGATATATGTGTGTTTATATCAATGTAATGTGAAGTGTGTTAGCATACAGGGCAAAGCCCAATTGAATGCATGACCCAAAGATGTAGTCATTGTGTTGCAATGGATGCAGACATATTTCCTGTGACATTGACCCCTTTAGCTCTATGGATATTAGTCAGCAAATAGACCACTCTCCCCCATACGTAGCATTTTTTTTAAATATTATATACATGATTCTTTCACCAGACAGATGCATATTCCTGTACTGGGCAAGGATCATATCTTTCAAATTATATCATGCTGCAGATGCACATTCCTGATAGCATGGTTTTATGTTAGCATCTTCATATTGCATTGGTTGCATCTGTATATCTGGAAGCAGGTGTTGGGTTGGCTACAAACTTTTAGTCTGAGGCTGAATGATTGTTTTTGAAAAGTTTTTAACTGAGTAATCTATGTAGCCTATCTATACTGAACATTATAAAACAAACTTATATAAACTGTCCATCTGTGTGGACTTACTAAAATAATTTAAATTAAAAATTAATATTAAAATCTAAATAAGTTAAATTTATTCCTCAATTTTAAATATACATATATGTGCATCAATAAATGCTTTTTGTGTGTGTGTGTGTATATATATATATATATATATATATATATATATATATATATATATATATATATATTGTGCCCTTTTGTATGGGTCACTATCTAATTTTGTGATAATCTATTTAAAATTTTTAATTTAAGATATATTTGGCTATGTGATGTTAATTTTGCTTATGGTAATATTTCAAAAGGTTTAATTAAAGCAATCTATGAGTATTTGATATGTGAAATTGTGCTGAGATTGAGAGAGACATTTTAAACAAAGATGATAATAATATATGGTTGGGAAAACTGGCCATAATCAATACTGCATTAATAAATTTAATAAATAAATGTTTAAAGCTAAAAGTTTTAAAAGACAAGTAAAAATTAAATGAATATGTTTATTATTGATAAATAATATTTAATAAAAGAATATAAATATTGTAATTATTATTGGTAGTATAATAGAAGATTAATATTTGATTTTAATAATATCGAATAATTATTTTAAAAATCTGATATAATATCTTATTTATTTTTTAAAAAATATTTATTTTTAAAAATGCAATTGTTAGTTTATTTTTAGATTATGATAAGCGTTTCTTTTGTTGTAAAAAAACAGATGTTAGTTAGATACGCACACACATGCTTGGAAGTTTCTAGTAAAGTTGCAAAACTATTTTAAAATTATGTTATAAAATTTATAAATGTTATACTAGCTATCACGAGATAAAATAAAGATAATCAATGTGAGATATTAAATCTAATTTTAAAATATTGCTTTAAAAACACAACGTATAAAAATGGATTTAGTTTGTTTATAAAAAAATAATCTTATAAAAGTTAAAAGTGATATTAAGTAAGAAAGAATATTTTAAAAATGTTTATAGATTTAAATAAATGATAAGGATTATTTTAAAAATTTAATAATGTAATAAATATTAAATAAGTCATTATTTATTTTAAATTTTGTGTTGTTGGTAAAATATGTAAATAAGCTAGCAAGTTGATTGTTTAAACGTACCAATCAGATGGGAAGTTTCTTCCGGTATAAAAGCTAAGTTCAATTGTTTGGAGGGAACTCTGTGATTGAATTTTCAAGTTAATCGTGCTATTAAAAATAGCTAAGTAAATTTATAGACGCTCTAAAAATCATTTTTTAAAAATTATAAGAGTGTCATTGTAAATAAATTATAAAAGTTTTAAATGATAAATATGCAGTGTTAATTTAATTTTTTTCCCTGTCAATCGTGTCTCTATTGAAGCTCAATTTGCAATCAAATAGTCATGGAAACATCATATATAGTGAAAATATATCGGAAACTTTATACTGGAAATATGACAAACGCTGGATTAGCTCGGAGAAGTATGAGATGGAGGAAAGTAATATTTTGGACAGTATATAATTTTAAAAGCTAATTGCTATAGACTATTAAAAAATAGATATTTTAAAGAAATAAAATATACTTCTTTATGAAGAAAGTATTTTTTTGCAAATTATAAATCTAAGTATATCTTAAGTAAAGATATTATAAGTAATAGTAGTTTATAAATACTTGCCTTGTTAAATCTTTATGGTTTAAAAGACTGAACGTTGACAGTTTTTAAAAAGGCAAATAAGTTGGAAATTAGATTGATAATAAAAATACCAGTATATAAAAATTATTATATTGAAATAGTCTGAGCACTAGTCGTTTAGATGAAGAAATTAGTCTTACCTGGATATTTTGTTAAGGAGTGCGTAAGTAAAAGTATACATGGATGTCCAAGTCAATTAAAATAATTAAATGATAATTTTCATAAACTATAGACTAATTAGAAATAATAACTTTAAATATTTTTTCTTTAAAGAACTGGATCCAGAGCCTATAAACTATTTTAATTTTTATTTTGTTTTCTTGTGGGGAACTTATTTTATTTTTTTTAATGAAAGAACGTTTTCATTTTCTTTATAAACTTTTAAAAAACACGTGATGTACCGGAAAAGGAAGTAGTGTTGTAGTGAAAATTTGTGCCTGGGAAATAAAGGACTATTATGGTGGAAAAGAAGACACCGCTGGAATTATGTAATATAATTTTTGTTTTATTTATCTAACATAAATTTAAATATTATTGATCTATTAAAGATAGGATAGGTACATTTTCTTAAAATAATAATTAAAAAATAATATATAATTAATTGCATAAATTTACTTTATAATTAATATAACACGTAATATCTTAAAGAATAAGTGTGAGTGTAAATGTGAATTATTTTATGAAGCTGTAATCCTGAAGAATATTGGATGACGGACTGTACATTAAAGCATCATTTATGGTAAAAATTGTATAATAATAATAATTTTGATGTATTTAATATGTTTCTTTAGATCAACTAAATGTTATATTATTGTTGAATGAATGGATAAATATTTAAAAATACACACACATTATATTAGCAATGACAGTTTTATTTAAATATGCATACATTAAATTTATGATATAAATATGATACAACATTACATAAGAAATTTAGAAATAATTATATGATTCTTTCGTAAATAAATTTTGGTATTTTATTTTATGTTATAGTATTAGAATATATCTATTATATTCGTATATGTAATTATTTTTATTTCAAGTTAGTAGAGTTTTTTAAAAAATCTATATTTTTATTTTATTTTATTAGTAAGTAAATTAATTTGGTATGGAGGTTATATTTGGATTGAAGGTGTACCGATATAGATGTTGAAGTATAAATAGTTTGGATAATTAGTATTTTATTTCATTATGGTTGTTTTTCGGAAGTTTAAGATAAGTTTTAGAGATGTTTTGCAATAGAGGTTTATTTGGAAGGAGTAGAATAATGAATAAGAAAGGTAATAGTTTTACATATAAAAGAATCATAGAATTTATTTAATATAATACTTTATGAATTTGAAATTGTCGAATAATTTAAATATTATTATTTTAGTACATCGTATGCATATTTGATAAACATGTAGTATGAATTTCATTGAATTAAATATAAAATTGTAATAATTATTGTTATTCATTACAAGTACATTAGTTTATATACTATGATATTAAAGTAGTACTCATAGTAAGAGACCATACTAGTACATTATGAATATATAATAGTAATACTTAAGTATGTAGAATTTAATTATTAAAGTTTGATTGTTTACTATGCTACATAAACGTATTTTAATAAATATTATTTGTAATAACTAAGTTAAATAATATTTATTAAAAGTTTAAGTCGACATCTATTAATGTTATTAGTATTTTTTTAAAAAATGTATAATTATTATTAATATTAAGTTAATACAGTGTAACATATTGTATTATTATTTTCTTATTTATTTTCTTTGTTTTTCTAATAATTTTTGAACTGTAAATAGTGTAAATAAATTCTTGGTTAAAGTTGATGTAAATAAATTTGTTTAATTTGTTTTAAAAGTGTGTCGAGTTCATTATTTTACAGCATTTTGACAGATAATTTGAATAAACATAATATTTGCAATATGAATTTATTATTAGTATTTGGAAATAAAATAATATTTCTTGATATCATTTATAAGAATTGATTGACATTAATATTATATTACATGGTATAAGATGATTATAATGCACAATATAAGAGTATAAGATTATTTATTGCCACAGATTATTAAATTATAAGATTTTGATCTGTTCCAAAATTAAGATACTATGCGAAAGTAAAAGACATACATATGATTATTTATTTATTTAGTGATTGATAATATAATAAAATAGATAAGATTAAATTATACCCTAAGATTAGTATTGTTAATAATTATTATTAGAATAAGTTAAGTGTATTTAGGTTTGATATAAAATCCCTTATCATACTTACTTACATGAGTTATCATTACTTTAAGATAATTAGAAGAACCTGAGATTATTTAATTATATTTTCTTAATAAAAGTTGAGATTTATTTATTTATTATTATTAAAGATAATTTATTTTATTTAAAAGTCATAAGAGTGCTGTAGATGTAATAGTAAGATAATAAAGAGGTAATAGTATTCTTATGCCATTGAGACAGTGTCTTGGGAGATATTGACTCAATGTAAATCTAATTACTACTTTGTAACTTTATTTCACAGTCTCATGAGTTATTAAATACTTATTTAATTAATACATAATAAAGAACTATATTGATTTTGATAATTGATAATAAATTTAATAAGATATAATTTTAAAAATATATTAAAGATAGATATACGTATTTTGATTAAGTATAACGATGTAATTGAGCTAGTCATATTTTAAATTATATTATACATCGAGAAGTAAGGGTACAAATATATATATATATATATATATATATATATATATATATATATATATATATATATATATATATATATATTATTATTATTATTACTGGCAGTGGCTTATTTCATTTTTTTATAAAGTCTTTATTGAAATGTTTTAAATAAGAATTTATATATTAAATCTCTGCATCTCCTTGAGCTAGTAACATGGGGCTAATAGTCAATACAAAATAAAAGTGGATCTTAACAGTAAGTATCTGCCTACTATATAAATATTCCAGGTTCAAATGGTCTGGTGGCACTCTGGATGGCAGATACGATAAGACTCCATTACATCCCCAATCGTTATTATATATATCACCATCCGGCTGCACAACATCTATTAGATATAAAAAGGGATACATCAAAGCTTTATTAATAATTAAAAAGAAAAATTTTAATTTATTACCAAGATTAATTATAAATATTCTGTTCATGCAGTTAATTGAAATTAGAATTAAAAAATAATTAAAATGATAGATTTTTATGTAATAGACTGTAAATAATTGATGAAGTAAATCTCATTAAACCAAATCAAAAAAATCAATTAAAATTTTATTTCATTGTTAGAGTATGTGTTTTACCGTTAAACAGAATTATATTTTATATTTTCAGTATTTTTAGAAATAGGAAATTTTAAATATAAGAAATACATTATTTTGTATTATTATTATATTTCTCATCTGTAATTAAACATTTAGAAGGAAAGTGTTGCCCAGCAATATGATAAAATTGGAAAACATGTAACAATAGTAAAAGTAGAAATTGTGGTCAGGATAAAATTTTAATTGAAAATTGTCTTAATTTAACTTCTAAATTAAAGGCTTAAATTTTAAAAAAGGCATCCTGCTTTTTTTAAATTACCATGATGACAGACTACATGGCATACATAAAACTAGATCAAGCAAATTTTCTATAATATATTTTTTGTATTTGTAATGAGCTAAATGGTAGAAAGTTAGCAATGTCTGCAAGGGGAAGTGTGGCTAAAAAAATTGGGCCATAATGAGATTGGAATTAGAGAAATTAATAATCTAAAAAGTAGCAGAGATCAAACATTCAAAAGTCATTTTTAACTGGTAAATGCAAGGAAATCCAAGAATTCAGTTTGAAAGTGTCAGACATGTGTAGCTGGATATCTCCAATGTACTTGCGCTATCATCCTTAGTTATTCTATGTGTTATATTCTGATGAAATGTGTCTCTAATCAATACAATTATTTAATTCTCAAATGTGTTGCTAAATAATGAAGAAAGTTTTAAAATAGAAGTTAGAACCATTTGTTTGAATGTCTCCAGATGATCCTCAAAATATTATCCTTGACCAGAAAAGATTGAATGAAGATATTATTGACAATAAGTCTCTAAGAATTGTGAAAGTGTGTCTAATAATAAAGGCAAAAAAAGAGTAAAATGTATCTAGAACTGGCATGCCTAATAGTTAAATATCAGTAATCTATCTAATTGGGTTAAGATGTATTATTTAATTAAAGCCTTTTTTAAACATAAAAACAAAAATGCAACTACTTTTTTATAGTATTTAATTTTATTTCTAGATTTGCATATTTATTATTATTATTATTATTATTATTATTATTATTATTATTATTATTATTATTATTATTATTATTATTATTATTATTATTATTATTATTATTATTATTATTATTATTATTATTATTATTATTATTATTATTATTATTATTATTATTATTATTATTGTTGTTGTTGTTGTTGTTGTTGTTTTTGTTGTTGTTGTAGTTATTATGTGTGATCATGTGGGTCAGCAATATGAGATGGCACTGAGAGTAGTAGGTCGTGTGAAAGTCTGAGTTCGAATCCCATATATATTACGTTTATAAATGCAGGTTTAAGCTTGTACAAGGTATTATTATTGTTGTTTTATTATTAGTAGTATTATTATTATTATATAAAAAAAATAATTAAAATGTGTTTATACATAAAAAATCAAAATTCCGAATTTTAAAATGAGCCCTTTTCGAATTTCTCCCTTTGGGCCAATTTTTTCTAATTACACCATTGTTACCAATGTTTCTGTCTAAAAGTCTGTGAAAATCTTTGTATATATATTTAATATATGTAAAATAAATAAAATGTCCGTTAATTAAAAACAAAATTGTAATTATAAATGAAATAATATATTTAACAGTTTATAAATTATTACAAGAAATTAACCGAAAGTACTTCTGCGGATTTAAGGATTGTTTGTAATAATTTATAAACCGTTAAATATATTATTTCATTTATAATTACAATTTTGTTTTTAATTAACGGATATTTTATTTATTATATATATATAGCATTACCTCCAGGATAACAGTATTATCTACATAAAGGAGGATAAAGGAAACAGATTTGTTTTCTTAAATAAACAAGAGTATTTAAATAAGATGAACCCTTAAAGTAGCAAATTAAAATTTAAGTTACCATCATTATACAACTTTACAAAAATAAGAATAAATTTAAATCTGAAATTCTAAAAAAAAATTGTAGCAGCACAATCACCAAATGTGAAGTTCATAAAATTTATTCTTATTCTGCACCACCCCCTAATGTTTCTGAATGCAAAACTTTGTAAGCCTGGCAAATAGACTCTGTCAGAGCACATTACTACAGTGCTACAAAATTGAATAATTAGTGGTTCACCAATCAGAGTATGACTCATCAATACTCATGAATATCAAATAGTCATTTCAGTTTGTTAATAAAGTTAAAAACATGGCTATTGACAATCAATGCAGGATAGTGTCTCTAGATATAACTGAACTCTATGACTCAATAAACAGAAAATAGTCAATCAACATTATAAAACATTCTCTCACAACTTCCAAGTATCCACAGAATAGTATTAGTTTTATTATTGACAGTTTAAATTGATCAAAATATAGTCACCCTCTTCAATTGGAACTATTGCACAATGGGTAATGGATTGCCAATGGAACTACCAACATGAAGAACAATATGCAGCATTATTCTGAAATGCATTAAAATGGATGTACTCCCTAAATATCTAGAAAACATACCTGTGATAATATATACATGGTACATCAATGATGTCTTTAACTGTGCTCCAGAGCTCCAAATTAATAACATTAAGCTTGCAGAAAAATCTGTATTAATCTGGACCATAGAACAGGAAGGCTCATCTAAAGGAAAAAAATATTTTTGATGTATACATTAAAATAGAGAGTGGTCAATTAAATTTTGAAATGTTAATCAAACCTATTAAAATAAGAGGTTTTATACATTCCAAATCCATAACTCTCTACACACATAAATATGCTGGTCTCACAACATTTTTATATAGAAATTTTAACTTATGTAAATTATAATCAGATCATAAGTCTAATATTAAAAAATATATTAACAAGTTATGCCTCATTAGATTCATATATAAGTCACTCACTAACAGACTCAACAAATTTTATAACAAGATCAGAACTAGATTTATAACATCTGACAAGGCCCTGGATATCACTTCTTTATATCCCTACAGTATTCAAACATATAAATAAAGTAGTCACAGTCTCGTAAAGGCTCAGCCTCTACACTCCACCACTGGTAAATATGTTGATTAATAATTCCAAAACAAACTTACTATCAAACATACCTTCAACACTGTTTACAAAGTTGTGTGCACTCAATCCAGCTGCAATTCAATTTACTTTGCAGAATCATGCTCCAGCATAGAAACAAGATTGTCCCAACATCAACATCTGTACAAAAGAGTTAGAAGCAATCCAGTCCAAAAGTCCATATTTTGGAGGTACAAAACAAACTCGGCCATATATTTGAACCTATATCAGCCAGCATTGTGTGCATCAAGCACAAAATAAAGAAGGCATGACTCATCACTAATAATTCTAACTTTCTAAACAAAAAGGAATCCTGCTTCCATCTCTTAAAAAGTGGGTGATTTGACTCACTTGTGTAAATTTACATCATATTTATATTTCTCATTCTCCTGTCCACCAGCCATTGTTATGAATATGATATCAGTCCCAGATATTGAAATTGCCTTAACATAATGTTATTACATTGAAACTTAAGCTTTTCTTATCAAAGAATTCTTAGCACTTATAATTTAATAGAATTACAAGTCTAAGAAAAGTTAACCATATATATATATTTGTAATTATCAATTGTCAGAATCTCAATTTTACATTACTGCAATTACTTGCCAATGCAAAAAAGTCAGGCTACTGTTTCTCGCCTCTTTCATATTCAGGCACACGCCTATGCATACTCAAACACATATATAAGTGTCTGCAATAATCTTTAAAACATTACAACTTTTTTAAATAATAAGATTTCCTTTATATTAAATAACTTGTTTATGCAATGAAGAAACTAAAGACTATCAATAAGTACTTCTTCACATTCAAAATTACCTATTATTTGTGAATTAACATATGGAATAAATGTTTTCAATTTTAATATTAAATTTAACAGAATAATATTTGTAATACAATTGTAATAAAATTTTAAATGGTATAACTATTTTTATTGCAAGTAACCCACTATAGTTTGAAACAAAATTTGAAAGATAAAAATGTAAATTTTAGTTAATAGGTTAACTGTTAAAAGAGATTTAATTGTTAGTAATAATACAAATTCGTGTACAACACAATATTTTAGTGATATTATCTTTTTGCAGACAATTGGTGTTCTTTAAACTGATCCTAACTAGCATTTTGATTATAAGTATATTATAAAGACTGGAAATTAGACCACAACAAAGAAATTTGTTTACTCACTCCATAGTATTAAGAATTTTTTTTAAAAAAATATTTTATATCTTTAAATAGCTTTGTAGATACAATTTTTTTAGTTAAGACTTCAATATTTTAACTTTTTATAACACGAAAAAAAAAATAATAACACCACTATCTGACTTTTATATTTCTCTTTTTTTAAAAAAAAAATCTTCTGGTAGTTTTCTCTTTGAAAAGAAAACCAGGAAATGTAACATTAGAAAATCATTTACTGAAATCTGATTGGTTGACTCTCCCATCATTTTGTCCAAGTTTTTTAAACAAATGTTTCTGGTATTTCTGTTTAAAATAATATCAGAAATATAAAAATATTTAATAAATGAAATTGATTTTTAAATCAAAACTTGCAAATCAAGATATATTTCAGATTGTATTTTGAATATGTGATATGATGAACTAATTTAAGCTATAAACTTTATAATAAATATATCTATTTTGTTATTAAAATATTTTTTTTGAAATTAATTATCATCTTTAAACATCACATGATCACTATTTTCCATGCTTGCTCATAACTGTTGCTAAAATATAAGCTATTCAGCTTAGATTGAAAATATTTGTGTGTTTTCAATTTTATTCTCATAGTTTTTGTAGTTATGTAGAGATAAAAAGTGGCTGCTGTGGGGTTGCATTAGATACTAAGATCTAGGTGCAGTGCTCTCAGATGCAAGGCTCCTCATTGACGAAGGTCACAAGCCAGAAACTAATTTGGGGATATTGGATGAGCAGGCACCAGATAGAGATTTTATGCACAAGCCTTATGGCATCCATTGATTACTCTATCTTGCTTTGAGTGGCACTACTGTATGGAGAGAGTTTTGCCTATTTTAATTATCATCTTGTGGTAAATAATTGTTCTTTCTTTCATTAAAATTTATATTAATATAACTGATTATAAATAATAACAATTATTAATCTCTATAAAATTATCTTTTTAAAATTATACTTATTAAATCACTTATTGCTATAATATCCAAGTTTATAGAATTAATATTATCTTGATTATAAATTTAAAATTTTGGAATTATAATTTACATTTTATATGCCATTATGACCATAGATAACCAATCAAAAGGTTACAATATATATATATATATGCATCCACCCATATAAATTCCAATGCTATGAATATGAGGTCATACATAACCTTTGAAAGTGCTAAGCTTTAGTAAACATGCAGCTATTATTAGCTTTGCTTACAATATAGTACCTAAGCACATTCATTTTGAAATTAATTTATTTCATACAGACATTATATACAGCATTATTTCTTATATTATAGTTATTCCTATTTAAAAACTACTAGTACAGTTTTAAAAAAAATAGTGATCTACTTAAATAAAATTTTATAGTAATCATCACATGTAAAATATTATATTATTTAATGTTGCATCTAAAACTAGATTTCAGAAAATAGTTATTGGGTCTCTAGTACAAATAATGAGATTTTTTTCAAAATCTAGATATTGCTGACTTTTATTATGGCTATGTAATTCATTAGCTAACTTGTATTGCCAAAATATAACATTTCCATTGTGTGTGTGATAGTGTTTTTATTCCAAATTTATATATATATATGTGTGTGTGTGTACATGTGAATATTGAATTAAATATTTTTATGGATTATTATTATTATAAATAATAAAAATGAAATTATATCCATGTAAAGAGAGATAGCTTTTATCTTTTGATGTTGCCAGGAAACTATCAATTACTAATAATTGGCAATCTCATGAGGCTAAACATGTTTCTCCATTATTATAGGGTAGATCTTTTGTTGGACTTTTATTAAAGTAAATGTAATGTTTCCTTTATATATACATTATAATGGTTGGGGTGTATTGAATCTTACCATAAAGGGTGCCACCAGGCCATTTGAACCTGGAATATTCATAAAGTAGACAGATACTTACTGTTAAGATCCAATTTTATTTTATTATTGATTATTAGCTCATGCCACTAGCTCAAGGAGATGCAGACATTTAAAATCTACTTATTGAATATTTTAATAAAAAAAAATATTTACATTTTTAAATATAATTTTTATATTAAAAAGAAATAAAATAAGCCACTACCAGTAATAACACACAAAATAAGACATTTATTGATGCATATGTAACATTTAAAATTGAGGAATAAATTAATCTTAAATTTGTTATTATTTTTAAATTTTAAATTATTATTTTAGAAAATCCACACAAATGGACAGTTTATAAGTTTATAGGCTACATAGATTACTCAATTAAAAAACTTTTCAAAAACAATCATCCAACCTCAGACTAAAAGTTTGTAGCCAACACAATGCCTGCTTCCAGATATACAGACACAACCAATGCACTATGAAGATGCTAACATAAAGCCATGCTGTCAGAAATGTGCATATGTCTGGTGAAGGAATCATGTATATATTTATGAGAAATGCTACATATGGGATAGAGTGGTCTATTTACTGACTTATAGTCCCTATCCATAAAGCTAAAATGGTCAATGTTGCAGGAAAAACATCTGCATCCATTGCAATGCAATGACTACATCTTTGGGGTTATGCATTCAGTTTGGGCATGTTGCACTGCATGCTAACATACTACACATTACATTGATATAAATACCCATATATATCTTTACTAGCATTGACTCAACTATGAGACAAATAGTATGAAATTAAACCCCCTTAAAACTAACAAACTTAAACAAATATATGCAGCAAACTAGACTCAACTATAAATTTAATACATTTTAATTAAGACATAACAAAAAAAGGAAATGAAAATGATTAATTAAACATGTGCATAAAAAATTAATAATTGCTTTAGAATTTTCCTTTTTAGGTCAGATAAGATTTCATTCTTTATATAACTAATTAAAAGTTTGAAAAAGTTCATATTAGATAAACACAAGAGTTCATACTTTACAGATTCTGCCAGATTTAGAGGTCCATCATCGTGATCACTTTCATAGATTGTTTGTCCTCTTTAAAATGAAGCTGCTACTTGCCATTCATTTGGTAAAGAACTGTCATCTGGAGGCCTCATCTTGTTGTCAAGAAATTAAATCTATTGCAGACTCCTACATTGCTACAGTTCATATGTGGATTAATAGTAAGCTCTAGACAACAACTTATTTTTCTTTTTATAGTGTTAGACCTCCCTTATCAGTAAATTTTCAGATCCATCAAACAAGATGGATCTGGTCTGTGGCTTGATGATTCCATTGGTTAATCTTTAATTTCATTTTTTTATCTGACCTTTATTATTTGAGTGCCCCAAGGACTAGTTTGCTTTACATTTAATTAACAAAAATCATTTCTATTTTCTAAGATTAAAATACGATTCTTAAAATAGAAATTCATTAACATTTATTTCTATTTTCCTTTATACAACTTTTTAACAAAAATATTTATCTATCTTTACATCTTTATTTTTTTTTACAAAAAAGTTCTTTCAAATACTTTTTTAAAAAAATAACTTTTCTGTGCGATATATATATATTAACATAACTCTTTTAATTTTTGGCTTTTAGTTTTTAATAAAATCATTTTTGCTTAAGATTTATTTTCCCCTTTATTATACTTTAAAATAATGTAACGGCATATATTATATATGAAAAGTCACACAGTGCAGTTATATACATGCTTTTACTATATCTATAAACTAGGTTTGAATCTGCATTGACTAAACTTGCAAAAAAAAAAACAAACATATATAGAATTTTTCTTTTCTGTTTTATTCCATAGCTAATTTAGTCATTAATCAAATATTTGTAAATGGATTAGATTTTCATGGCCAATGAATAAAATGTGATTAGAAAAATACTCTAATCTTTACCATGTGTCAATTTTCAAGCTAACGAATAAGCTAGCTAATTGATATTTTAGTGAATGACTGTTGGAGAGGCTTTTCATTGTGACTTATTTATAATATAGCTGCATAATCTTTATCGGTTTGTATGTGTGCATCTATTTCAGATGATATTCTGGTGTACTGAAACTTATGGTGAAATACTATAAAAAGTTAATATTATTTTTTTTATTTATGTTTATCTAGAAAATCTTTCCGATCCTATTGTCAGTAGAGTATGTCCAACACATGAAATCCCCCTGTGTTTTCGAAAACCTGAAGGTAAAATAATTGCATTCATAATTATTTTAAATAATTATTATCATATTTAATATTTGTTTTTCTTTATGATGATTTACTGAATAATTATATCTACTTGGTTAAGTATATGCATATGTAAAGAAACCGAGTGTTCATGAATATACAAATAATCATAAATTATTTTTATTAGTTACAAAATTTTGTACTTTAATTATCCTCACATATAAACTTTATGTAAAATATAATTTAGCTTGGAATCTTTACAAATTTGTAATATATGAGTAAAAAAAACATTTTATAAGTTCATGTTCTTTTGTCCCCTTACAATAAAAAAACAATGAAAAAAAAATTTGCCCGACTATATAAATGACAATTTATGAAGTATCTTTTTCCTCATTCTTTTTTATCTAAATATCTACTTATCCAGTAATAACTGTGACTAGATAAGTATCAATGCATAATGTTAAATATTTGGTGCACGTTTTGCTCTTGGTAGAGCACGTGCAGTAATCTTATGCATACTAAAACTGATTTAACCATCTTATTTTATATATGTTATTTCATTTACAAAAAAATATTTTTGTGAATAAACATGTAATATCTCATGATATTAAAACAGCCTAATAACTACAATGATTTCTTTTTTTTTACTGAAATTGTTCAAAATAATTTCCGATGTAAGTCGATAATATAAGGCTTTAATCTATTTTTAAATTATTATAAAGAAAAAAAATCATAGTTTCTAAATATCTGTTTTATCAAAAACTGGATTAGTATCTTTCTCTAAGTGAAACAATAGATGGTGAGTTTTGTTTTTAATTATTTTAATAATCTATCTTTACAATCTCTAATAAAAGTGTGTCTTAAAATAAAACACTAAATAGCTAATACTATCTTAACAAAAATGGTATTAAATCAGTTTTATAGTTGATAAAATTTATTTTTTCGATTTGTGTGTGATTAAGTGTGTTCAGCAGGATGAGATTGCGTGGATAGTTGAGGGCCATGTGAAAGTCTGAGTTCAAACTCCCTATATATTACATACTGAAGTGCAGGTATGAAAAAGTCTGTATTGTAAAATATATATATATATATATTTAAGTAATTAAAAAAAAATAGAATTTTATGAAAATTCACATAAATTGTATTTATATATGCACCTATAGGTCTTCACACTTTGGCAATACATAAAAATTTGTAAATTATACACTATCATATTTATTAATACCTATTTCTAAGGCATGAAAACAGATTGGCAGTTTATCTTTTTAAATCGGAACTATTAAAATATCTAATATAATGATAAATTTATATTTGTTTTCTGTTTCTATTATATTCAAAATCATCTTGGAGGAAAAAAAAAACAGTTTTTCAGTTATAGGGTCTCATATATTATAGAAAAATATTTGATAATATAATAAATTAATTTGCTTTCTATTTTTATATTTTGTTTTTAGCTATCTCATATTCACTGTTAACTAGTCACTTATGCAAATTCTTGATGTGAAAGGGGAAAAATACATTTATTTATTTAAAATTGAAGCACAAACATTTTCCATTTTTATGATTAACAATATGATCATACATACTATTCATAATACACTAAGTTTTGTAAGATTTTGTTTTCATATAATTTAATATAATTGTTAATATGATACATTTTGATGCAATTATTTCAATCCAATTACATTCTTTTCATCATCACTCCTATTATTTTTATACTGTACTGTAGAGTATTTAAACATAGAATTTCAAGCTGCTTTCATCCATTCACTCTATCTCATGCAACATACACATGTCCACACACATGTGGAAAATATAAATGATCTCCAATATAAGTATTTCATTGCTGAACCAGCACTCATCAGTTAGACCAGATCATCATCTCCCACACACATATATAATTAGTGTTCACTTTATATTAAAAAGCAAATTTTCACACTTTAAATAACAGATTCACTAATCCACCCTCCAATTCCTTAACCATTCATATCATTGAAAATCTGATCATGAAATGCCCCAATCCATTGTTAATGCTAATATTATTGTCATGCCCACATGGGTGTTAAGTCACTCTGATTGCTCATGTGTAAGACTTTGTTCATTTAAATGCACAGAAAGTATATGGGCAGGGTACAGACTAAAATTGTAATAATTTTAATACAACTATATTTTGTATGCCTGGAATCTGGATGTAATATAGGGAATTTGAACAAACTTTTAAGCTCCCTTCAGCCATTCACTCTATTTCATGCAATTGATACCAATGAATATGATATCCAATATACATATTTCATGCTGAACCAGCACTCATCTGTTGGTCCAGATCATTAAATCCCTTCTATTACATCTAGACTCCAGATATAAAACATATACTTGTATTTAAAGTATTACAAATTAAGCCTGTATCCTGCCTATCCCTCTTTTGTGTATTTAAATGGATATGGTTCTAAACATGTTGGGTCAGAGGGACATAAGGTTAACATGGTTATGACAATTATAATGGCATTAACAAGAAATTTGGACATTCCATCATTAGATTTTCAATGGTATGGATGACTAACGAGTTGTAGGATGGAGTAAACTGAAACCTACCCATTAGTGTGTGACAATTTTTTAACTTAATATAAACTCAATACTGATTATACATATGTGTGGGAAATGACAATCTGGACCAAATGATGATTATTGTTTCTGTATGGAATATGTATATTGAAGATCATTTATCCTTTTCATATCCATGTGATCATGTGTGGTCATTTGTATTGGTTGTATGAGATAGAGTGAATGACTGAAAAGAGCTTTCAAGTCTGTGTTGAAATTCCCTACATTACATCTAGATTCCAGGTATATAAAATATATTTAAAATATTTTCATAAAGAGTAGCTTTAAATTTAAATGTATAATATTAAGTTTTGTCAATTTTTAATTAAATTTATTTTCTAATTCTTATTTTTCTGCTTAGATGATGTCTAATGTTGTATTAAAATAATTCTAGTAATGTTTTAGATAGAATATTAATAATAAAAAGTCATAACAAATTTTAATTCTTATCATAAATTGAAAGCTTTGGATTTCTGTTAGCATTATAGAATTGCCAAATGTAAACTTTATATTTTTCTATATGAAACATTTTATTTAAATTTTAAAACCTTTAGATTTATTAGATATCATTATGGCTTTTTACAATTAAATTTACTGTACGTATATAACCAATCAAATCTTTAAGAATTTAGATATGTTTTCTTTATCTTAAAACAAATGTTGAATTATCTGATCAGTATAAAATTGTTCAAGGCTAATCCCTGCCACTGTACATTTATTTCAGCAGTAACTTCTATTTTTCAGGTGAGTTAGAGATTTTATACAGTGTCTGTCAATCTTTTCTGGTTATATCTCTGATTAAAGTAATTTGACTTTTGCAGGTTTAATGTTTTAGCAATATGTTTCATACAAATACAATAATTATTCTATTAATTCTTTAAAATATTTATATCTTCTATTAAGTGAAGATAATTAACATCCAATTATTACATCCAATGAGACAAAAGTATGATATTATATATATATATATATCTGAGGGTGGAGCAAAATGAAAGAGACAGTGAATATTGACTCTGACATTTATGTAAACAAATACGCGTGTTTGGAGGGCTTGGTAAAGCTCCATCTATTGATCATTAATACAAGTAATAGCAGGTTTTCATGTATACAAAACTTGTTTTGTTTTTCATAAATGTACCTTTAAAGTTTTCTTGCAATGATACAGATTGCAGAAGCTTTGATTATGTGGAGAAACTGAACTGATATCAGACCCACATAGCTATCTAGTTTGATAGGCTGAGTTTGAAGACATTTAGCTGTCTAAAAAATTCATGCTTGCAAACTGATAGAAACGTTTTGCATAAATGCTTGGAGTTAATATTTAGGTCTAGTTTCTAACTCCTATCCCTTCACTGATGAGAGCAAATTAGCTGATCTGAGGGTGGAGCAAAATGAAAGAGACAGTGAATATTGACTCTGACGTTTATGTAAACAAATATGCTTGTTTGGAGGTCTTGGTAAAGCTCCATCTATTGATCATTAATACAAGCGATAGCAGGTTTTTACGTATATAAAACTTGTTTTGTTTTTCATAAATGTACCTTTAAAGTTTTTTTGCAATGATACAGATTGCAGAAGCTTTGATTATGTGGAGAAACTGAACTGATATCAGACCCACATAGCTATCTAGTTTGATAGGCTGAGTTTGAAAACATTTAGGTGTCTAAAAAATTCATGCTTGCAAACTGATAGAAACGTTTTGCATAAACACTTGGAGTTAATATTTAGGTCTAGTTTCTAACTCCTATCCCTTCACTGATGAGAGCAAATCAGCTTGAAATCAGCTGATCTGAGGGTGGAGCAAAATGAAAGAGACAGTGAATATTGACTCTGATGTTTATGTAAACAAATACGCTTGTTTGGAGGTCTTGGTAAAGCTCCATCTATTGATCATTAATACAAGCGATAGCAGGTTTTTGCATAAATAAAACTTTTGTTTTTCATAAATGTACCTTTAAAGTTTTCTTGCAATGATACAGATTGCAGAAGCTTTGATTATGTGGAGAAACTGAACTGATATCAGACCCACATAGCTATCTAGTTTGCTAGGCTGAGTTTGAAGACATTTAGGTGTCTAAAAAATTCATGCTTGCAAACTGATAGAAATGTTTTGCATAAACACTTGGAGTTAATATTTAGGTCTAGTTTCTAACTCCTATCCCTTCACTGATGATAGCAAATCAGCTTGAAATCAGCTGATCTGAGGGTGGAGCAAAATGAAAGAGACAGTGATTATTGACTCTGACGTTTATGTAAACAAATACGCTTGTTTGGAGGTCTTGGTAAAGCTACATCTATTGATCATTAATACAAGCGATAGCAGGTTTTTACGTATATAAAACTTGTTTTGTTTTTCATATATATATTCTGCCCTTCTCCTCCGTCCACGTCCTCTCCATAAAATTTCATATAGTGTTTAAAATATATTTCGGGTTCTAGCTCAGTTTAACAAATAAATAAATACAATATCCAGCATTAATTAAAATGATTATTCACTCTAACTTTTCAAATACAAGTACAGTTATATTTTTAAAAGTAATTAATAAATATTTATTATTTTCATGAGACCTGGAGTGACGACACGGGGAACGAGACAGACTACATTGAGATATTATCCACATGATATTATCTCAATGGCATAAGAACACTATTCCCCCTTTTACTATACTAAATAACTAACTTATAGTATTCTTACGACTTTCTAAACTCTTTTCACTATGATTAAAATAATAATCATGTCTTAATATTCTTTGTAATAATAATCTAGTTCAATTAAATAAGATTAAGTAAATAAATAGAATAAATAAAATAAAATAAAATCTCAGGTTCATAAATTGTATTCTAACTGATTTAAAATTACGGTAGTAAACTATGAAAAGGGCATTTTATGTCATAAATTCACTACGCAGTAACTAACAGTAATAAATAATAATAATAACAACAATAGTATAATATAATCTTATTGCTCCCTAAATGAAATAAATAATTACGTACGTGGCAGTATTTTAATAATCCGACAACAAAATACGAGTGGTAACATTAGCATATAATTTATTTTAATATTGTGGCAACCAACTTAAGACCAATAAATGATATAATTATGATCTTTTAATTTTATCATACAAATAAATTTTCAAAATTATTATAACACTTTTATGTCTACCTATTTTGTGCAAAACTATATGTCTGTTTCAATTATAAATGTGTATTGTGATATCATGCATCCATGTGGAGAAATAATAACGAAGACACAAAGCTTTATAATAAATTTACAACAAAGTTTATTAATAACATAAACAAATAACACTATTTTACATTATGTACATTGGATATCCTTACTCTCCTATCACAAAATTATTTTACTAGTTTATACAATAAAACCAAACTTCTACTTATTTTACTAGTTAATTCTTATCGTTTAAATACTTAAGAAAGTACAGTATTATTATTATTGGATTTCTTATTTTAGTTTAACTTGTTACAAAATGTATTTATTTATAATTATCACTAATACTTTATATCCCTACTATTTTTTTAAAATTATATTTTTATAAAATTACATTCGTAGTAAACATTCTACAAAATCATAGAACTCTAATTTTATATTAGTTATATGGAATCCTACCGATTCAAAAACATTCTTCTACATTTGATATTACGTTTTATTGTTCACTATACAATGCTTATTAATCTAATATACTCATTCAAGCCTTGCTTCAGATGGTAATTACAATTATTAACACACCATGCACAAATATATGTGTCTATTACACATTATTGAATTATTTTCTTAACAAACATGCAATATTCATTTTCTAAATATTATTATAAAAATATTCAAATTTTATTATCACTTAAAAAAAAAACTTTGTTTTAGATTTCTCTAAAAAAAATCTTATATTCGTTTCCAAATTGGTTTTAAACTGTATTATATGATTCTTTCTCTCTTTATGATTTTTGTACTTTCACTTTTAAAATTACACAATTCTAACACATTCCAGTAAATAAACTATTCTTACTTAACGATAACATATCTTCAATTCTATTTTATTCATTATTTCTGTAAAAAAAATATCTTTCTGACGATGCAGATTCACGAAACAAGGATAGCGAAAATAGATGCACAGGATCAAAATAACTAGAATATTATCCGTCATAAACCTTGATAATAATGGCACAGTGAATTAAAAAACACTATAGAGGAGTGACCTTTGTTTGTCTACCCACCTCTATTATAGGAATGATGCTAACGCTATTTCTTCAGCTTTATATAACATCAAAGAGTTTAAAAGATATGTAAAGACACTGTCCAAAATATATGTGTTCAGTGATAGGGCTTAGTTAGCTATACTGAAAGCACACAAACTAACTATGATCCAAATACTTTATTTTCTTATTTCTTAGCAAAACATCATCTTGGTTTCCTCTACACTAGTACTACCAAGTCACTATCCGATCTTATTTCTCTAGATTTTTCTATACAGTACATCAACAAATTCTTATCTACATTTCTAACAATAATAAAATTCATTTTATTTCAAAACTATACAGCTGTTCTCTAAGAAAATATTTTACTACTTTTCTCGTATATTTATCATATACAAACTATTTTAAAATATCTAATACTTTGTTACATGAAAGTTCAAAAGAATCACACAATTGTTTTGACAACTTATACTATTAATTATACTTGAAATAACTTATTGCATGCATATTTAAAATTATTCTTATCTCAGAATATGTTTTAATGTTGTATAAAATGTGTACTTATAATTTTAAAACTTTCACACATCATTCTCAATCAATAGATGATCTAAAAAAAATACATTAGGCATTATGAATAAATACCAAAATTACCAAAACGATCTTGATCTTCTCGATCGTGTTCTGCAGGCTTCACCATTCCATTAATTCTTGTAGATATTAAAATTCCATACATACTTTTTATTTTTAAAACAATATTTCTATCATTCTATTAAGCTATTATTTTTAAATCTCATTATTATTAAATTTATGTTTATATGTTTTCCCTAGTCTAATATAGCATTTTATATTTAAAATAAATTAATAAAATATTTAAATTATATTTACGATACTTCTTCACCAGACTTTCTTGAACTGTTCATATTTAAGCTAAAAAAAAAATATATTTTATTTCTTCTTCAGTCACTTAATGTTCTATTTTAAAGTAAAACAATAGCTCTGTTTAATAAATCTTCATCGACGACAATCCTAGTTTTCACAATATTGTATACAATTATTAATTCATGGCATTCTCTTTTACTCTTGTCTGCTAATATTTTCCCGCGCGACTTTACCCGATGCATCTTGTACGTACTTTTATTTAAAAAATTCAGTAAATTTTCTGTTTCCATGGATCCATTTTCATTGAGTAATTTAATTTTATCTTTTCTAAATCAAACATTTCTTCCATTGAGTACTTTGTAATATTTTTTCTGATAAGATAAAGTTTTTTCGGCTCCTTTTCTATAAAATCCATAATAGCACTTTCATATTTTTCTTTACTCTTCTTTATTTCAAAATTCTTGTACTATATTTTTTAATAATGTTTTCCTTTAAAAGATCAACCTTTTTTCTTCATCATTAATTTTTCTTTATAATAAAACGCATATTAACTTTTTTCATAGAGAAGAATAAAATAACTTTAAAATAGCCTTATAAATTTTGCGTCATAGTTTTTTCCTGACAGCATGTAACTTCTCTTTTAAGACTTCGCATAGCATCCCATTTATATTTTTCTGAGTTATAACGATAAGTTTCTGGTTGAGCATAAATAAATCTGCATTAAGACATTTTCCAAATATTTTTCCTTCGGTAATAAATTTAGGTATTTTTCCTTGTACTTCCATCTCTACTGTAGGTTTTTTTTTGGTTAAATTCGAATAAATTCCCTGGTAAGATAACTTTTAAAATTAGCAATTCATATCGATACAGTCAAAATATATTATATGTTACAGAAGAACTTTTTTTAAAATAAATACCAAATTTTAAATTTATATCACTTTTCCAGCTACGGTGTTATCAGCTACAAAAATGTGTTACTTTCTCTTTCACTTTCACATTACTTCTCCCCGCTCTGTATAATTCTTTCTGCCAATTTTCCTCCGTTGATTGGTTAATAACTTTATTTTAGCACGAACAAATTTATCCATTTTAGTTTTATAACAGAATAGACGTTTAAAATTAAAGAATTGATGATGTAATGTCTCAAATATTATTTAGACTAGTACTTTTTTAAATTCAATTTTAATTTTACCAAAATTATTTAAATTTTAAAAACAATTATTAAAACAATATTTAATATTTTAAACTTTTACTTTAATGATCGATGGCAATTATATCTAGTTTTAAATTCACAAACTTTCATTATTATTTTAACAAGCGTGTGTGTGAAGGTATATAATATACAGTCATGTGTTTACTAATTTTATCAAATGATTTTTTATTTACGTCTCGGTCTAAATTACCAAAACTGATATATGTTATAAAAAATTTGGAAAATAATTGAAACTTGTAGAACTAAATATAATTCTCACCATCATAAAGTTTATTTTAAAATATACTCTATTAAATTTGACTATTAAATACAATTATAACATTACATCTAGCATTTATTTAATTTATTAGTTTTAAAAATATTATATTCAAACTATTAATATACTTTTAACTATTTATAGCTGTGTTATTTTATATGGCCAGCTTTTACAACCATAAGCAAGGATATATTTAAGCTTTATTTAACTGTTTTCTTTTAAAATAATCTATTACATTTTAGATACCAGGTATTTTCAGCTTTAAATTGTACTATAAAATCTAATTATCTTACTATTATTTATATATCATACAAATATAACTTAAAATTAAAAATTTTTTTTTTTAATAATTGACCTTTTTACCTTATTATGACCTACAGATAAGGGCACAATATATATATATATATATATATATATATATATATATATATATATATATATATATATATTACATTAATTGGTGTGGGTTGTCCAAGAAATAAAGACTCTAAAAATTTCTAATAAATAAGATTGATTTAAATGAGCAAAGTTTAAACTTTGTGGCTAATTATTCCAAATATAAAATGCACTATCTGTATTTAGGTATGTGGTTAAGCAGTTTTGAGCACCAGAGTTCTCATATTCATAGCTACCTTGCAAAGAAATAAATAGATTGAGAGCAATGTAAATTTATGCAAATGAGATAGTTACATATAAGCAAGATAAAAGAGACCTACATTTTAGCTGAATTTGCCCACTTATACAAATACAATGCTATGATGACTTGATTAGTTTTAAATGCTAGCTCCTAAATTCCAATATAAATAAAAAAAATAACAGATTGGATACTAAACAATTTGTATTCCTTGGATGCTATTTATAATGATTATAAATAGAGTAATTAATACCCTGATCAAAAGGTCATAATGTTAACAATAACATTTTATTTACAGCTGAGAAGTAATCTATGAATAATAGTAAGAACATGATGAATAAACAGAGTTTCTTATAAAATATTTGTAATGGTGTGGAACAACAGACATATTTATAACTAACAGTACATGATGAATAAACAGAGTTTCTTATAAAATATTTGTAATGGTGTGGAACAACAGACATATTTATAACTAACAGAAAATGTTTATAATTAAATCTTAATAGAGAGATATAAAATTGAGCATTATCCTTTTATAATTTTATTAATTTAATAAATGTGTAAAAATCTAAATAAATTATTTATCTGTGCTTGAATTTATATAATTGTAATTTGGAATGATTATAATTATCTTTTTTAATTATGTTTATGTTTTTATTATCCATTCTTAAGAGACAAAACTAATATAAATAATTTTTAAACCAACATCATAAAATTCCAGAGTAGAACTTAATCCATAATAAGTATGAGTTATAAAATAATATTTCAAAAATATTTTATTTTTAAAAAAATATCCAATAATAGTAAAGCACAATACTATGAAGACATCATTAAACATTCCATTAGTAAATGGTGTACTCTTATATAAAGAGCCTTTGATGATAATAACCCTAGTTACTATGCTGTATTCGTGCTATTTGTTGAATACGGTTAAGATTTCATTTTTAAAAATCAGTGCAATTTTATTATGTTAATTCCTTAAGAAAATAACTTTGCATTATTCCTCACATTATGTGATAATTCTTAATTATAGGGATACACATACAAACTGAAGATTTATTTATGAGAAATCTGGCTGGCAAGCACAGAATAATCCAATAGGTAATGTTACGATGATATAATGAAGATAAATAAAATTAAGAGTTTGATATTCTTTTATAAATAGTCATTCATTTTTATATATATTAGCATTATTTCTTGATTTTTTTACTAATATCAGATGATAATATTTGATACTAAATACATGAATATATTTATTTGAAATCAGATAGACATCTTTTGAACAAACAAGAAAGACCATTCATGACATCTCTTGAACATTTTGGTGAAGTAAAATAATTTTCAAATGTGAGTTTTAAAAGTGATTCATTCATAGCTAAGCCATAGATTTACATTGGTTTGACAGGAAAATAAACATCAACTATTTTTAAAGGAGCCATGAGATAGACTTCATATAAAATTTTATAGATGTATGCATTATTATCCTTGTAATAAAATAAGCTTTGTTAGAGATTCAATTTTCTCCTGCAGTAAACAATAATATATGTAAAAAAATATGTTTTAAAAAATCCCAATATCTTTTATTTTACTTACAAGTCACAAACTCCTAATAGCATTTTGATCAATTATATAACATCTGTTGCTATTGTTACCCAATTAATTTGCTCACAGTTAACTTTACAAAAGTATATTAAGCAATTATCATTGTTACTGAAACTATTAATTATTATAAATGTTAGTTACATGCAAATATACAAAGATTCACACATGTGGAAGTGTTATTTATATTATAATTTATTCATTAATATTTTATTGGACTGTGTATATATATTGTGCCAGGCATTATCAAATCACCTTACACAAAGTCTGCTGTAAAGAAAATTACAGCAGATAAACATGTAAATTTGGATATATTAAGCACAACATAATATATAAATGTGTTATATTAATAATGGAAGTTGGGTCTGAGCAGTAGAATACCCACACACACCAATTTAAAATATTGTACACATATAATAAACTCATGTGTTTTTTATTTTTCCGTTTTGTATATTTTTTTTATATATCATTGTATGTATTTGTTTTTCTCTGAAAAATTCAAATAAAGAAAAGAAATTGTTCCAACATACTTATATATATATATATATATATATATATATATATATATATATATATATATATATATATATATATATATATATATATATATATATATATATATATATATATATATTTGTTGTTGTTTTAATTACTTTTCTAAAAATTGTTATTTTATTCTGTAAGAAAAAAAATTGATTGCTTTTGCAAAAATCTGATCAAAAACAAAATGTTTGATAATGCTATAATTAAACTGTTATCTTTTTAAAAATTCTTTTGAATTGATTTTGTAAGCAAGTGGTCTGGGTTATTCAAGATGGAAGTCATTATATTAAACTTAAAATGTAGAATTTAATCGGAAAAATATAAAGGAATGTTTATAATCTAAGTGATAAGCTAAATTAAAAGAATTGGCTGATTCATTTTTCTCAGATAGCTATCTGAATTGTTTCTTATGAGTGGGATTGATAAGTTAGTCAGTATTGTAGGATTCATTCTTTCTTTGGCAGTCGTTCTGGGCAAGTTTCACTACTTTGGCTCCAGAATTTTTCAATCAACCAGCTGCTTAGAGATTAATTTATGGACAAGACTACTGCTGACATTTTTTTAAGAAATCCATTATACAATTCTTTTAAGAACCAATGATTTCTTAAGGATTTAATGAACCAGTCAAGATAGCAAATGAACATTTAATAAAAATTATTATCAGATACAAATAGAAGAAAATATGAAGCAATCTACCAGAGTGTCTAGTAAAATGACCGTGGGGTAGACAACCAGTCAGTGCACCGCCCTTTCTCTGTCCCAAGCTGCCAAGATGTGATTGCCAGTTCCAGCTTCCTTGCCTATGCCTGAATAGATGAAATCCTCACTGCACAGCCAGTTGACTTGAAGCCCAATCAGAGCCCAGAGAAAAAGAATGAAGATGCCGACTTAAGTTTATTTTACAAATATTTTATTAATATTGAACTAATTAACTATGATACTTCCAATTAAATATATTATTATTATTATTATTATTATTATTATTATTATTATTATTATTATTATTATTATTATTATTATTATTATTATTATTATTATTATTATTATTATTATTATTAATCATTTAAAAAGAAAAAAGGGAGAGAGAATTGTCTCTAGCATATATATGTATTTATGGAATTTACAGTTATTGCAGGCATAATGATACAGCTTTTACTTAAATCTATTAATTCATGTTTCTATCCCAAATTCTAGTATTTTCAGCAATGGTTGCAATTAGTTTTTTTATTCTCTGTTTGTTGAAAATTGTCATATGTAAATATACATGTGTACATATGTGCACATACACTGATAATATTTGGTAAATATGATACCTCATGTGCTTATCTGAAATGTATTTAACCGGATATCCTTTTAAGTTATTTTTTTTGTCACTGCTGTATCTCATGATGCGTACAAGAAGGGATTTATTTATTATAGATTCCATGTAAGCAAGTCCTCTAATAACATTTATATTTAGAATAATAGTAAGTGTGTAATTGTGCTGCACATATATACATATATAAGAATATTTCATAGTGCGAATATACGTACGCATAGTTTTTTTTATTATTATTATCATATTTGCTATCAATAAAGAAAAAAAAGGAATTTAAATGTGCTCAGTAAAAGTGTATGCCTATATAACTGAAAATCTCCTATCTAAAAATATCTCTACATCAAATCACGCAAAGTATTACATTTCTGCAGGATAAAAAATGCTCAGACCACTTCCATTACTTATAAACATTGTAAATAGCTTTAGGGATTTATTATTTTTCTTATTTAAAATTGTATTTTATCTATTTCAACACCTCAAATATATATTTGGGTTTGTGATCATTAATTATTTAGTATTTTTTTATTATATCATCATTAGTATGAAACGGTGGTGGGTATTTGGGATTAAATAAATATTTAATCATAATATTAAACTTTTTTCATTTTTGTATTATTATTTAGATTGATAATAATGTATTCTTTCCTTATCAACCATGTACCTGTAATAATCATTTAACTTACCAATTTGAAGACCCTAGATGTAGAGTGACTGAGCTATCCACAAGGGATATCATTCTACCGGGGTGTTAAATCTTATTCTTATGCTCTGCTGAACATACGGTATTGCACATCCTTCTAGGAGGGTGAAAAATTCATTTTTTGATTCTTTTCTAAAAGTGGTGCGAAAAGGTCTATTTTGTAAATAGATTTTTCAAAGGTGTGTACTTGCCATTGTTTTAAATATTCGGACATTCAAATAAGATATCAACTAAAGGGTGTTTTTAACTGGAAGAGTCCTGTCAATCCACTCTTTCTATCAATTTGGCTGGAAGTACCAAACAATCGGCTAAATTGATATCCATTTCTTTACCTGTTGAATCTTGGTCACTTCATGCTCAGTGTCAGATTAGGAAAATAATTCCACAGGTAGTATGGACCAGTACAGTAAAACTGGCACCAACGTAGTTAAAATGTAAAAATGGTACGATTAAGGAAAGAACAAGTTAAAATTATATAAATGTGTAAATTATGGTAAAAATAATTTATGTGCCATATGTATATATAAACTTTATCTAGGTGAAATAAAAACTACATTAAATGTTGACTATATATATAAGAAGTTATATAAAGTTTGATCGTTAGTTGTTGTTTTTTTTTAATATATAGTGTAATTAATAGGCCGTACAAATGAACATTGATAGTTTGCTATATATTTGTTTTTAAAGTTATTCTTAAATAATTAAAAATATTTTACTCAGTAATCTGCAGATCCAAAATTATAGTATTATTCATTATTGCAACAGATATTTAATATATATTTATGATTCAAATTGTTAGCCATAAATCAAATGCTCACACTGTATTCTTTAAATATACTGTATAAGTAAAATAGACTTCGAAGTTATTTTAAGTAAGTATACACATAATATATTGACGGTTTATATTTTGTTATAGAGAGTATAGATTCTTTTATCTTAATAATTGCTTAACAATTTTCACTTTAAACTGGGTCACTAACCTTTCCATTTTATTGGATAACTAAAGTTGCCATTTAATCTGAGTAATGACTGACGTCAACATGTCCAATTAAAATTGTAATAAAGTATATTAAAAAAATTATTCAACGAATGAGTAGGGGAAAACTAGGTCACACGCTGTATATATGCGTATATAAATGGTCGGAGGTTTTACAAATAAAAGTAATAAGTTATTATAGCATAATATTTTTAAAATAACTTACAGTTAAATTTGTTGTTTTCTTGTTTTGTTTTGAAAAAGAGAGAAAATAGACATTTTAGATATAGGTATAAGACCTGTTTTCAAAATTGTGTAATATTTAAAATAACTTATACTTGAAGATTTTTTTTGTTTTGTTTTAAAAAAAAAAAAGTAAATAAAATAAAATGTTTTATACTAGCATAACGAAATAAAGTTTCATATGTTAAACTTGATTTTCTTTTTTTTTTATCAACAAATAAGGTTAAATAGAAGTAGGTAAAAACGGGCAGAATAATTGGAACAGGGCATAGAAAAGACTCATAATCAGTGATTGGAAAAAGGCAGAGTTAGGTGTGCGGTGTACTGCATATTTAAAAATAAAACAAATAGTTAAAAAAATAATTTAATAATAAAAATAAAATATCTCATATTACCGATTCTGTATTTAACTGATCAGTAACTAAAACGTATATACATACCAAATATAAATACTTATAACGTTAATAAAAATAAAATATCTGATATTACTGATTCTGTATTTAACTGATCAGTAACTAAAAACGTATATACATACCAAATATAAATACTTATAACGTAGCCCCTGAATAATACTTATAACTATGTTTTAAATGTAAAACATAATGGAAGAAACTTTAGTGAATATAAAACAGGAAATGACTCAACAACTCTCAGAAAACACTGCATACATGAACCAAAGAATGGAGGAGTTCAAACATGAAATGTCAAAGGAAATTGAAACAAGATTTTATAGCTTTAAAAATGAGATACATGAAAGAGAAAAGGGACAATCTTTCTCGTGCAATATAAACCAATTTTTAAAAATAAAGTTATTTCAGGGACAAACAGATGAAGCCCCTATCGAGCATATTAAAAGCTTAGAAACATATTTCCAAGTAAATCAAATTAATGACTCTAGTAAATTGGAAATTGCCTACAGTCACCACCATAGTGATTCTCAAACATGGTGGCAATCCTTGTTTCAACATCACAAAACATTTGAGGATTATAAAAAGTAGTTAAAAAGTTTTTGGAGTGAACAGTGCCAAGATATGATCCTGCAACAAGGCATGCGGGAAAAATATAAAGAGAATACTGGTGAAAATTATTCGAAATTTTTCAGAAGACAAGCAGCAATACTTCAGACACTGAAAGCATGCCACATATTGGAGGGGCAAATTGTAAGGATAATCTGCTGTAATTTGCCACTTCATGTTGAACAAAAGGTGCTCACCACAAGTACAAATTCAGTGCAACAAATGGATGAATTTTTAAATGAGATAGACATGAGCCAACAATATAGACTATCAGCAAATGTTTGGGAAGATAAACATACCAATCACACAAACAGGAACAAAAATAAAGAGTTCTGTGGCCACATCATAAAACCATGGACTAATATGGACAAAGAAATATCAAACATGATATGTTCATGGGAAGATAGAGTGCCTGAATATGCTCCACAAAGTTGTCCCGAGATCAGTCTGACAATGGAGGGACTTGAAATCACATCCATGCTGGATTTGGGCAGTCAAATATCTGTAATATCAGAAGATCTATACCACCGCATTGTAGCAAAAAACCCAAGCATAGAAATCTTACCTTTGAAGACAGCACAAATAACATTAGCAAACAACGAGAAAGCAAAACTTCTGCCTAAGCAAATTTGGGTACAGATGCACACATAAAGCATAAGATGGTATACCAAGTGCTGTTAATAATGACCAGTCTTATCCATGAAGTTATGTTGGGTTCAGATTTTCTACACAAAAACAGTTGCATTTTAGATTATGAACATCGGCTGGTAGTGTGCAATGACAAACAAATTGAAATGCTAAAACCCCTTACATGATGATACTGAGGCATGTTGTATGACCCAATTGAACATGGAGCTGATGGAAGAAAAGGCAAACAGAGCAAAACTGACATCTGCCACAGAGAGAGAAAAACTCAAATCTATGCTTTATACTTATAAAAACATATTTTCTGATAGTCCTGGGCTCATTAAAGAATATAAACAAAGAATCAGATTAAAACCAGGAGAACTGTTCCAAGCATGATCCTACCCGATACTACACAAATTTAAGCAGGAGGTGGAGAAACAGCTAGAACAAATGTTGAAATGGGGCATCATTGATAAATGCTTTTCCCCATACTGTAACCCCCTAGTAGTGGTCAGAAAGAAACATGAATCCGTGTGGTTATGCCTTGATGCACGCCAACTTAACAGGGTGATAATACCAGATTGTACTATTCCACCTCGTATGCAAGAATTACTCATGAAATATTTTCCACATTTGACTTAACTGCTAGCTACTGGCTGATAGAATTACATCACACAGATCGCAAATACACAGCTTTTAGATATGGAGGCCACACATCAATTTAATCAAATGCCTTTTGGCTTAGTTAATAGTGGTGCAGGTTTATTATGATGTCTGGACCATGTTTTGTCTCAGGAAATCAAGAAAATTTTAACAATATATGTGGATGATGCCGTGGTAGCATCTACATCTCTGAACGAACACTTCCAACACTTACAAATATTGTTTGCAGAATGCAAAGCTAAAGGAATCATCAATCTGAAAAAAAGTATATCGATCTCTGAGGAGATAGAATTTTTAGGTCATTTGATGGGACAAACAGGAATCAAACCTCACCCTGATAAAATCAGTGCAATAAATGACTTCCTGGTACCTAAAACACGAAAGCACATTCGGTCCTTTTTAAGACTATGCAACTTTTATGACAGATTCTGTAAAAAATTTGCTGACCGAATGGAACCTTTACTAAGATTACTCAGAAAAGATACCCATTGGAATGGGACCAGTGAGCAAGAGGAAGTATTTGCTGAGATTAAGAAAAGTTTTATAAAACAAGTAGTGCTGGCATACCCAGACTTCAACAAACTTTTTATACTCCAAATTGATAGCAGTGCATATAGATTGGATGTAACACTATCCCAAGTTCAGCAAGATGGTCAGATAGAGGTCCTGTACTTCATAGGCAGTTTGTTGAAAGGACCTGAATGTAATACACAGTTACAAAAAAAGAAACCCTTGCAATCATATGGGCATTTGAGAAATTTCACCCTATGCTACTAGGCTCTGAAGTGATAGTAATTACGGACCACAAGAGTCTTCAATTTCTAAATCACAGCTATCTCACTAATAGCTGACTGGTTTGCTGGAGTTTGTTTCTCTAAGAGTTTAATTATACAGTGAAACATTGCAAAGGAGCTGAGAATGTGGTTGCTGACATCCTCAGTCAGCATCCCAGTCAAACTCAACAACAACACTTGAGGATAGATCATGCATACATGATGAGCATATCATGTAAGGAGAAAGACATTTTGTCAAAGATACAGCATGAAGATAAGGACTTAAACCAGATCATAACACTGTATACACAATCTTTTCAGAAGGATGACAGTACACTAGGCAAGAAGTGCTGATACAAGATAGAAAAGGGGTTTTATATTACCAAATTCAAGAAGACATTGGTGAATGGAGAGTGATGGTACCACCAGCCATTCGGGGCCTTCTCACTGATTACTTTCACAGATTATACGGATATTATGATATCCCAAAAACTGAATATTGCCTCAAGTGCTGGTTCTATTGGCTTGGGATGCACTGAGACATAATAAAGATTTTGAACAAATGTGAAATATGCCAGCGTGCAAAACCACTCAATAGAGCATACACAACTCCAATGAAATCAATCATCCCTAACAATTTGAAGGAAATAATGGTCATGGATTTTTATGGTCCTCTGCTACCCTTCAATAGAAAAAAATATTTACTCATTGTATATTACCTTTTTTCCAAATTTGTGGCAGCCTACCCTTTAGCAAGAGCTACAACACATAAAACTATAAAGCTTCTAGAGTCCTCATATTTTAACACAGTTTGGAAACCAGAAATGATCCTGACAGACCATAGAACCCCTTTTGTATCAGAAGAATGGACCAAATGAGTTACTAAGCAGGGAGTCAAACGTACTTATGTCGATCCATAACCCCCAAAGTAATCCCTGTGAAAGAGTTATGTGAGAGTTGGGAAGGCTGTTATGTACATACTTACCAACAAACCATAAGGGATGGGTAAAACAGTTACCTCAGATACTAAATTATATAAACTGGTCTGTACATGAATCCACAGGATTCCCTCCAACACAGCTACATTTTGGAAAACTTGTACCAAAACTCTTCAAGGCAAATTTCCCAGTGAGCAGAGACAAAACAATTGACATGGAATTAGATTAAAAAAATGCTGAAGCTCGGATGCACAAGATGACTCTCAGAAGAAAGAAAAGGAAACACAGCATGCAAAACTACCAGTTCAATGTAGGGAATAGAGTGATGGTAAGAACACCTCATGTGAGCATTTCTGAAAAGTTCCAGTGTAAAAAAATTTTAACCTTTATGAAGGCCCTTTTGAAATTGTGGAGTGCAGTGGGGATAATGCTTTCTGGATTAAAACAGAACAGTAAATAAAGAGCACATACAATACTCGTGCAATAAAACCCATACCATAGCATCCAGGATGCTCGAGAAATCAATCTCACATGTATAGTTCATAATATCTGTATAAATAAAATCTTAAGACTTTAAATGGTCATACCCATTTAAAAGTCTCATTGGAGGTGGGGGGTATTGTGCCAGGCATTATCAAATGACCTTACACAAAGTCAGCTGTAAAGAAAATTACAGCAGATAAACATGTAAATTTGGATATATTAAGCACAACATAATATATAAATGTGCTATATTAATAATGGAAGTTGAGTCTGAGCAGTAGAATACCCACACACACCAATTTAAAATATTGTATACATATAATAAACTCATGTATTTTTTTATTTTTCTGTTTTGTACATTTTTTTATATATCATTTTATGTATTTTTTTTTCTCTGAAAAATTCAAATAGAGAAAAGAAATTGTTCCGACATACTTATATATATATATATATAGATATTTTGTAGTTTTAATTACTTTTCTAAAAATTGTTATCTTATTCTGTAAGAAAAAAAAATTGATTGCTTTTGCAAAAATCTGATCAAAGGCAAAATGTTTGATAATGCTATAATTAAATTGTTATCTTTTTAAATATTCTTTTGAATTGATTTTGTAAGCAAGTGGTCTGGGTTATTCAAGATGGAAGTCATTATATTAAACTTAAAATGTAGAATTTAATCGGAAAAATATAAAGGAATGTTTATAATCTAAGTGATAAGCTAAATTAAAAGAATTGGCTGATTCATTTTTCTCAGATAGCTATCTGAATTGTTTCTTATGAGTGGGATTGATAAGTTAGTCAGTGTTGTAGGATTCATTCTTTCTCTGGCAGTCATTCTGGGCAAGTTTCACTACTTTGGCTCCAGAATTTTTCAATCAACCAGCTGCTTAGAGATTAATTTATGGACAAGACTACTGCTGACATTTTTTTAAAAAATCCATTATACAATTCTTTTAAGAACTAATGATTTCTTAAGGATTTAATGAACCAGTCAAGATAACAAATGAACATTTAATAAAAATTATTATCATATACAAATAGAGGAAAATATGAAGCAATCTACCAGAGACTCTAGTAAAATGACTGTGGGGTAGACAACCAGTCAGTGCACCACTCTTTCTCTGTCCCAATCCACCAAGATGTGATTGCCAGTTCCAGCTGCCTTGCCTATGCCTGAATAGATGAAATCCTCACTGCACAGCCAGTTGACTTGAAGCCCAATCAGAGCCCAGAGGGGAAGAATATAGACACTGACATAAGTTTATTTTACAAATATTTTATTAATATTGAACAAATTAACTATGATATTTCTGATTAAATATATTATTATTATTATTATTATTATTATTATTATTATTATTATTATTATTATTATTATTATTATTATTATTATTATTATTATTATTATTATTATTATTATTATTATTATTATTATTTTATTATTATTATTATTATTATTATTATTATTATTATTATTATTATTATTATTATTATTATTATTATTATTATTATTATTATTATTATTATTATTATTATTATTATTATTATTATTATTATTATTATTAATCATTTAAAAAGAAAAAAGGGAAAGAGAATTGTCTCTAGCATATATATGTATTTATTGAATTTATGGTTATTGCTGGCATAATGATACAGCTTTTACTTAAATCTATTAATTCATGTTTCTATCCCAAATTCTCGTATTTTCAGCAAAGGTTGCAATTAGGTTTTTTTTTCTCTGTTTGTTGAAAATTGTCATACATAAATATACATGTGTATATACACGCACATACACTGCTAATATTTGGTAAATACAATACCTCATGTGCATATCTGAAATGTATTTAACTGAATATCCTTTTAAGTTATTTTTTTGTCACTGCTGTACAATCATGATGTGTACAAGAAGGGATTTATTTATTATAGATTCCATGTAAGCAAGTCCTCTACTAACATTTATATTCAGAATAATAGTGAGTGTGTAATTGTGCTGCACGTATATACATGTATAAGAATATTTCATAGTGCGAATATATGTATGCATAGTTTTTTTTATTATTATTATCATATTTGCTATCAATAAAGAAAAAAAGGAATTTTAAAGTGCTCAGTAAAAGTGTATGCCTATATAACCGAAAATTTCTTATCTAAAAATATCTCTACATCAAATCACACAAAGTATAACATTTCTACAAGGTAAAAAATGCTCAGACCACTTACATTACTTATAAACATTGTAAATAGCTTTAGGGGTTTATTATTTTTCTTATTTAAAATTGTATTTTATCTATTTCAACGCCTCAAATATATATATATGGGTTTGTGATCATTAATTATTTAGTATTTTTTTTATTATATCATCATTAGTATGAAACGGTGGTGGGTATTTGGGATTAAATAAATATTTAATCATAATATTAAACTTTTTTCATTTTTGTATTATTATTTAGATTGATAAAAATGTATTCTTTCCTTATCAACCACATACCTGTAATAATCATTTAACTTACCCATTTGAAGACCCTAGATGTAGAGTGAATGAGCTAGCCACAAGGGATATCACTCTACCGGGGTTATAAATCATATTCTTATACTCTGCTGAACATATGGTATTGCACATTCTTCTAGGAGGGTGAAAAATTCATTTTTTGATTCTTTTCTAGAAGTGGCATGCAAAAGTCTATTTTCTAAATAGATTTTTCAAAGGTGTGTACTTGCCATTGTTCTAAATATTCAGGCATTCAAATAAGATATCAACTAAAGTGTGTTTTTAACTGGAAGAGTCCTGTCAATCCACTCTTTCTATCAATTAGGCTGGTAGTACCAATATACATGAACACAGACAATAGGCTAAATTGATATCCATTTCCTTACCTGTTGAATCTTGGTCACTTCATGCTCTGTCCCAGATTAGGAAAAGAATTCTGTAGGTAGTATGGACTGGTACAATATATATATATATATATATATATATATATATATATATATATATATATATATATATATATATATTTGTAACTTCAGTCTTCTTCACTTATTCACTTTATTAGATTTATAAATGCCCAGGCGCCAATTCTATACAAGATAGAATAAAATTTATAACTGTAATTGCTTTTTAAGTTATTTTAAAAGATTCTTATACTGTAATTGCTTTATGGCTTAGCTCAGTTGAGGTTAAAGGATATGGTATTCATATAGGATGCAAGTAAGAGTAATAGAACATTTATGGATAACAATTCTGTAACACTAATTTAATCATATGCCACACATTTATTCAATTATAAAACCATTGCAAAATTATCAATTATCACATTTATTACCGAATAGACAATGATGAAGATTGGATACCTTTATATCCACATCACCATCTATTCTAAGCAAAGTAAAATATAATATTGGCACTGTAATATTGGGATCTATCAGCTGCAGACAAATTAAATAAATTTGACTTATACTGGCAAACCTAGATATTCTATACTATGTTATGTTAACCATTTGTGTGTGTGGAAATGGAGAATCGAACACATATACAAAACAATTCATATGGGATATTAATTCAATTGAACATTTATTGAAAATAAATGACAAAATAACAAAAACAAAATATATTATTATCCTATACATCTTGCTATTAACTCTACCACTTCCCTTCTTACTTAGATAAAGTACACTTCTAACATCTCATTTATCCTGAAAGAAATGAATTGTTAAAAAAAATGAAATAAATATGATATGTTATAAAGATTTTAATATTCATTTACAAACACTAACTTTAATAATAGTTTTTTTTTACTATTCTTTATTACCTATATTTTTGAATGTGTGCCTTTAAAATGTTATAAATATAACACATTTATCAATCATAATATTTATAACTTATTTACAACAAAATTGAAATAAAATAAAAATATAATTTTAGAAACAATAATAATAATAATATTTATAACAATTCACACACATTCCAATATAAAATTTATGTATAGAATGATTTTTAAATCCTGTAAACAATATATTGTCTTACAATAATAATAACCAGTTACATTAGCTATATATATATATATATATATAAATTACATTTCTAGTATACAAAAAAAAAAATACTTATCGATATGTAATCATTAGATGATGAATTATTTTTAACTTGAAAGTCATTATTTGAAATGTCAACTATATATATACGATGTATACACTGCTTTTATTAATAATAAAAAAATCACAAACAAACGGTTAAAAAAAAATAACTTGATATAACTGCGAAAGTTTCTAATATTGAAAATCTTGTAATAAACATTATAAATATATTAGCATGCACTGGAATTATTTTATTAATTACCAGAAATAAAATCTCCAATTAGGTGAAACAATTATAGTAACGTTTTATGGTTTTCTCCTTTTAATTTTAAATTGGATATATTTTTTTTTATTTCCATTGTTAACAATTTCTCCATATCAGTATACAATTACTATAGATGATTACTAACTGGTGTTCAGTGATGTATTTCATTATTTATTTCAGTCATATATGTGAATAATAAATTCTTTAGTTTATAATTCTTTTACTAAGAAAACAAATTATATTGGATAAATTCTTTTTTTTAATTTCACTTTATGTAATATTAAGAATAGTCTTTTAAAAATTAAAAATATATAAAGCGTTTTGCAATAGTATTGAATATGTTTTCTCACAATTATTTTCATTTCCAATATTTTCTATAATTTGAGTATTATCAATTTACAACAAAATGTTAAATGACTTATAATGGATATTCTTACGTGGTATTCAGGCAATTTAATAGTGAACCGCTAGCTGGCAAAGTCAGAGCTAAAACCTTGCAGGGTTTATTTTTTCATGTTCATCTTTTTTTTTCTAAATAGTCTGTTCAAAAACTTTTCTTGTCAACACACACTCACGCCATCTTTTTTTATTATTATTAATCACTTGGAAACACTCCAAAACTCACTTGCTTTTTCAAAATGTCAACAATAGAGTATTAAAATATAAGGGGGAAAAAATATTAAATATCAAATATTAAATATTGATTTACAAATGTCACTCAATAACACAGAGATAATCTTTACAATTCCAAATGTAATATTATAAACACTACATAACCAGTAAATATATATATATATATATAAGAAAATCATTTTAATCAATTATATATGAGTATATCTGTTTTGCATGTAAATTTTACTATTATAATCTGAACATTTTTTGTAACTGTATAAAAAAAATGAACAAAGTATGAAATGATGTAAAAAATGAACATACATCCACATATACAAGCTAAATCTTGGATTGGAGTAGACAATAATCTAGAACACCAATGAACAACACCTGCTATAACCTTCCTATTAATTTTACTCTTATACCAATATTCCCTGATATTTTTCTGTCTTCCCCTTTCACTACTAAATATATAACTTAAAATCATATCAATTGGTACATCCAACTAAAGTTTAATTTTTTTTAAATCTAATTTCAAATAGCAAATCTCATCTCAATTCATTTTTTTCAGATAACTATATTTAGCCATTGTTAACACAAATGTGAACTTCCCACATTTCTTCCTGGTGCCAACCTGGAAGGTCACAATATATATATATGAGAAGAAAATAATGCTCCAAACGTAATCTAAATGATCTCAAACGAAAATACACATATGAAGAGAGAAGGCCGCAAACGTTGGTGCAAAATGTAATGGAATGCCTATCTACAATTCAAATGGCCCCAATCATTGGGAAAGCCAAATGTAATGGAATCATGATTGCTCTATCCTCATAAACGAAACGTAATGAATCAAACTTCATGTTTTAGAATGGAATGACTATCAACAGTCCTTAATCAATCATGTCCACATGTTGATGGTGCCAAATGTAATAGAACGTATTTATCATCTAATTTAAATAATATAAACATAGCACATCATACACATAAAGAAAGATCTTAACAATCTAAATGAATCCAATTGTTGAGAAAGCCAAATATAATAGATTTTATAATTTAATGAAGAAAGATAAAATTATCCCAATTATATTTAAATAAATTGTTTATATGCCCTTCCAACTAGCTATACATGAAATAAATCCAAAATCATACAGAGTAATAATAAGACATATCATTATAATTTATTCTCAGGGTTAATATGACTAACTAACAAAATATATACTAGAAACAAAGGGAATTTTATTGAATCTAATATACACATCAAATAAGTAAACTTATGTATATCTAAACATATCAATGAACATTGACTTGTATAAGTGACCTAAAAACTAAATAATAATTGAAATACGAAATTATTCTCCATTAAGTTATGAATTCAATAAACTACATAATGACTCTAGCACTAAAAAGAAAAATAAGAATAAAATATTAATACACTTCCAAATAAAATACAAAGGCATTACTTATAAAACAAATAGTACATCCTTCATTTCTATATTATGGTTTGATTTTTAAGTAGAATCAGTGTTTTAAATAGTTTTTAAATACAAACCCAAATACAAAAAAAATACATATATACTTGCAATAAGTATATATATTAAATAGACAAAGACATATTTGTGCTCAACACATATACATTAATATGAACACAAATCAATATTTTTATTTTCCAAATATTCCAATTTAAAAAAAAAAAATAAAAGTATATTATATACAGCAAATATATGAATTGTTGTCTAGGTTTGCATAATAGTTATTATATAAAGTGAAAATGGAAATAGATAAATAAATAAGTGAATAATTGACTGGTAAAATATTGTAAATTAATAAACTAGATAATAGATATGCTCTCAAGGCTAGGTTAATCAATTAAGTATCATTAAATCAAAAGAAATCATCAAAATTTTCTCCACTACATTAGAAAAAGGTTTATATATTATATCCACTTTTGGACTATACTTATTTCTACAAGCATTGAATCTTTTTTTATTACTTACAATAAGGCTCACTCAGGCCTATAAATAACATATCTTTGACTATCTAGTCATTTAGTGCTAACTTATAACTTAATATGAATATGGAACTTATTTCACCTCATTTTGTTATTTGTTATCTTATATACATACACACATACAAAAATATATAAATATAATGACGATTTCCAATTGATAAGTAACCCTCCATAAATTAACTCAATCTAAGATCCATCCCTAAGACCACATCCAATTATCTAATAAATAAATAAATAGTATTAAAAAAAATTAAGTTATATAAATAAAACTTTTGATGATAAAATTTTCAAATATAAATTTCACTTATTAATATATATATATATATATAACCCATATGCAACTCAAACTCAGAGCTTTACTTACAAATTTCTAATACTTAAGTGTTAATTTTGACATTTATTAAACGTTTTTTTTTTTTTTTAAACAAGACGCTTAAATCGAATAGAATTATACTTATAAAAACATTTCATTTTTTTAATTAAAAATAAAAGTAAAAAAAAAAAGAATATCGATTTCAAAAATATATATAAACATATCATTTACATTAATAAAGTTATTTATTACCTTCTAAAGTTCAACTTGTTCATTTTTGTTTTCAAAAAAAAACAACTTGTTCTGTTGTTTTATTCTCTTATATTTTTTAATATTAGAATGCATTCTAGCCAAGGTTAAATTTTGAAGAAAATATCATGTTAGAGAAAATGATCAGTTTCCAATTGCATATATATATATTCCATTTTTCTAAAGATTTCTCTCCTTGAAAAAAAATACTTGCCATGTTGAATCCAATATATTAACTAATTTTAGTTGCTTCCAGATTGTTACTGAATTTACCATTATAGATTTTTGTAGATAGCTATCTTACATTTCAACACAATGGAATTTATATGTTGAGCCATTGCTTAATTTTTTTTAATTACTAGGATAAAGTCAAGAAGATCGCAGCACTTGAACTGCAATAATATTATTATTCACCCTTCCATTATTAAGATGTTTACATCCAATAGATTATTCAATTATTCTCAAGAATGGCAATTCAGAAAAAACAAAATACAACTAATTTTCTCCTTCAGTTTTTTTTAATAACTATCTTAATAATAATGGCTTCTTTTTCTGTTGTTGCTATTGTTCTCATGAGCACCAGAAAATGCAGTTTTTAAAACCATTGTTACATATGTCTTCTTTTAAACAATTAACATTCAAAAATATATATATATCATATAAAAAATATTAAATCGAAAATTTATTTGATAGCTTTAAAAATATATATATACATAAATAATAACATTGCATTTTTTTTAATAATCACTACAAATAAAATATTTTTTTATAATCCACAATTTATATGTCTCTATTTATTTATAATAATAAAAACATGTCTTTATTACTATTAAAAATCTCACCATTAAGAAAAAGAATAATAACAGCAATTAAATATTCACAGTGATGTGCCATCAACAAATAAATAAAATAATAAATCCAAACAACAATAACTATAACTAATAACCATAAACAATAATAATGATCCATATAGAAACATCAAATCGAAGAAATTTTTTTTTAATAACAAATTATTTTTTGAAAATAAGGGTAGATTTATCGATCTTTTACAATATATATATATATATTGTAACCTTATATTTTAGTGTAAAATATAAAGATTGATAGAACTGCTATAAAAAAATTTCTGTCTTTTTGGTGATTTGATTGCCTTGGTTTGCATTCTGAACAGACTATTTACTTGCATCCAAAATAATTTACTGGTGAGAATAAGTAATATTTTGCCTTACTTATTGCCTGTGTTATTTTAATGTATTTAAAATCACTCTTTTCCATTCACTGATGTGGGTCAAATATGTTAACCTGTAAGAAATCAACAGCACATGTCAAGTTTAGTAAAATGTGATTAAAAACAATAATAATTCTTATTTACTTAAAATAATCTTAGAAATTACTTTCATTTAATTCAAAAGCCATTTATTTAACTAATTTTTAATTATTAGATAAAAATATAATAAACACGTGTGCATTTCAGTGTAAAAAAAGAAAGTGTTCATAGTATTATTAAGAGATAAAATGGTGTAAAAATAACATGTAAGCAAAACATGTTAAGCATATTTTAAAAATAATTGATAAGCAAATGGATTAACCAAGAATTCTCATATCAATTTAAATATAAAATGGTGATATTTAATAATAGTATGAGTTGCTGAATTTAAAGAGTTTGTTCAAGTCTGCCAGTTACCAAATCAAATCAGTAGTAATTTGCTCACTATCTACATTTAAAATATGTCAGACCGTTTAACTTTAAAAGTAGAATTAATAGCAGAAGGTAAGTATGTTTTGGAATATTTTATTGCATGCAAATTGGCAACATTAAATAAATATTTTAATTGCAGATGTTTTTTGGATATGAAAACTTTACTTTTAAAAAAAAAAAGTTTTAAAATCAAATTAAAATGTTAAATTTTATTGAAACACTACTTTAATGTTTTGTGTATCAGTAATTAAATAATAAAAAATTGATTATCTTATCTGAATGTATACTGCCAGTAATGTATTTTCTATTTAACTTGTTTACTACTTGAATAATGGTAACAGCCTTTAAATAATTAACTCTTCTGGCTATTTATAAAGAATCTTGGCATTCATTGCAGTTGGTGGGGAACTTAGAACTCTGGAATTGGCAATGACATGGTAAGTGAGGAGATTGCTGCTAAAGAATAATATCCTATGTCAGCATTGTGATGAACAGTGTTCACTGGTTGGATATCCTCAAGGCACAGATGGTATTGATGCATACAAAACATAAGCTAAAATGAAAATTTTGGTACCAGCAATGCCTTATTTTTATATTATATGCAGAAATTTTTATTCAGTACTCTTTGCAATAATGATACCATTTTTGTGAATTTATTATGTGTATTGCTAATAACTATGCATTGTAGTTTGAAATTATTTAGCTAGAGTGCATATGTTTTGATCCCCTAAAAATAATGTTTACCAATATTTATTATTTCAATTATAAGAGAAATATTTCTTATTTAAACTTATTATGGCAGTTGCTCTAGCCCCAAAATATATTTCATATATACTCTATCATTGTCCAAACTGAACAGGCTGATGCTTTTGTCACTATAGTTAGTACAATTTATATTTAAATAAAAATGTTTATATTTCCCAAATATTTTTATTTAAATATCCTAATTTATATAAAAATAATATATTATTAATAATTTACTTAAAAATAAAACTTATTTTAAATATATTGCCCCATAATTATAGTAATTTTGCTTATGATGAAATTTTTTTATCAATAATATTTTGCAAGTTTTAAATGTGTTGTTTACTTGGGAGTATTAGTAGAATGTCTACCTCTGAAGAGCCAGGTCTGGGTTTGATGCTGTGTTGTGCTAATATTTTTTAATTATGTTAGCTTTCTCTTTTTAGTTACTATTATCCTGTATTATCTTTTTACATGTTTATTAAATAGTTTTTTCTATTTTTAATAATGATGTCATCTGTTTTTAGATAGGATATTATCTTTTTACATGTTCACTAAACAGCTTTTTCTTTAATGTGTTCTTCAGCTAAAAACTCACAATTGATTCATAATCCACACTATCGTTCAAATCTAAGAAAAACAGAATGAGTAAAAAACATAATTTTTAGAAAAATATTATTGCTTTCTAAATTATTTAATTTTTAATAAATTTCAAGGGAAATTTTTATTTCTGAATGAAAGCAAGTGAAAATATTTTTATTGTAATAAATAGTCAATTTATATGTTTATAAACCAGGGTTTTATTCGCTTCTTAATAGAAAACTTAAACAAGTTTTGTGTCAAAGAGATTCTGATTTAATAATAACAAATGGATTTGGAAAAAAAAGACCTATCTTTACACCAAAAAATCTGTTAATAGGATGTAAGTTATATTGGCTGTATTATTTAAAATTGATCTAGTTTGGTAGTCCTAATAAAATATAAACAACGTATGAAAATTTAAAATATCGGACTATATAGTATATAATAAATTATAATTTTTGATAGTGGAATAATACCAAATAAAAAATTAAATAATAATGTTAGTGTAAATATATTATTATTGAAGAAATAGAAAGTGAAAGTTTATGTATGAGAGATTTTCAATGGGTATTCAACAAAACAGCTATTTTTATGAATTATTGACCATCTAATTAAAGTTGATCCAAATATTGATTAAGAAAGAATAATGAAGATAAGCCAAATGCCAAATACTCTTTGTTCATTGCTATGACGAATGGACATTCCAAAAAATCATATTTTGTATGTACATAATATTTTTAATAACTAGGTAAATAACATATATTATATAATTACTTATATAAATAATATCAGAATTGGTCTGAAAAGATGAGGGGAGCAGTGCAATGTTATCTCTACTATTATTTTAATTTTACATGTATATTGATTGATTTTAAAATTTTTAATGGGAAGATTTTTAATCAATATGACATGGTAAGTCTAATTAATATGTTTTAGTCTAGCATGTGTTTATTCCCGTGCTTATTTTATAGAAATAAATAAATAAAATATGCAGGGTATTTACTAAACACGTTAGATAACTAAAGCTATATTTTCAAGTTTTTCTTGCAAAACACTGGGAAAAGAATAGACGGGGGGGGGGCAAATTACCTTGCATAAAGGCATTTCCTAGGCATGCGATGGCCCTGAATATGATAGACAATTTATTAAATAAACAATATAATTGTGTTTATATACATAAATTTGGAAAGTTGTCCATCCACATCGGTATACTAATGTTGTGTAACTTAAATGAGATTTTTTTTATATATATAAAAAATTCTAACTGTAAAATGCTCCCCACGACTACAGACATGCCACACGCTGACCATAGCTTTATTTATTATCATTATTTAATATTGCACAGTTTTTTTCCAAAGGTTTTTTTATTGTAATTATTCTATATATACATAATATCTAATATTAAAACGTTTAAAGAATGTTAAATGTGTTTGCAAAGATAGAAATGTCGATTTTTTTTGAAGTTATATAATAATTAATCTAAATAATGAAAAATATTTTAATATATAACTAACTGTAAATGTTACACAAATGCACACTCACATATATATCAAATATTTGCAGTTCGAATCTTTCATGAAAATATGCTAACAAATTGCCCTTGCACAGTAGGATGTGAAGTTGAATCTTACGATCCTCGATTATCTTTTATAAGAAATCGATATGATGATGTAACCCAGTATTATGCTCAGAAGTTTAATGTTTCTACTGAAAACTTTACGTAAGTCCAATTAATTTTTTTTTTTTCGTTATAACTTTTTTGTAGACATTTACTCAAACATATATGCATTCACATATATAGCATTTGTAAAACAATTTATATTATTGATTAACACATATACAAAATAGTAATTTTTACTTTTATGATAACTGAAAATTAAAGTCATATAATAAAAAAAATTTTTTGGAATAATTTGCTAAAAAAAAAATCAGAATCGAAAAATAAAAACAGTAAATGACCAAAAATGAAAAATTAAAAACCCATAAATAATAAAAAGCTTATTTTATAGATTTGTTTTAATATTGTATTTAAAAAATAAAATAAATAAAATCAGAAAATTTGATTATCGTTAACAATTATGTTTTATGTTAAAAAAATGTAATCAAATAAAAAAATTATAAATTGTAGGACATACAAGGAATGTTCTAAAGAAGCATACTTGCCTGGATTTTCTTTTTACAAGTTTATATCTAAGTTAAAACTGAACTTCTTTGAAAAATAAAAGTAAAAATAATATCTCACAACTAAAAAATGTATACATTTCATTAAATAATGATAAGGTTTGAAATTCAATTTTAACCATATGAGTTTTTGAATTGAACTTCACTTATGAGATGTATCAAATCTTTTTGTAAAATTTAAATATTTTTGTATTTATTATTATTACAATGTACAAATGAACAAAACGAATTGTAAATTTAAAATCTTTTTTAGTTAATATATAAATATATTGAGTTCATGGATCTGATATTATATTTGATTCATCTGTTAAGTCAGGCAGCTTCAATGAAGAAAATGGACTGTAGTATGAAATTTGACAATAAGAAAACTGAGTCAAACAAATATCCAGTTGTCAATAGTAAAAACTGTTGAATAAATTGACAAAAACAATTAAACACTTTAATACAGGTGTGACAAAACAAAACATGCACACACTAAATTTCTACATCAGCAGCTACTTGTTTTGAAAAGAAAAAATAACTCAAAACTGAATGGAAGAGTCTATCCCAAGATGCCAAAAGGCAACATAAAATTGAATAAAATTAATGCCTACAAAAATAATGTAAAAGATATTTCTTTGAAGACCTTTAAACATATATTATTGTAATATTAATAACAGCAGAATTAGATAGCAGGCTCACAAAGCCCATTGTGTCAAAATCACATGGACTATCTTGAATAGAAAAAAATAATTTTATCTGTTTTCTTGAAGAAAGTCAGTATTGATTGCCATGGCAATCAAATATCACTTTTGAAAAAAGCAAGACTTAATGTTCTATGTCTAATTGTGTTCTCTCATAAGCACAGCATTTTATAAGGCCATGACTGGATTAATCATTTGAGCTTTTTAGATGATAATGAACAAGCTCACAACTAAAAAAAGTAATTGATTAGAAACTGGGGCTAAATCCTAGGCAAACCTGTTAATTCTTAGGTTCAGTCAACTTGATCATGAATATAAAAGTACTAAAGTGCAAATAAGCACCCATATTATGTGTCACATGTATGATCAATCCACTAAATGTTATAATAAAATTAAAAGGATTTCAAATAGTGGTTGTTTAAACAGCAGATGTAGAGAAACACCACAGGCAAAAAGACCAGACAAAATTTGATGAGTATATAAGTTTCAAAGTCACTAGTCTTGTTTATGAAGGCACTAGATATGTTGATAAATCACCATATCTAATGATTAAGGCATCAAACCTGATGATAATGGAACCATACCTGAAAAATTCTGAAATGAAAACAGATGTCCATCAGTGTATTTGCATGACTACATTTTTCAGGCTAATTTTAGACAAGGTGAGATAATTTTGTAGCTTAATATCTCTTCAACTAGTGGACTTATCCAGATTCTATTTTATATTGATTGGATTGAGCATTAATGGCTACAGAACAATGGATATATGAATAAATAAATTTATCCAATAACAGAGACAGATCAATATGTGATGAATCTCAGTGAATCTATTTGATCTCATTATGGAAAAAGATTTGGCTATAAATAGGTAATCCATTTGAGGTAAATTCAGATAATAATAAATAATTATCAAGGTTAAATATCATTAATCACATTATCCACTATATTGTTAAGACAGTGAGACAAGTTCATGTTAAACTGAAAGTTTTTAGATTTAAATCTATCTTAAGACATGCTATCATGGTGTACCATATCTATATATGAGACAATCTGTAATAGGAAGATTGAGAAGGGCACTTTTTTGTCAGTCAAAAGTATATCAGTTGTACATATTGTAAGTAAATAGGTTGTATATGTATTAATAATTATCTGGTTTTATTTATAAGAGTCTGGGTTTATTATAATCATATATAAACACAACAGTAATAAATTCCATAGGTTAATAATCTTTTCTAATCAATCAATCAATCAGTGAACCAAGATTATTACAAAAAGGCAAAAAAACGGCAAACATATTATTGTTACAAAAATGGTTAAAAGTAATATGATTTTAAATAATATATCCCATTATGATAATTATGAAAGTGCAAACTTAATATATTTCATAGAATGTAACAGATTCTTGAATCATTCATTATGTAGGTAGATTGGCAAACAATCTATATATTAGAATAACTAATCATAAATTTGATATTTTCTATATAAATGAAGAGGCCAGTTTCTAAACACTTCAGTTTACCAGATACTCCGTTGATGATTTTTTTTTTTCTGCAAGAAAGAGAAAAAAACATTTTACTTATAAATTTATAACTTCCTCATGTTAGGAACATGAGCATAGTTACCATTACATCCTTAAGTAATGTATTTTTTAATGCTTTATTATTTTTATTTAATGTGTAAATTATTAATATGTATATAAAATTTAACATGAATACACATTTTTGTACATATAATTTTTTTTGTGTACTTTTTGCCCAGACATAATGAACATATATGTTTGTTTGTTTTTCTGTAATAAATGAATTAATATTTTTGTAAAGTTTACAGAAATATAATTAAAGTTTTTTTTATTAGAAAAGTAACTATCATAGTGTTTCACTGATTGATTGATTGATTGATTAAAAATAATTACTACCATATAGTAAAACATGCAAATGATTTTTAAAGTTAAAGTTTTGAAGGAAAACATTTTGCTGTAATTTCTGATTAAAAACCAGACTTTTGATTGAAATATTAAAAGCGGCTCTATAGAGAGATAATTGTGTTTTATATATATAAACTAAGTATTTTGGGGATTAAACCATGTATTATTTTGTCTTACTTTCCAACATTTTGATGAAATAATATCTGTCGTTATCATGGTCAAATTTTAAAAGAAAAACCATTAGATCTAAAATAGTAATGAGATTGAGTATGAGGTAAAGAATAAGATTGAGCATGAAGTAGTTGAGCATTCAGAATATGTGAATTAACAAAATCTTTATTTTCTTCAGTTTCACCATTAATTGATTTTGAGTTTATCCTTTTCACTTTCAAAGTGGCCATATTGAAAATTTAAAAAATTATGCTATGCCACACAATTTTATAATAACTTAACTTTATATTAGTCTAAAGTCACATAATATATAATTTTTGTGACATAGAACAAGAAAAAATGTAATGAAGCTGAAAAAAGTATAGCTATTGATATTCAAAGTAATAATAAAAAAAGTAATATTTCAAAAAATTATTTTTATACTATTTCATAATTTCTATTTTTTCATGGTTATATTATAAAACTACAATTTTATTAATAAGCTAGATGCATTCCTCATTAAATTTCCAAAAAATAATGTGTAATTTAACTTACATGATGCAATGCATCACTTCAATACTTGAAGAAATAAAGACATTGGTATCTTTCCATTTTTCACAGCAGCCCTGCAAAATATTTTTCCATAGAGGAGTTTGCAATGAATATGGTATCTCTGATAACAAGTAGATAATATTGATCAATAATTAGTATATTTTCAATATTATAATAAAGAACTTCAATACACTTTGTAATTTATTAAAAAGTACTACTAAACTAGTCACAATATATACAAAATAAAATAATATAATAAAATAAAAAGTGAATGAAATACAAAAGTTATTATAGAGTAAAGCTTGATATATATATATATATATATATATATATATATTTTGGTATATATATATATATATATATATATATAATACTACCAAAACTGTTACTTTTAGCATTGACCTATTTTTTACTATTTTTTACTATTATTAAAATGCAGGCAAAAAATTATAGAAAAATCTAAATCAGGTCATTATATTTCCACAATATTATTAATTTTGTATTGTAACAATTAATTCAAATACTCCATCCACCCAAGCTCACATTATAGAAAAATATGCAAGGTCTTTTTTTATGTTAGTCTCAATAATATTTTTTTTTGTTTTTTATAGTAAATATATATATATATATTGTAACCGACGGTATTGTCGATTGCTGTGATCCATTCAAATCTAACAAAAATAAGGCCCAAAATATTGGTGCCAATTTGCAACTGATTAAATCGATGGATGAAGGTGATGGTTAGGATGATCAATCTGATCTGATAAAATTCTAAAATCCAATATAAATTAATCTGGTCTAGCTCAATCGGGTCGCCATTATATAATAAACCATCATAAAGCACAAATAATCTCTCTTAAAGTTTAATTTACTTAAGTTATATGAAAAATGAAGAAATAATGAGACTATCTGCTCCAGCCATCAACAAATCCGTCAACTACAATATAAATTGCATAGAGCGGTGAAATCAACTACTATTGCCCTATACAATAATATAGGATTAGGCTAACACTTGATTGGCAATCTAATCAAAACCAAATCCAATTAATAACTAACCTAGATTCCAATATATATATTTTATTAGCCTGTTACTGTTATAGTACTTTAACTCTACTTTATTATTTAAAGGTACTGTCTTTATAACTTAATGGATAATTTTCTAAGTACCTGTAATAGCACTTTACAAAACATTGGTTTGCATACAGACATTATTTAAACGACAAAACAAAATAATACCTGAACCCCAAATATGCATATATCCATGTTAGCAAACGCTAAATATAAAGATAAACACTCATTTAAATGTTTAAACAAATTAATAGACGTTGATAGATTATCAATAAGTTACAAAATAATTTATAAATATCTCTCAATAAAATGATGCTTAATTAATGCTTCCTTTAGGTTTTAAACTAAAATACTTCACTGGAGTTTAATATCAATACTCTATTAGCTCATCTCCAATTTTACAATGTCCAATTATATTAACTAAAAATATATCGAGCTTCTCTTGGATGTTTATTCACTTGTGAATATTAATACAACTTGTTTGAAAACTTTAAATAACTGAATAAAAAATTTTGATTGGCAACAATTAAAACACATGATTATATTTGATATTTCTATAAATGAAAATAATATTCAATTAAATCGGTCAATGAAGTTTATTCTCTTCATTTTATAGGAGTTTAAGAAATATTCAAACGAACTACTCCAAACCGAACGATAAAGTATAATCTATTTAGATTTTTATTACGGAATCAGACAAACATGAAATGATTGACTTTGTAATATTAATGAAGAGACATAATAATATGGATATATAATATTCGAATGCAAATATAACTATGAAATTTATATAGAAACAAAATAAAATATTAATAAGCAAAATATACCTTATCTTCTATTTCAATTCGCTTACCAAGCTGAGTTTGAATTCTGTTACCTAAGTTGCTCCGCCGTCTTACGCAATCCAAATAAAACAAAATAAGTAAACTAGTCTTGATATTTAAATTAACTCAATTTATTTAATTATAAAAAAGAAGATTGACAATATTAATGATAGTATACATCCGAAATGTCTTTATATTTTAAATTGGTTGACTAAATAAAATAATCATGTTGCTATATGTATCTCTATATACGTGTTGCAAGAACGTTAACGACACATACAAAAAAATGAATGAAGAAATGATGGGAAAGGTTCTTAGATATTTTACTAAAAAAATAAAAATTTACATATACCCTATACAAAATGTGAATAAGAGGGTATCAAAGTCTATTCATTTATCAAAAATAATTAGGATAAATGAATATGAAATAATAATATATTTGAGTCTTTGATCATTTTCATTTAATAATTATATTTCTTTAGATAATAAAAAAATCATATAGTATTAATATAAAAAATTAAAATATTTTTATAAAAAATAATCATACTATATATAAATCTGTCATTCACTGTTTATTAGTCTATCGATTGCCTTCATTTATAGTGTAAAGAGGATTTTTGTGAAATAGTAATTTAAACTTTGCAATACTCATTAAAAAATTTCTTTTTTCTTTCCATTTGTAGAGGTGAGGTATTTTGGATAGGTTATGAGGTGAATTGATCATTGGGTTAATCGGGAGATGATGTCTATGCAAATCATTTTTCTTTTCTTTATTTATAAAGATTTTTTTTTTTATAGGTTTTTTTTTTTTATTTTACATTGTGCCACTCTTGAACACTTAATTTGCCCGGAATGATTGAAGGGAGATAATTCTGCTACTACTCATGTTTTATAGTTTTACAACCCAACAATTTTAATATTGAAAAGGTTCATTTTCTTAAGATAAAAAATAGATTTGTCTTTACATAAAAGTGATAATAAGTGTGTGTGTTGAGTGAGTGACTGAGAATGACTGAGATCTGACCTCCTTTATCTTCTGTGTATTTTTATAGATTCTCTTTCTGACGTTTTTTATCTTTGGGCAGTTAGATAAAAGATAAGAAGAGTATAGATAAGAAGAAAGAAGATCACATTTAAATTGATAAATTTTTTTCTTAAAATAATATTTTACAAAAAATATAAAATTGATATAATAACCTTTTTTAATAAAATATTTTTTTTTTAAAATATTTTACAAATAAAATATACACAACATAAAAAATTAAATGTATGTAATATTGTTACTATGGTGTTGTTTTTATGAAATGTATAAATAATATTAATTATTTTAAATTTATTATGTGAATTGTTATATTATTTTTTATATATATGTATGTGGATAATATATATATATATATATATATATATATATATATAAAACAATAATTAAAATATATATAATTAAATAATAATTAAAAAACATATAATAAAATAAAAATTAAAAATATGCAGCTTTGAAGTTTATATTGCAATAGTCTATAATTGGCCTATTTTTATGTATTGTCAAAATCATTATTTTTAATATTTGGGTTTTTTTCCTAATATTAAAATTATAGAAAAATCTAAATCAGGTCATTATATTTCCACAATATATTTATTTTTGTTTTGTATCAATTAATTCAAATACTCCATCCACCCAAGCTCATATTATAGAAAAATATGCACAATCTTTTTTTATGTTAGTTACAATAATCTTTTTTTTTGTTTTTATAGCAAATATATATTAAAAAACAATAATTAAAAAATATATAATAAAATAATAATTAAAAAACATATATAAAAATAATAATTAAAAAAATATAGAAAAATAAAAATACTTACCATTAAGCCTCCATAAAATTTTCTTCAAAATACAACAGAAAAAATAAAACTTTTTGCCCTTATATTTTTCACACTGATCTCTTCTACAGTAATTATCAAAAAAATGAGAGAAAGACAAAAAATTTCAATCTACTTGATCACAAAAATTATTATATTTTTTTTATTTTTTATGTAGAAAAATAAGATTTACCTTTCTGGAAAGTAAAGAGGGAGCTGCAAATGAATATCTAAAAAGCACATGTGTAGTCTGTGTAGGTTTCCATTAACCTTAACCTCAACTCAGATGTTTATAATTTGAAAATCATTGCCTGCATTGTGTGGTCATAAACACGAAGAGGTTATATTAAAATAAAGAGATAAAATAAATGATTTCTATAAGTCTGGAATAAGTTATGCTTTCTCAGCTTTATTTAAACCAATTGATCTTTTTAATACTTCAATAGATTACCTTATGGTTCTCAAGTCTACTTTTTTAAATTATCAATTATTTTAGAGATTATCAAAATCAGATTTGTGACTAATTTCTTTAAAAATGTGATATAAAAGCTGGTGTATTTAATCTCTGAATGAAGGCATTTTTATGTTCCTTAATTCTGAAAAATATATTCAATCAGAAGTTAAATACCTTAGTTTTACTTCACATTTTTTTTAGAAATTGGTCACAAACCTGAATTTGAACATGCTAAAATATTTATCAATTTGGAAAAGTAGATTTGAGAACTATGAGGGAATCTACTGAAATATTAAAAAAAACCAACTGGTTTAAATAAAGCTGATGATGCATATATTCCAGCCTTGTGGAGACCGCTTATTTTATCTTTCTTCTAATATAAGTTTTAAATCAATTAATGGTGTAACTAAACAAAATAGACATTTTGTTAACCCAAATATTCTGAATGCTCAACTACTTTACATTCAATATCATTTTTAACCTCATAGTCGATCTCTTTACTACTTCATACCTAATGGGCGTTTTTTGAAAAAAAACTTGACCTTGACAATGGTGGATGTTAAAACATTGGGAAGTAATACAAAATAATACACAGTTTAACCCCAAAAATACTTTGTTATATCATATAACCAGGAAAACATTAAATAGAATATTATATATATATATATATATATATATATATATATATATATAATATTCTATTTAATATTAAATAGAATAATATATATATATATATATATATATATATATATATATTAACCTTTTGATTAGTTATCCATGATAAGAATGGAATATAAAATATATATTATAGCTCCAAAATTTTAAATTTATAATTTAAATAATAATATTGCTATAAATTTTGGTATAACATGAATAAATGACTTAATACATAAAGATTAAACAGAGAATTTTGTAGAGATTTAATAACCATCTTTATTTGTGGTCATTTATATTATAATGAAATATATAATTTCAATACAATAGGTGTCAATCCAAATAAACATTGTTACTTATAAATTTGGCTTTATTCTATTACAATGTTTCTTTAAAAACTAAATACATACAATTGTAGTAAATAAAAGAAGGGACAATTAGAAATTACAAGATAATAATTTATTTTAAAATTATTATAATAATAATATATTTTAAGCATAAATATTTATTATTGAACTTTATATCTAAATTTAATTAATAATATCATTATATGTAATACTTTAGCCTTAAAGAAATGATTTAAATTAGTGTTGTTTGTAAAATATTTATTGATTTTAATTATTTTAAATAGAGACAGAAAAATATTTATTTAAAAGTTGTAATAGTTGATTTGGTATATTGACTAATGAGATTTAAGTAAGTAGTTTTCTGACATCACTTTATCCTAGGATTTTTAAGAGAAAGAGAGAAGCAGACAATCAAGGTAGAGATTCATGAAAAAATATAAAGCAGGAAGCTGTTTCAATATTATTTCTTGGTAAAAAAATTATAAAAAGTTTAAAAGTATTTAAAGTTTTAAATGGTAAAATAATATTTAAAAAGTTGCCTAATGATATAAATATATTATATTAATTGTTAATGTCATGGAGTGAGTTTAAACCACTGTCTTTATTATGACCTAGTTGCAGTCCTGATCATCTTTTTATAACTAAAATGATATCTAAAAGAACTCTAAAAAAAGTAAAATTATTTTTATTTGGGATAATAATGAGAAAGAAAAGACATTTATATTTCTACAAAAGAAAAGATATATCTGTGTTCATGTAAGAAAACATTCCTTTATTTCTGTGTAATTAAATATTTTTATTAGTCATATATTAAAACAAGAAACAAGTCTAAAATCTCTAGAAACAAATTTTCAAAACTTGTAAAAGTATTTTATCAGATGTTAAAAATAATGACTTATTTGAGAGTGGTAACTCTAATTAAAATTAATATTCGGTTTGAATTGAACAATTGACATATGATAAATAGGTTGAAAAATTTTGCAGAAGAAAATGTTTAGAATATATTTGATAATAAATAAAAAAGGATACATAAAAGATGAATTAATATTTCTGATATTTAAATAAAAAGTGAAATTTTATATTATTATAAAAAAAAGAACAGTAAAAATGGGCAGGATAATTGAAAAAGTCTGTTTGAATAATAGATGACAGCCATGAAGATGATACACTATTATACAGAAAGTTAAATGAATTTATCCATATGTACTTAAATTTTAAGAGATTAATAAGTAACAGGAAAGTGAAGAAATAAGTGAAGTAAACTTATTGATGAATTAATTAAACATATTTTCAAGTTTTGTAATCTGGAAAAATAATGTGAAGATGTATTGAGAAGATTTATTAAACTCTTTCATTAATGTATTTTTCAAGAGTATAATTATGCACATATAACATTAAACTAGTCAAGAATGGAGGATGCATGCAATTCAATTAGTGTGTGCTTGTTTATCAAATGTTTTGTTTAAATATACATGGGTTCTAGCAGATGGAAGATATGAGAAGCACCCAAACTCATGAGGAATGGTGAACATCTATTAGATGACCATGGTAGTATTAAACTAGGAATTGAAATGGGTTTTTAAAAAAAACAAAGAGAAAGGCTTTTAATTTTAAATTTACTATTAATATTTTTTTGTTTGATATGAAATATAAAGGTTAGATATTATAGTAAGCAATAATTGAAACAAATTTTATATGCAAGCTGGTAAGGTTAAGAGATATTAACCTTTTTTTTATTATTCATTCTTGATTGTAAAAAAAGAGTATTCCTAAAGATATGAAGAGCTTGTATGCATGAGTAATGACATGAAAATGTGTGGGGGTAAAATATTTTAACTTTATATTTTAACCAGTATGCATTTTAAAAAATTGAGTGTGGTAAATGTGTTAGAGGTATTACAAATTTATTATGATAAAGTATATTTATAAAGGGGTGGTAATAAATAAAATTTATAGGATTCTATGAAAATAAAAATAAAAATATTATAAAATATAATGTTATTTATGAGAGTAAGAAGAAATAGAATGTTAATGTAAAAAATAATAATAATAATAATCATGATCTCCTTTATTATATATAACAATATCATATTGATGATGATAAAGGTAAACTATTTGTTTTGTAATATGATGTCAAATGTGAATAGACTGGATTATATTATTGACCCAGAGGGAGTATAATAATAGATGCTGAAAACACAGTAGGGAAAGATAAGTTGAAATTCCAGGATAAAATATAATAATATCATCCTGAATAACTGATTAAATAGTTTAATGGGATTAATTTTTGCAATACCCATATAGTTTATTAGAAAGAGATGGGAGGGTTTTCTGCAAAGACAAGAGAGTAGTATACACCATAAGTGGTTGCTAAATGTGCCAGGGTAAAATTGGGGTAAGATCATTAGAAAAATGATTACCTAACAAAATATGCACCTCATAAAAAGGAGACCCCATCCCTCTATTATGATATAGTATTTTTGATAAAATCAGTTTCTTATTTAAAAAGTTAGTGGGAAAATAAGAATATAGTAGGCATCGAAAGTTGACTAAAATATTTTAAGAATTTTATAGTTTTCTTTCTAACTTTTGACAGACTAGCTTAAAAGTAATATGTGAATAAAATTTGAATACATTATTAGATGAATAATGATACCTGAGATCAAAGACAAATAGAAAATATAAGTGGGAGATAGAGAATGAATGTATAAAATGAATTACATTATATAAAAAAGAATCCTTAATCTCACTATTCATTTTGAATATATTATAAATTTTGTTTTTATTTTGTTTTTAACATTACCACAGTAGCAATAATTTTTGTTGATAAGATTATAGTGCAATATTTTTATACAAATTTTGAATATGAAATATAATTTAAATATAATTTTATTAAAATATCTGGAGTTACAAAAATATAAGGTAAATAGAGCAAGATGACTAAAAAGATAGCCACCAGATAACTCATGAATTGTAAAACTGTATAATATTAGTATAAAAACTTACATGATGGTAAGAAGGATGAACTGATTATTTTAAGAGAACTAGATACTGAATATGGGAAAGATTAAAATATATAAAATAATTATTATATTTATTGGTGCTGAATGCAAATAATTTTATTGTAAATTTATAAACAATTAAATGATTATTATGTTAGTGAATTATTTAACATAAGATGTACAGCTGTTTGATGTTCATTATTATTATTATTACTGTAAATAAATGAATATTTTAATTTAAATTTTGTTTTGTAATTTCATTGCATTTGAGAGTCATTTCCATCACAAGGTCATATCCATAAAGCACATTATCCATAAAGAATTATACATAGTATATATTAATTACATGCTTTATCTGAAGAGTTATATTTAAGAATTTATAATTGATGCATTAATTATCAATTGCTGTTAAAGGGAGTTCATAGTACTTCATATTTTTATTAAATATAAACAATCTTGAAAATTTATTTGAAAAGTACTATAAGTATTACACAATGGAGAGCATATAATAAAAATTAATAGTATGTTTTAAAAGTCACATTTTGATTTTGTAATCTAATTTTGAAATGTATTGTATATCATAAATTTAGAAGTATTATATTATTTCAGAGTACAAGTTATTGACCAATTATATTTTAAGGTTTGTAATTCTGAAGGATCGAATTACAATGGGTGAATGCTAAATAATTGAGAAATATATCTAATTGAGTTGGACTTTGTAAATAATAATTGTATAATAAAGCTTTTGATTATAATAATCATGAGTATATCTTAGGAAAGTAAATTAAATTATTTAAATGAAGGTAATGAGTAGATAATGATTATCAATTTCCAAGTCTTATTATTAGAGTTAGAATAATTTTCAAATAGGAGGTTAATCAAGGTTTGTAATAGTAAATGCAATTTTTTTTAAATGGTTGGATCCAAGTAAAATCCCTCATGCAATTCAGTTATTTAATTGTTAATGTAATTGGTATATTAGATTTTAGAATGATCGCTTTTACTTTAATGTAATTTTTGTTTTAATATTATTATTTTGAGCTTCTTAAATTGTCGAAGAATAGTTAAGTCATTATTTAAATGAAATATTATATTAGTCATTGTTTGTTGTGGTGTTTTTTCTAATGATTATAATATGATGATAGCAGGAAATTTTTTACAATAGCAAGGCCATTGAGGAATGTGTTTTATATACTTCTCAATGTTAAAACTTCTTTGTTGTAATCGTCCCTAGAGTCTATGTTAGGTTTTGATGTATTGCAATTTTCAAGCCCCATAAAGAGTCTTACATTTTATTGTTGTTTTACTTGATTGTTTCTTATTGAACTAGTATCATAGAGAGTAAAGAAAAAGAGAAAAAGTAAAGCAGAGATGTTGGAGAACCAGAAGAGAATGTTACAATATATATATATATATATATATATATATGTATATATATCTCTATCTACCCATATATATATATATATATATATATATATATATATATATATATATATATGGGGGTGTTATATAGAGCTTGCAAATAAGATCTTAAAAAGCTTTGTAGAATATTCCCAGCTTGTTAAGAGCTTATTTGCAAGCTCTATACATAACACTTGTAATACAAGTTTATTAAATTGTCATGTGGAATATGACTTGTTTTATTTGTAATATATTTATATATTATATAAAAAGCATTATAATAGGTCTAGAAAGTTTATTTTTTATGATAAATGCTACAAGAGAAAGCATTCAAATCATCTTTATCTAGGATTATCTCCATCCTTGAGCTATGGCTTTCTTCAGTGAAGAGCTAGGACACCAGATTTAAAAAAACTAACTCAAGATAAGAATTCATCTAAAGGTTAACTCTTAAGAAGAAGATTTGAAATTTTTAGACACACACACACATATATATATATATATATATATATAAAGTTTCAGTGAGATACTGTATACTTTTATAGATGTTTGATTTGTTAAATTGTAGTAAAATGCACAGTACATAACTAATTACTTTTTTAATTCAATATTTACATTTAAAGACATTATTCATTTATCTCATGGTTAGACCTATGCTTAAATTTGTATATATAATATCACTATATCTGAGTATTGAACAAAATGATATGTTTTGTCACCTGAATTAAATCTACTATTGAGAAAAATATATGAAATGACAAAATATTTGTTTGTATTTTTTTCTTGATAAGACTGATTAACTTCTGTTGTTCAGTTGCATCTAGTATGTGTGTGAGAAAGATTGTCCTGATTTTTGGGCTGATGGATGATTGTGATATAATTGAACTAAAGTAAAAGATATACTGAGATAAGAATAACTGTTGAAAATATATAATATATAAAGAGCATTCCAATAGCTCTAAACAAGCTTATTTTTTGGTAAATTCAAGCTATATAGGTCTGGGTCATGTGACATATAACATGATTCTATTTCTCTCTTTCTCTCTCTCTCTCCCTCTCTCTCCCTCTCTCTCTCTCTCTCTCTCTCTCTCTCTCTCTCTCTCTCTCTCTCTCTCTATATATATATATATATATATATATATATATATATATATATTTTATATATATATATAATAAATAAAGTTTGATATCTGTATTCGTTTCACAATATATGTAATATACAAATCAATATATATATATATCAAAATACAGTACAATTTATATAAATTATATTCTTTTAGAAGTACTTTCGACTATACACTTTGTAGTCTTTATCAACTATATAACGTTGAATAATCAAAACGAGACAACCCTTAACAATACTCATAGTTCAATTCAGATTTCCCACAATTCTGTTATCTTAACATTTGATGACTGGCAATTCATTAACATTTGATGATTTCTTGAAATCAACATAGCCTCTTTTATTTTACGTTTATTATGACAATGTTCAATTTGAATAATTTTCATATTTTTATAATCAAATTTAAATCCATATTGACAAGATTTATTATGATCAAATATAACAGATGATGAAGGTTTATTTACATCTGTTCCATATTGATTCTCTTTTCGAATTCTATTATATAAAAGCATATGTTATTTTATTTTCTTCTCAAATGTACACTTAGATTCACCAATGTATTGTACGCCACATCCACATATCAATCTATATATAATAGAATTTTGATTAAACTTTGAATTTTGAATTTTGGAATTATTAAGCAATCTATTTATGTTATTTTTCTCTACAAATAACATAACTAGATTGCTTAATAATTCCAAAATTCAAAATTCAAAGTTTAATCAAAATTCTATTATATATAGATTGATATGTGGATGTGGCGTACAGTACATTGGTGAATCTAAGTGTACATTTGAGAAGAGAATAAAAGGACATATGCTTTTATATACTAGAATTCAAAAAGAGAATCAATATGGAACAGATGTAAATAAACCTTCACCATCTGTTATATTTGATCATAATAAATCTTGTCAATATGGATTTAAATTTGATTATAAAAATATGAAAATTATTCAAATTGAATGTTGTCATAATAAACGTAAAATAAAAGAGGCTATGTTGATTTCAAGAAATCGTCAAATGTTAATGAATCGCCAGTCATCAAATGTTAAGATAACAGAATTGTGGGAAATCTGAATTGAACTATGGGTATTGTTAAGGGTTGTCTCGTTTTGATTATTCAACATTATATAGTTGATAAAGACTACAAAGTGTATAGTCGAAAGTACTTCTAAAAGAATATAATTTATATAAATTGTACTGTATTTTGATATATATATATATATTGATTTGTATATATATATATATCTTAAAACTTTTAATTTAGTGCAACATTTCAGTCATAAGACATATGAAAAGGGCAAATGACCCTAAAGCTGGATTTTGAGAAACATTCTTCATTCAGCTTGATCCCATCTCTCACATGATTTTATTCATTATCATTTATAGTTATGGATCTATAGTAAAGTATTGCAATTTATGTGAAATACAAGAAAAATATTTTAGCTTAGAAAGTGTTTATTATTTATTTTTTCCTGTTTTTCATTTAGATAAGAATAGTAAGAAACTGTTTTTTAATAGGAAAATTGATAATATTAGGTTAGTCAGTCTAAAAATAAGCTAATTTTTGTTGAATAAAAAAAATTATGACTTTCCTTAAAATTCATGTTTAAGTTGTGAGTATAAAGTCTAAAATATATTAAGATAGTAATGATCTCTTTTTTGTTTGCTTTTATATCGAACATCATAAACATTTATCTATAGAATAAGTTATATATATATAAATTTATTATTTTGAAATAATTCTTAACTTATTATAGTAAATCTTTTATACCTCAAAAGCATTCAGAGCTAGTAAAGTGAAATATAGATTTTACAACTACATCATTAATTAAATCTAGCAACATGTTTTAGTAATAATGCAAATAATTATACTTTAAATAATATATTGTTATTTTTAGACGCAATTTTGTTGTTTTAAACGTTTATTATGAAACTTTGGTTTCTTATGCTATTGAAGAGACAAGAACTTCCACTATGTCTTCACTAATAAGTAAGTAAATTATATATATATATAGGGGGAGGATAAGACAATTTATATATATATATATATATGTGTGTGTGTAAATAAATCTGTAGAGATTTCAGTTCAATCATTATATGTAATATCCCCTCTATACATATACCAATTGACAAACTTATTCATCAGTAATAACTTTCCTCAACATCTGCTTTGGGACAAAATGATAATGAGTTCATAGTTAAAAGGTTAAAGTTTAGTATACACAATGATTGGGAGTGATCTATTACCAGATTTATTTAAGCAGAAACATAACACACACACACACATATATATATATATAATATTGTTTTAAATTTTTGTTAATTATATGTAATAAATGTATGCTGATGTGCTTTATGAAATATATAATTATTCTTTCTTCGATTTTTTTTGGTTTGCTGTTCAGGGCACTGCATTTTCGGTGCTTTATGATGATAAATAGAAAACAAACAAAAAATCGAAGAAAGAATAATTATATAAATGCAAAATTTATTGTATATATAAAATTATTAGTTTTTTACAGATTATATATTTGTAAATATTAAAATTATAATTAGTACTTAGTTGTACACTGTGCACATATTCAGAAACATTTCAGTTAACATTTAATCAGAAAACAACTAATTATGCAAACTGAAATACAGCTGTCTAGAAATAGTATTTTATCTGGCTGACCCACTCCAATATAATATTGGGTTATAGTTCTTTAGATTATATAAGGTACAATTAAGGCATAAATACTAAATATGTGTGAAAATAGGAAAAAGTTCACGTCTTAAATATTTTACCCAATTAAACAATATTTTCCACAAGTAATTTTATAATTAGTAGATTTTCATTAACTTTATAATTTAAATATTAAAACTATAATGAAAATTTCTATAAATCTCTCTGGCACTATTACAGCAAAGATGAAATTAGACAACAACAAATTACAAGCTGACTGATTATGCAGGTTGAAATTATGCTTCATAGAAATAGTGTTTTTTATTCTATCTAAAAAACATATCACTTTTGATTAAAGTTTTTGTTGTTGGAATCATCAAAATTTTAACAACTTCTTTTGATGTTAAAAAGTGATTGACATTTGTAGTAAATTGAGGGGGTTTCAAGTATGTATTTATAAATTTCTTAATCGTTTTTATTTGAGAAAATCTTTTTGTTTACTAAATGAAATCGTAATTATGAAAGAAAATTCACTAGAAGTTGTATAATTTATTTTTATTTTTATTATCTTATATTTACTATATTTTGATTATAACTTCAATATAACTTTGGTGAGAATTATATTTATATAAGTTACGACTCAGGCTGATTTACAGTTTAAAGTTTTTTTATTGTTAATAAAGTTGTAACTATATATGTATAATTGTTTATTATTTATTCTTAGTGTTGTAAATAAATGAATATTTTGATTTAAACTTTATCATAATAATTTTATTGATTCTGAGAGTCATTTCCATCACAAGGTCATATAAATAAAAGACATTATCTACATAAAATTATGCATACCAAATTATGATTACATCCCTCATTTGAGAAGCTATGCTTAAGAGTTTATAATTAATACATTGACTACCAATTGTTTTAAATTATATCTATATTAAAGAAAGCTTATGGTACTTCATATTTTTATTACATGAAAAAGAATTTTGAAGAACCATATGTAAAATACTATTAAATATATTACAAAGTGGAGAACATATAATAGAAATTAGCAATAAGTTTGAGAGTCACATTCTAATTTTGTAATCAAAGTTGAAATATATGTTATATCATAATTTTAAAATATATAATTTCAGAATAAAAGTTACTAATTAAATATATTTTAAGATTTGTAATTCTGAAGGAGTCTATTACAGTGGATAAATGCAAACTAATTAAGAGATGTATTTCATTGACTTGGTAGATAATAATGATATGATGAAGCTTTTATTATAAGAAAATAAGTATTCTTGAGTAATTATTGTTAACATAAGTATGAGGATAAATCTTAGGAAAAGTAGAATAAATTATTTAAGGGAATGTAATGCGTGTTAATTTCCATGTATTTTTATTATAGTTAAATTAAGTTTCTAATAGGTGGTTAATCATGGACTGTAATAGTAAGTATATTTTTATTAAATGGTTGGATCCTATTAAAATTCCTTATGCAGTTCAATTATTTAATTATCAATCTAATTGTTATATTGGATTTTAGAATAGAATACTTATGATCTCTGAAATAGCCATAGTATAGCATCAATTATTTTAAATTAATGTATTTTGGTTAATGTTTTTATTTTTAGGATTCTTAAATTGTAAAAGAGTAGTTATTTCATTATTTAAATGAAATATCATGTTAGTCATTGCTTTTTGTGGGAGTTTTTCTAATGATTATAATAGAATAGTAGCAGGAAAATTGTCATAATAGCAATGCCATTGTGGAGCATATTTTACATATTTTTCAATGTTAAAACCACTCTCTTGTAATTATCCCTAAAGTCTATCTTATGTTTTAATATTTAGCACTTTTCAATCCCCATAAAGAGTCATACTTTATTGTTGTTATTCTTGGTGGTTATTATTGGGCTAGTATAGTAGGGGTACAATGAAGTAGGTAGGGTAGGGTAGAGAAGTGTGTTGAAAAACCAGAAGGGAAGGTTGCAATACATATAATTTTTTGAATGTTGCTTGTTCTTAAAACAGATCCAGTGTTGACAAAAGAATATATTTTTATTGTCATCATAAATTAATATAAGATTTATCAAATTTGTAAATGGAAATTATTCATCATAATTTCTTTTGCTTTTTGATTGCTTACTACATTAGAGATATTTTTATCTAGGACAAAAGGTTATCTTACAGATACTAGCAGGTTTCTTTGATGAATAGATATTTGTTCAACATCCTTTTAGAAATCTATTTTCCTTGATAACCCTGGATATATCTCAAACTATAATGTCAAAAAATTCACCTCATTTATTATTTATATCATAATATTTGATGTTTGAAGTACACTCAGCCATAAGGCCATTCTATTAATAATAATAATAATAATAATAATAATAATAATAATAATAATAATAATAATAATAATAATAATAATAATAATAATAATAATAATAATAATAATGTTATTATTATTATTATTATTATTATTATTATTATTATTATTATTATTATTATTATTATTATTATTATTATTATTATTATTATTATTATTATTATTATTATTATTATTATTATTATTATTATTATTATTATTATTATGTTTCAAAAGGGCTTTATTTTCTCAAAAGAATACAACATTAGTAGTTACATAGTAAATTAACTGCTACAAGTTGATTACAAATTTTACATTTACATTGTCACTTTGATAGAGTTCTTTCTGAATTTACTTGATCTTAAAACATAGTTCTTGTTTACATATAATATACTGGATTGTCTCTTATTTATAAATTTGCTGTTTGTCTGAGCAGAGACCAAGTAGCTGCATAAATATCCAGGCTGGTGATCTGTTTGTCTCTAAATTGAATTTTAATTAACTTATTCTCAAATGTGGCTGGATGCCTTCTGGGGTTATTACCCAATATGAATGCACACCTAGTGCACCACAGTGCATATAAGACAAACATTGAGGCCCTTATGGCTGATACAGACCTACCTTTGTAAGCTGACATAATTTGTATCATTGTAGTGTTTTTCTTTCTATATTCCCCCTGCAGAATGCATCTAGTCTGCTCCATGGCCTTGCAGTTGAAAATTATATTCTGTAAAATCTCCTCAGCCATATGGCAAAGGCCACAGAAAAAATCAACTGACCTGTACATTCTTCTGTGATGTAAGCATTCAAATTCATTTTTATTATAAAATCTAGGAACTTAGGTTCTAGTTGCCATCTTTTGTATTGCTTGATCAGATATTTGTTTCCTATTTCTAGTATTGATGGGATCTCCTCATTGAGATTATTTTGATGTATAAACTTATATATTTCCCAATATTTATACTTTTGTTCAAATTGATCCGGAATTGTTTTTTTCTCTCCTGCATTGGTAGATGGTGACTGCCAAAAACAATCTTTTGGAGGAGGCCTATCTGTAGGTGTTATCTGCTCTAAGTGTCTTAATTTAGGAAATTGAGTGAGTATAGAAATTATAGCATTCCTTGTTTTGAATGTTTGAAATGTTTGTAAGTTATGCAACCCCAGTCCATTTGCTATAAGAGGGCGATTGAGTTTGGCCACTGAGATTGCCACTGTCTTTTCCTCCAGATGAGCTTGCAGCATATTGAATTAATGAATGACATAAATTTTTTTGAAAATTCAACTACAGGCATATAATATGTTATCTTGGTTATTATAAGCTTGTTAATCAGTTGCACCTTTGCATATATGGACAAATATGCCTTTGAGAGTGATTCAGCTATGCTTTTGACTTCTTCTTTGAGCTTGGCTTGGATCTAACATCTCATTCCAGTGGCTCCTAGAAAAAAAGGAAAGCCTAAAAATGGAGTAGGTTTTGCTTGATACATTGGCCCACACAGTCTTCCAGTGAGTAGTGTCTAGGCTGCAGTCTTTTCTATGTTTATTCTCATTCCATATTGTTTTGAGAATTGTTCAAGCACTGCCTGATGCTGTGGTATTTGCTTCTTGGATGTCAAGAAGACTGTGATATCATCCATGTATGCGAGACATGCAATCTTCTATGTTGTACCAGGTATTTGAACTCCAATCAATGTGCTATTGATTTTTTCAATAAGTGGATTGATATAATAAATAAACATTAATGCACTCAGAGGAGATCCCTGAGATAGTGATTGTGTTGGGATGAATGAGGGTGAATTTCTGCCATTCATAGTAACATAAAGTTCTCTGCTCAGTATCAAGTTTGCAGTCAAATATTGCAGAGCTTTGGGTATTTTAGTCTGCTTGAGCATATCCAGTAGCACAGGGATTCTTACTGAATCAAAAGCTGAAGCAATATCTATCTGCACGACCACTATGCTGTATTTCTTCCTCACCCTAGTGGCTATCATCATGGTCTTGAATAACAATGCTGCTTGCACTGTTGATGATGTCTTCTTTGCAAATTGTGATTCACTGATGGTAGGTAAAATATAGGACTCAATCTTATCTTTTATAATCTTTTCCAATATTTAATAAAAAGTGGCCCCATAGATATTGGTCTAAGCTCATTTGACATTGGTATGCCTTTCTTTTTTTTATTATATGGCACTATTGCCATGGGGTATATCCCTGTGGTTGGCTTAATTTCTTGAGCAAGATGGTTTGCTAAATCCTTGAGGTATTTAGCTGTAAAAAACTTAAATGCTTGAGAATGAACAGTGGTATCCCATGGCCACCTGGGTGACAAGCATTGCTAATTATTATTATTATTATTATTATTATTATTATTATTATTATTATTATTATTATTATTATTATTATTATTATTATTATTATTATTATTATTATTATTATTATTATTATTATTATTATTATTATTATTATTATTATTATTATTATTATTATTATTATTATTATTATTATTATTATTATTATTATTATTATTAATAATCATAAAAACAAACATAATGAGATAACAGTGTAAATAATTATTTGTCTTTGATTATTTATAAAAATTCTTCTCAGAGATCTTAAAGGAACTTAACAGGTCAAATTTCTAATGACTTCTCCTTACAGTTCTAGTTTATTGCAGTTGTTATTACTGAATTATTATTAATATAGTGAAGGAATGTGAGTGAGCTATTTACTAACTTGCATCAACAACTATGATGCATTTCTTGTTTTTTTTAATATGAGTTTACAGCTAAAAAAAATTCTATGATATTTTTTTCCAGTTGACTGATAGTTTTTAATCATGCTTAAATTAACATTTTAAATAGATATTTACAATAATGACAGACAAAATTTAATTCTAATCATTATTCTTATGAAGCTATAATACTATCAGCCAAGGTAGAAGATAGTAGCCAATAGTGGAAGTGTATTAAGAATTTCCTGATTGCAAAATGAGGCTGCTATTTGATGGCAATTTCTTATTTAAGTACTCAAAATTGCTGATTATTTTCAAGGCAATGAAGATTACATGAAATGAAATAATTATTTAATATTAAATAAGATCTTGTTGTACTTTGTGACATTAGAAGAAAATAGAAAGAACAATTGTTTAAAAAATGGGCATTTTTTCTACAAATGCACAAATATTGCAAGCTTACTTGAAATAAGATTTATTTTAAAATGTGCAAGAACAATGCAATGGCTGATGTATCAGACACTAGCAAAATTAGTTACTCAACTTAATGTAAGATATTGAATACAGATAATTCATATTTGGCCCCAATAAATTATAATAAAGAAGTAAAGGATTTCAGTGTTCCTCACTAATGAAGACCACAAGCTAGAAAGTAGTCTGGCGATTGGCTGAGTAGGCACTAAATAGAGATTTTATTCACAAAACTTCTTGCATCCATTGATTACTATGGTTTGCAATGGTGGCATTACTGTTTGGAGAGTTTATTATTGTTTTAACAGCTTGTATATGCATAGGAACTTGTGATCATGTGATGTTTATTGGTTTAGAAACTATTTTTATTGGATCAAATAACATTTTTAAATTGTCATAGAAGTCTTTAATATCAGAATTAATAAACAATTGCAAGATTAAAGTGATGAGAATAAATTTGATTAAGGATAGAAATCAGAGAGGATAAAGACTTGTGAACTTCACAGAAAGTAAACAGAAAATGGATATATGGGGTAACACAGAAGTGGATTATATTTTGATATATTTTAAGATTGTATTATTTTTAATAGATCCAGCACAGAAAGTGATCATATGTTAGTAAGAAATAATATATTTTTCCATGCAGATTTAGAGAGACAAGTATTATGAAAGATATTGTTAGAAATTGATATTACTAACTGTCAAACATATTATAATGAATGTAAATTAGAATTTGCAAAGTGTTTCAAAAAATATTATAAGTTTTTAAAAATAGTTAATATTTGAATGAAATCCACAAAAAGGTAACTGATATACAATTACCATCTATAATAAAGATCACTAAGTTTTCTATTCCGGTTAAAAAGAATTGAATTAGTAAGATATTAAAATATATCATTGTGAATTAACAAAGAAAGTTATAAAAGTGAATAAAAGTTTCAAAGTATAAACAACGTCATGGTAATAATACAATGTGTCTTTTCTCAATAAAAAGAAAAAAAGAGAACTATACTCCCAAAATATGTAGGAAAACTTGTATAAAGAATTGCGTCAATAATGGAGATAAGAAAACAAAATATGTTCTACAATTACTATATATTTTAAAGTGGCCAGAATCTTAAATGAAGAAGTGAAATTAAATTTATTGAAAAGAAAAAACTCCAAGAAAAGATAGAATTATAATCAATATTTTAACCCAAAAAAATAAAAACGTTGTTGACAAAGTTATATACCAATTGTGTAAATGATAAAGTTATACAAGATAATTGCAAGACTGCAATAGTAATATTGATATTTAAGAAAGGCAATAAAGAATATTTTAAAAATTATAAGCCTATCATCTTTATACAATTTTTTTACTATGATAATTATAATTTACCTACAGCAATTTTTTTAAATACTCATAAAACATGCTGAATTATTAAATTATTTTACAGCCATGGATCATATCAAAGTATTGAGAGAAGTTATAAAAATAACCAATAAATATAAGTTGCTATTATTATTTTTTTTGCATTTATAGATTATGTGAAAACATTTCATTGTTTAGGCATGGCTAGGGTGATTAAAGCATGAAGTCTACAAGATATAGACCCAGTATATTGTCATATTCTGAAGATTATTTATCAAAATGTATGAGAAATTATTAAATTACATAGTGACATTAAAAAATTAACATTGAGAAGGATATAGTTATTCCATATCTTAAAAACGTTTTAGAGCAGTTTTAGAATAATTATTTTGTAGATTAAAATGGGAAAGCTAAAAGATCAAAAGCAAATAGATGTTGTTTAAGTCATCTAGATTTTAAAACTGATTTGATTGTTTCTGTAAGTAATATCTCAGATTTTCAACAAATGTTTCAAGAGTTATTGGATGAAAGTAAGAAATTAAAACTAAAGATAAATTTTAAAAAATCTAAAGTGTTCAGTGGATTTTCTCAGAAGAATGAAATAAAGATTAGCAATAATAACAAAGAAGTTAACTGCAAATATCTTTGATCAGATTATTATTACAGATGAAAACATTATGCATAAAATTCATCATAGGATTAAATTTGGATGGAGTGTTATTAGTTGAAATAACTTAATATTAAAATAAAATATGATTATACGGTTGAAAAGAACTATTTTTTTTATAAATGTTGAGATTTGAACATTTAACATAAGAGCAATATAGAGGCATTAGATTACTTACAGTATAATGAGATCTCTGCTTGGATGATAATGAACAGATATCACTAATATTATTCAAAGAAACAACAGACTTAAATGAAAGTAGACTAGATATATTGTTAGTTGAGATGATAATAAATTATCAGCTGAAGACTTAAACTGGAATACCAAAAAATTTAAAAGAACTAAAAACAGATTAAATATGAGATAGATGGATTAAGAAAGGAATTTTTCTGGTATAATGTAAAGAGAAGAAGCTAGAGATTTAAAAAACTGGGTTAAAGTTAGTCCTTCATGCTGCAATGATTTTATCATGGTTGAAAATTATGATGATGATGATTCTTAAAAAATATGTGATGTTTTTTTAAATTAACACAAAATTTATAGACCAGAAGATATAGAACATTCTACAAATTGATGAACCAATTACAAAAAAAATGACTTATATTTTGTCTAAATATTTATCCACTTCATTGAATTCTTTTTATCTTAACGTCTAATAATAGTCTTTTTTAAGAGATAGAAACATAGCTATTATAATTTACTACAATAGGAATTTTACTTTGCTTCTCAAGATATTTCAATAATATTTCCAAATCTAAAACAATTTGTAATCTTATAAAATTGTGCCACACCAAATTGAAAAATTTAATATGCCAAATGTTAAAATTCAGTCCATGCCAATTTTAAAGTTGCCTTATTATAAACTATATTCCCAGAATTTTATTTTTCATTTTGCATATCCCCTTCTTAAATTATTTTTTGTATGTTTATATTTAATTTTTGTTTTTTAACATATTTATCACTTTTTTTTCTTAAAAATTATGCAGATGTAATTTTATTTTAATTTTAGGCAGATTTTTTTGTACAATTACATTACTAAAATATATTTTAAAATACTAAACTGTGTGTGTGTTTGTTTCTTTGTACATCTATTAATCTATTTACTATTTTTTTTTCTAGGTGACATAGGAGGCCAATTAGGATTATGTTTAGGGATGAGCATGTTAACGTTACTAGAAATTTTGGAATATTTAATCAGGTCTTTGTGGATTAAATTTGTCAAACAAAGAAAACAAATCCATTCAGAATTAACTACTAATCATAACATTGTGATTCACGTTGCACCTTCAGATGAACTTAAAAGTGATTTTCCGAATTCAATAAAATGAGCATCAATAAAGCTTTAAAAAAACTCATACATCCCTAAATATTTGGGAATTTTTTTAACAAAATGACTGGATTTTAAGGAATCACAAGTTCTGCCTCTTTTCAATATTTCCATTTTCTTAATATATGGCTTAAACATGCCTGCAGGTTTGGTATGTATTTATCTATACTTCCATGTTTGTATATAAATTTTAAAGACAAATTTAAGTTTTAATAAAAAATTTAAGCTACTTTAAAAAGACTAAATTTTATTTATAATATTAAATAATATCAAACTAATATTAATAAATACATTAAGAAAATCTATGCCGTTTCTGTTTAAAACTATGTTGCATCTTCTAACAACAATACATATTCAGAATTAAGTAATTTATTAATTTGAGTTATGTAGGTCTTTCAAATTTTCTATCACTATAATATTGGATAAATAATTGGACTTTTATTAAAGGCTTAAATACTATTTTTTTAAGGCAAGTTTATTTCATTTTTTGTTTCTTTCAAGATTAAGGTTTGTTTTATTTTTGTTTTACTTGTGTAACCTTTTAACTAGTTGGCAAAAAAATAAAGTTACTTGAACCAGTTAATATAATAGTAACTAACAACTTTGGAACATGCTTCCTTTTAAAATCTTGGACCTATTTTAAATATTATATATATACTTTATCCATGAAAAAGCAAAGGTAAATATTTAACTCAATGACTCACAAGTTATTTTTAACAGACTTGCAGATAACGCTCACTCTGTCTAATCAATGCCAACCTATTTGTCAAAGAAATTACAAAATTTTGTTGCTCCAGAAGTGTTTGTATTTTCAATGTTATAAAACTAATAGCAGTAATTTATTCATGCATTTTCTGCAACTATATATATATATATTGTAATGGATGTTTAAGACACCATTACAAAAATTATAGGTTTATAGAGGTGAAGAAAATAAAATAAATTTTTATATAAGATTTCGTTTGTAAAACTTGATTAAAAGTTTTTTTTTTAATACTTGTACAAATATATATGTATGTGCGTGGGAATTATATTTTAATACCAGAGTTATAATTGGTTTTTAATTTTGATTTAAAAAACAAAAAGAAAACTAAGATTACTTTTTTGTTAAATTTATGTAAAAGTAAAGTGTACAAATAGATTGCTTTACAGATTTGGGATTTATAAAAAAAGAAAGAAAACAAAAAGAAAAGAATTTTTCATTAGTTAGTTCCTAGATCTGTAAAGGGCAATTTATTTCGTTAATTAGATAACTATTGTTATCTAGATAGAGAATTTTTAATTTTTAATTAAAAAGAAAAAGTTTGGTAATTGGTGAAGAGATATGATTCAGATATAACAGGCTGAATCAGGCCATTGGATTATCTTTGACTAGCTTTCAATACTTGCATCAGCTAGTATACTTGCACCAGTGCAAAGAGACAGACACCAACTCTGACAGGAGAATTGCACAAACTCTGGGACACTTCCACCAACTCTGAGAGATACTTGCACAAACTATTCCTGCATATTCTGAAAGCTGATCCGGTAATTATTCTACCTAGAATGAACATTAAACCTACAGCAAGAATATTTTCTTTACCATGATGTGCTAAGCTTCTCGCCAGGACAGGTTCGGACATCCTGTGTCTTCATTAACTGCCTACAATGCCATAAGAACCGGCTCCAAAGAAACCACTAACCAACTTGCCCAAGTCTACCATCAGTGAATCCAGAGCAACGTACTTAACCTAAGAAGTCTAGTGCACTAGCATTGAAATAAATTATTAAGGTACCTTACATTTTTGCAATTTAAATAATGTTGTCTTAGATTTGTTCCCTTTTGTTTTTAAATATAAATGTTTTTTCAAGTTGTATCTTATGTAATTCGATTTCTGTGTCCTTGATATTTTTTTTAATGAGTGCTAGTTTCAAACCTATTACTGTCCATCCTATTTAAGTCTTAGTAAGTAAGATAGTAGTTTATTTATAATCTCACATCCCTTTTATTATAGAAAGCTGTCTGGATATTACAGACTATTTTAATTGACTACTGGCTCATGACCCATTTCATTATTAGTTCTATTTATGTCGTGTTTATTTATAATAGACTATTAAGAAATATAATATGTCTTAGTTTTATTTCTTCAAGCTTTCAATTCATTCATTAGGGGCAAGTACAATCGTTTTAACCCTCTCAATACATAGATTGTGAGCTCCTAGCCTGTCTCACTCAGAGGGAGGTCAATCGATTGAAAGTAATAACTTTCAACACTCTTTTTATTATTATTAATGTTTTGGAAGCTACCTTCGTATTTCTTCTGTTTCAACATAAATCTCTTTTCCTAACTATGGGTTATAGGCAGGAAGCTAAACTCTCTTGTCTGGCGTGAGATCACTGTATACTTACTAATACTTCTGCTACTGCCAGTATTTTGCACTCTTTCATGCACAGGAAATCGCTCTCAAAGCCATATAAATATTTTAGTTCAATTTTGATGAATGTACGTGTAGTACATATTTTAAGTGTGCTTTAAAGATTATTATTTAGATTTATGTTTATTTAATCATACTTTTAATAAAATTATTTATTTATTCATTTACTTAGTTGATTTTGTTTTCTGTTGCTACCTTTCCAACTCACTGAACAAAACATAGATCTCATTTGCTTGATTGGGCTAGTTTGACACATTCGATTCGCATATCCTGTAACCCTTAAAAATAAATGTCTAGTTCCAAATTTCGGACTAGTGGCGCCCTGGCGGTCAGTATATGCGAGTCTAAAGCTTTTGTCTGGTATATAGGATAGTAATTTTTGGTGCAACCAAATATGGGAGCCAATATTAAAACTTTACATGAGATGTTTTGTTCGGGTGGTTGGGAAAAATAAACAGAAACCATAGGCGAAAATAGGTGAAATAAAGTTAGTGGTAGAATAGAAGTTGATGGAAAGATGCAGGTAGTTTTGGATCTGTCCGTATTTAATGTTTTGATATTCAAAAAGAGTTTATTAATTAGTTTATCGTTCGTAAAGTTTTTTTAAAAAAAGTAAAGAGTTTAAGTTTGCTTTGTAAAAATAAAATAAAGTTAGCTGTTGAATATTAAATAAATAAATAAAATAAAAAAACGTTAATAAACAGATTTAAAAAAAAAAGTTCAGTTGGTAATTTGGAATAAAAAAATTAGATTTAATGGAGCTAAGTTTATTTTGAAAATGGAAGCTAAAGTAGAAAGTGATAGGGAGGCAGGTTGTGAAGAGAGCCCAGTTTCATTTAAACACCCCCAGATAGTAGGAAAAAAGAGAGTTAGACACAGATGATGATGAAGATGATGATGAAGTTGATAATAGAAATGAAACAAAATCAGGAAGTTAAGATGAAGGAAAGACGACAAGAGTTGCTGGAAATGAAACAAAATATAGAAATAAAACGGATTCAACAAACAATACTGGAGGAGCTGAGAGCAGAAATGAAAGGAATGAGACAGGAAATATTGAAGACAGTTGACAAAAATCAGGCAGCTATAGACGCCATAGAGAAAGATTCGAATAAGGAGGTTCAGGAAGTTGAAATAGTAAAGGAAGAGGCAAAAGATATGAAAGATGAATTAGAACAGGATAACGTTAGAACAGGCAAGATAGAAATAGAGATAGAAGTTGGTAGAGATTGGATGCTGATAGGTGGTGAGATAGAAAATGCAGATCAAAAGACAGAGAATAATGTAAAAGAGTTTCTGCAAGAAACTAAAAATAAATTGGTTAAAATATCTAGTGGTTGTGAATATGAATTTGAAAAGAAGAGAGTGAAGAAAAAAGTTAAGGAGTATGATTTTAAGGCAGAGATAAAAGCTATCTATAGAGCAATTTTATTTGAAAAGAGTATAGAAGAGGGATTCATTCCATTTCTTATTAACAAGGTGGGCTGTACTAAAGTGGGACACATTGAACAAATATATTTTGCTCGGCTAAAGGGTCGTAAGATATACGAGCTACAAGATAAAACAGAACGAGAAAGAGACAAGGCAATAAATTATAAGCGAAGGTGAGACAAAAGGGGAAAAGAAACGTACATTAGAGAGTCAGTAAGAATAAAGAAAGAACTGCCTGACGAGCGAAAGTGATATTGATTGGAGGTACTGCTAAAAAAAAAACTCAATGATTTGTAATTGGACTATGAGTTGAGAATAGAAATTTATTTCGATGTAGGTGATAAACCTGAATGAATTTTGTAAATAATATATAATTACAACTATATATGTGTGTGATAAACAATATTACATTTTGATATTTTGAATTATGTTCATTTTTATTTAATAAAATATATAGTGGCTATTGTAATTGTATTACTTAGTTGTAAATAGTTATTTTAATAGATCGCCAGTATATTCCTGAAAATTTATGTTATTTATAAATGATTTTAAATAGTATTCATTAGGGTAGTCGACGGATTTGATTTTTTTTTTATTTTTAAAGTGAGATCAAACTTAGAAAAAACTGGTTAGTGGTAGGCAGAGCAAAGTCAGCTAAGTTTTCTTTTTTTGTGTGTGATGACGGAGAGACAGATGTAATGGATGTTTAAGACACCATTACAAAAATTATAGTTTTATAGAGGTGAAGAAAATAAAATAAATTTTTATATAAGATTTCGTTTGTAAAACTTGATTAAAAGTTTTTTTTCAATACTTGTACAAATATATATGTATGTGCGTGGGAATTATATTGTAATACCACAGTTATATTTGGTTTTTAATTTTGATTTTAAAAAAAACTAAGATTACTTTTTTGTTAAATTTATGTAAAAGTAAAGTGTACAAATAGATTGCTTTACAGATTTGGGATTTATATTGATAAGAATAATTAAAAAAGAAAGAAAAAAAAAAAAGAATTTTTCATTAGTTAGTTCCTAGATCTGTAAAGGGCAATTTATTTCGTTAATTAGATAACTATTGTTATCTAGACAGAGAATTTTTAAATTTTAATTAAAAAGAAAAAGTTTGGTAATTGGTTAAGAGATATGATTCAGATATAACAGGCTGAATCAGGCCATTGGATTATCTTTGAGTAGCTTTCAATATTTGCATCAGCTAGTATACTTGCACCAGTGCAAAGAGACAGACACCAACTCTGACAGGAGAATTGCACAAACTCTGGGACACTTCCACCAACTCTGAGAGATACTTGCACAAACTATTCCTGCATATTCTGAAAGCTGATCTGGTAATTATTCTACCTAGAATAAACATTAAACCTACAGCAAGAATATTTTCTTTACCATGATGTGCTAAGCTTCTTGCCAGGAGAGGTTCGGACATCCTGTGTCTCCATTAACTGCCTACAATGCCATAAGAACTGGCTCCAAAGAAACCACTAACCAACTCACCCAATCCTACTGTCAGTGAATCCAGAGCAACGGACTTAACCTAAGAAGTCTAGTGCACTAGCATTTAAATAAATTATTAAGGTACCTTATATTTTTGCAATTTAAATAATGTTCTCTTACATTTGTTCCCTTTTGTTTTTAAATATAAATGTTTTTCAAGTTGTATCTTATGTAATTCGATTTCTGTGTGCTTGATATTTTTTTAACGAGTGCTAGTTTCAAACCTATTACTGTCCGTCCTATTTAAGTCTTAGTAAGTAAGATAGTAGTTTATTTATAATCTCACATCTCTTTTATTACAGAAAGCTGTCTGGATATTACAGACTATTTTAATTGACTTCTGGCTCATGACCCATTTTATTATTGGTTCTATTTATGTTGTGTTTATTTAAAATAGACTATTAAGAAATATAATAGTTCTTAGTTTTATTTCTTCAAGCTTCCAATTCATTCATTAGGGGCATGTACGATCATTTTAACCCTCTCAATAGGTAGATCATGAGCTCCTAGCCTGTCTCACTCAGAGGGAGGTCAATCAATTGAAAGTAATAACTTTCAACACTCTTTTCATTATTATTAATGTTTTGGAAGCTACCTTCGTATTTTTTCTGTTTCGACATAAATCTCTTTTCCTAACTATGGGTTATAGGCAGGAAGCTAACCTCCCTTGTCTGGCATGGGATCACTGTATACTTACTAATACTTCTGCTACTGCCAGTATTTTGCACTCTTTCATGCACAGGAAATCGCTCTCAAAGCCATATAAATATTTTAGTTCAATTTTGATGAATGTACGTTTAGTACATATTTTAAGTGTGCTTTAAAGATTATTATTTAGATTTATGTTTATTTAATCATACTTTTAATAAAATTATTTATTTATTCATTTACTTAGTTGATTTTGTTTTCTGTTGCTACCTTTCCAACTCACTAAACAAAACATAGATCTCATTTGCTTGATTGGGCTAGTCCAGCGCATTCGATTCGCATATCCTGTAACCGCTTAAAAATAAATGTCTCGTTCCAAATTTCAGACTAGTGGTGCCCTAGCGGTCAGTATATGCAAGTCTAAAGCTTTTGTCCGGTATAATATATATATATTACCATATTTGTGGTACAACTCACATTGGCATTTTAGAATTAAAATATTAAATTTCCAAGAAAAATAAAGTAGTATTTTTATAAATTTGGTTTGATTTATTTTAGACAATGTAAATTATATTTTCTATAGCCACACTTTTACAAAAAGAGAATAACAAAAAATTTACCTTCTTAAAGTAAAATTTCAACATTCTTTCACCTAATTAAAGTTGTCGACTGAAGAAGCGAAATATAACTTCGCAGACAAAAATAAAATAGAAATGTGTAAATTGGCCAAAGTTAAAATAGGGATAAAATGAAAAGAAAAGATGTAAACCGGATGTGTGTGGTAGACTCAATTGAGGGGGGGGTATAAAAGAAAAGACATTGCTGAACAGGGGTCTTTTCTCTCTAGTTCTGTGTGACATCAAATAGCATTTTGCTATAAATTGATTTTTTCTCTGGAGACACTACAAGATGTCCTGATATATCCCCACCAGTGGATTGATGTGTTATCAAATGTGTGAATAGGAAAGACTTTGTTTAATGATAATTTCTTCCTTCCTTGAAAATGCAATGATGTCATGATTGAATCCCATCACCTACCTGAATATTAGAACCCCAGACTGTCTACAAAGATATTATAAGATCATATGACTATCTAACTAAGGATGAAAAGTATGCATGGTAATTTGCACAGTGATAGAATTAAACAGTTGAAACTTACCAGTAAGAACCTTTCTTTTATGTATTATAAGTTATCAGCTACAGAAAATTATAAGTATTGTTAAATTCTGTAATAAATTTGATTACAAAAAAACTAAATTCCAAGAACATTAAATTTCAACAAACAACTCTAGTTTGATATCATATTTTATTCTCTTATTATTAGTAGTAAACATTTGTTAGAATTATAAAATTAATAAATCATAGAAATATAATTTACTCTATTGTCAATTTAAATATATTATTATAGTATTAAGAGTTAAATTGTATTACTAGTTTGTCAAATATAAATGCCAATATCATTTCATAAATTACAATTTTCCAGAGGGCATTAAATTCAATGCAATATCGATTATTACAGATAGGGAAGAGGAGAGCCAGTGGATTCACATATAGAAGCCTGATGCCTATTAAATAAATTAAAAACTGGTTCTCTGACTATTATTAAACTTAGTTGTAATAAACTGGGGTTGTTTGATCAGAAAAAATAGTTATATTCATGAGAATACCTGACATAATCAAATAAGTGAATTATCAGTTGTGGACATAACTTAGTCAATGAATACACATACATTAAAGCGTGTAAACTCTGAGATTGCCAATAAATGGTACAATGACAGCCCAGATATGAGACTTGAAACCCATAACCTGAGAATAAGAGTGAGAAGTTAGAAAGTATACATTTTAAAATGTTATATAAAAGGGGTTTTGTTAAAATCTTAGTGCAGGATCATATAACAATAAATTAAAAAAGGGACAACAGGGGAAGAGATATTGTTCAGTGTAATATAGAAATAAAAGCAATAAGATAAAATATTAGTTGTGTCAAAAAAAAATAAAAGTCCAAGTAATATATATATATATATATATGAAAAAACAAATACAAGTTAATCACGTAACCTGCTATCACTTGTTATTTATGTCCAAAAGATGGCGCTATACCAAAACCGCCGAACAAGTGTAAGATTTGTTTTACATAAACGAAAAAAGAGTCAGAAATTAACTACCTCTTTCATTTGCTCACTCCCAGATCAGCTGATTTCAAGCTGGTTTGCTATCCTCAGTGGGAGATAGAGTATAGAAACTAGATCTAAAACACTGACTCTCAAGTGTTTATGCAAAACGTTTCTATCAGATTGCAAGCGTGAATTTTTCAGACCAGTAAAGTCTTCAAACCCAGCCTAGCAAGCTAGATATTTATATGGGTCTGATCTCAGTTCAGAATCACCATATAATCAAAGTCTCTGCAATATATATCATTGCAAGAAAACTCTAAAGGTACATTTATGAAAAACAAAAACAAGTTAATCACGTAACCTGCTATCACTTGTTATTTATGTCCAAAAGATGGCGCTATACCAAAACCGCTGAACAAGTGTAAGATTTGTTTTACATAAACGAAAAAAGAGTCAGAAATTAACTACCTCTTTCATTTGCTCACTCCCAGATCAGCTGATTTCAAGCTGGTTTGCTATCCTCAGTGGGAGATAGAGTATAGAAACTAGATCTAAAACACTGACTCTCAAGTGTTTATGCAAAACGTTTCTATCAGATTGCAAGCGTGAATTTTTCAGACCGGTAAAGTCTTCAAACCCAGCCTAGCAAGCTAGATATTTATATGGGTCTGATCTCAGTTCAGAATCACCATATAATCAAAGTCTCTGCAATATATATCATTGCAAGAAAACTCTAAAGGTACATTTATGAAAAAACAAATACAAGTTAATCACGTAACCTGCTATCACTTGTTATTTATGTCCAAAAGATGGCGCTATACCAAAACCGCCGAACAAGTGTAAGATTTGTTTTACATAAACGAAAAAAGAGTCAGAAATTAACTACCTCTTTCATTTGCTCACTCCCAGATCAGCTGATTTCAAGCTGGTTATATGAGTTATAGAAGAAAAAATATATAAACTTGATATTATAAATAAAATTGTATGAAATTAAGAAGCACAAAGGATAGTAAGGCCATGGCAGTAGAAACAAATAGTGTAGATAATCTTACTTGCGAATGGTATATGGAGACAATAAATATTGCATTTCAAGAGTGCCCAAAAAATCTACAATACAGACAAACACTATTGAAGTGTATGTGCTATTTGACCCAGGTAATCAAATATATGTCATGTCTAAGAGTATTTATGAATGCATGATTCAAAAGTTTCAGAGGTTCAAGCTCTGCCAGTGAAGAAAACACAAGTAACATTGGAAAATAATAAAGAGTCTCAATTAGAGGCAAAACAGGTTTGGGTTTAGATAAGAATAGAGAAAAGAGATATACAACATGAATTGCTGATTTTGAAAGAACTAGTACATGAGGTGACATTAGCGTCAGACTTAATGGACAAAACAGGGGTTCCTGGTTGACTATAAAAAAGATAATATCAAATCTGAAGGGGATATAGTTGAGTTTGGATTACAGGAGAGAAAGCTGCCAAGAGAGATATGTAGTATTTAATGCAAATAATAAAATTCACAGTAACAAATAAAAACAATAGAGATAAATTTATATATATTAAATGCTTTTATTAACCATGCTCTAATAACAAAAAATAATAATTGTTTCCTCAACACCAATTGGGCTTTTAGATTTAACTTGAAATAAAAAACTGAAGGTTCTAGAATTAAATAAACAATCCTTTGTTATAAAAAATAGGAATTGAATTAAGTATTTCTGGACACCCCCCCCCCATGCTTTTATTTTATGTTAAATCTAAAAAAAACCAAAAAATTATCTCTATTATTTATAAGCTTTTAGTATTGGCACAGTAAATGAAAATGTAAAACTATAAGGTATTTTAAATGGACTGGATATTTATAGTTGATATTAAGATGTTTTGATAAGTCTCAAATTATAATAATATAGTGTTGAAAATATCATCTAGTCGTTAAAAGGTTAAAATTATAGTTTTGGGTTGTACTTTAAACTCGTGTTTTTAGAATATGCACTCGAATATATATATATATAACACACACTCATACGAATGTATATTTGTTTTTCTTTAATGAAACTGAATATTATAGTTTTGTAAAACAATTTTTGTAAAGCAAAATGAATTTTAAAGAGAAAAATGTCTTACCTTTATACAAGTTTATTTTGTCTTTTCAGACAATAGTTAGTATAAAGAATTTTACTTTAATTACACTAATTGTAAGTATGAAATGTACTTACAGTGGACATTGTTCGAATAAAAATTCTTCAAGGTAATTAATTAGAAATTTAATTAGTGATGGAATACTGGCTTATCTTGAGGGGTATTTTTTTAATTAATGATTGTTTTAGAAGTTTCTGAGAAAAGATCAAAGGGCTGAAGTTATATATAAACTTCAAATTTAATGTAAATGATTATTCACCTGCTCTTTATGATTGAACAGTTTCAGACTTCCTCATTATCAAGTATTTTCCAGACCTTACTACTTGATGTTATTCAATTTTTCTTCAGTAATTATCAGCAGTGATTCCCAATATCTACTAAGTGGAACACAGCTTGCTAAAAAAAAACTATTGTGATCAAATAGAGGGACCAATCATTTCAGTTATTCTAATAGTAATGAATAGCTGAAACATTTATACCTTGGTGGACTTCTTTCTTCAGATCTAATTTTATTCCAGCATGATCTAAGCTAGTGACCTGACCTACCTAATTTTTTTACGATCAAACATCTCTATACTGACACTATTCAAACCTTACTTTCAATAAATGACATCATAATTGAATAATCCAGAAAATGTATGTATATATCATCTTAACATTAAAACAAATTTCTGGAGCACTATAATTTAAGAACTATATTTACTCAATAAGTTAGGCATTGTTAAAATTTACATCTAACTCTTATAATTATTAATATAAAGTAACTACTTCTAGATTTATATTAATTAATCCATGAATATTGGTGTAATTTAATTTTAATGAATTACATTATATGTTTTGATTAAAATTTGGATATGAATAAATTATTAATTATTTTTCTTCATTCATTTATTTATTTATCTTTGTTTTTATTAATTATGGATAGTTATAGTCCATAGTATTAATTAACTGAAAGTTATTTATGTCATTATCAAATTACCATATAATTAACTTTTGTAATTAAATATGAGGATTTTCATAGTGTAAGAAATGATTTTCTGTTCAAATAATTAGTCATAGGCATTCGTATTGTACCGGTAAAAATCACCATGCTTAATCACACACAGTAATCTGAATTCAAACCCAGTCCACGTCTAGGAATAAATTCCAAAATGCAAACTAAATTCAAACCCAAAACCCTGGCATGACATACCGATGACAACATTACAACGGTACGGGGTTTTCCCTTTACTAGCTCATCGAAAAACACAGACTAAATTACCTACAATCAGCTAGTTCATAGATATCTTATAGTCGGGATATTGGTACGGCTGATAATTTAATGTATATATTTAAGTTGTCGATACAGACAGCAGGTGATTGACTAGATTTCGAGAGTAATAATGCAAGAGAGACAAAATTAGGTTAGATAAATTTTTAATAAATTATTGAAAGCATTGAATAATATTATTTACAGGTACGGTAAACTCTCATATGTATTTTATAATAGATTGCTGCTAGTCATCAATAATCGGTTTGTACTGATTAACAAACTCATGCCAATATTTATGTGTTTAAATGGTTGTACAGGTTGATATGAGAATCAGAGTAATTGGGGCACTTAAAATATTTAACTACTAGTTTATATTAAGTTGTTTTACTTTAATAGATTCAAACCATTGCGTATACGGATAAATGGGAGGCGGTTTTATATAAAAATATAATGTATAATACTGATGTACTGATGGTTGCAGGGATTAAGGTATACTACAAATAATAACTTGCGGTGCATTGATGGAATACCGGGCGGCTTGTACTTTGACAAGTCTTAATGCCCCCAAGTAGATCCAGGATACTACAACCAGCCGGGCTCATTTTCAAACCCCGCTGATCCAAGAGATTACCTGGAGAAGAATTTCTTTCTCTCCATGTGGTAGTAAAACGAGACGCCAACTTAAGCGAAGGTAAAGGCATTGCCACAGTAACATCAAGGAAGAGTGATCGGAAGTGGATTTTAAAACGAAATTATATAAAACCTTTTCTCTCCGTAACATTTTCTACGCAACAGTCCGATATAACTATTCAATAAAAACATGGCAAAATCAAACGATCGCAAAAGTAATAATTAATTAATTTCACTCTGAAACCCATAACTCCCCAGATTGTTCGGAAGGTAATAATAGCAATAATATATCCACTTATTATTCTTACTCCGTAATAATATATAAAAAAAATTATAATAAAATTTTAGACTATTTTAAGTATTTGAGATTTGGAGTATAGATTAAAATATCATGACGAAGTAAAAGAAACAATAAAAATATTTGAATATTTCTCAACTCAACATAAATAAAACAATTTTTAGTTCGATACAAGAAAACTACTTTTAAAATGAATATAATAAATATTATGATATAAACTTTACTGACTTTAACTAGAGTTGAGAAATATTATTATTGGCATCGTTTTGTTTGTAAAATAAGTAATAGTAAAAACATAAATGTATTCACAAATGGATTATTAGTAGGCACAAATATTAATAATTATCATCTAAAGACTAGAGCACAGAAATATTAGAGAAGAAATTTACTGACAGGTTTTAGTGTAACATTTTCAAATGGAAAACAAGAAATTTACATGCAATTAATTAGGTTTACAGATTAAATATAAAATTATTACTGAGAGGAAAGTTAAAAAGTTCATGTAACAAAAGTTACCATTCTTTCTTCGTCCGGCTTTTCTTCTTGCGGTGATATGTATGAAGAACGTAGGCGCACATTTTGAATTTCTTAGAATGGCATGGTTAATTTAAATGTTGGAATTTGAAAGACTGGAAGCACGGAAAACATTACAGATCAGCGGTACGAAAGATTTAAATTGGCAGAACAGGGATCAGCTTCTTGGACTTAGCCCATCATGATTGCAGTTTACCGGGCAACTTCTTAATAACGGTTGAAGTGATTTCTCTGGAACAACTACTTTGCTGTAGCTTGAGACGATCTAAACACAGCCAAGTCAAAAGTTAGAGTGTCTACATTATTTTTAAGATGGCTACGGTTGACCTTTCTGCCTAGTTTTTGTTCATAACTCCGCCTCCTTTGATTTTCGGCCTCCAGCAATATCTAATTTTTGACTATACAATAGCATTTGCCTTTCTTGATAAGAGTTCTACGTTTCTCATTTATTTTTAAATTTAATACATGATTCTAAATTGACAAAACAATTACATCGGAATTCGTGAATACAAAAATATAAATTCATTATCTTAATTTATAGAAGTACAAATTAATCATTCTATACCTTTTGTACAAGTAAGATTTTGATTAAAAATACTGATCAAAGGAATGTGACTTTTTTTTTTTCGGATTGCTTTCCCATTGATAAAAACCTATTTGTAGCTGGATTTTAAAAAATGGCGAAGAGTGAGGATTTCAATCTAGAGATTGTTCACGATAGTTTTGAACAATGTTTAAAGGATGATATTTTAGATATGGATTTATATCTTAAAGGATACAATGAACTTCATCGAATTTTTGAATTCTCGGGCCCCACATTGGGCGCCAAAATTTTAAACACTGTACCGGTAAAAATCACCATGCTTAATCACACACAGTAATTCGAATTCAAACCAGTCCACATCTAGGAATAAATTCCAAAATGCAAACTAAATTCAAACCCAAACCCCTGGCATGACCCACCGATGACAACATTACAATGGTATGGGGTTTTCCCTTTACTAGCTCATCTCGAAAAACACAGACTAAATTACCTACAATCAGCTGGTTCATAGATATCTTATAGTCGTGATATTGGTACGGCTAATAATTTAATGTATATATTTAAGTTGTCGATACAGACAGAGGTGATTGACTAGATTTCGAGAGTAATAATGCAAGAGAGACAAAATTAGGTTAGATAAATTTTTAATAAATTATTGAAAGCATTGAATAATATTATTTACAGGTACGGTAAAACTCTCAGATGTATTTTATAATAGATTGCTGCTAGTCATCAATAATCGGTTTGTACTGATTAACACACTCATGCCAATATTTATATGTTTAAATGGTTGTACAGGTTGATATGAGAATCAGAGTAATTGGAGCACTTAAACTATTTAACTACTAGTTTATATTAAGTTGTTTTATTTAATAGATTCAAACCATTGCGTATACGGATAAATGGGAGGCGGTTTTATATAAAAATATAATATATAATACTGATGTACTGATGGTTGCAGGGATTAAGGTATACTACAAATAATAACTTGCGGTGCATTGACGGAATACTGGGCGGCTTGTACTTTGACAAGTCTTAATGCCCCCAAGTAGATCCGGGACACTACAACCAGCCGGGCTCATTTTCGAACCCCGGTGATCCAAGAGATTACCTGGAGAAGAATTTCTTTCTCTCCATGAGGTAGTAAACGAGACGCCAACTTAGGCGAAGGTAAAGGCATTGCCACAGTAACATCGAGGAAGAGTGATCGGAAGTGGATTTTAAAATGAAATTATATAAAACTTTTTCTCTCCGTAACATTTTCTACGCAACAGTCCAATATAACTATTCAATAAAACATGGCGAAATCAAACGATCGCAAAAGTAACAATTAATTAATTTCACTCTGAAACCCATAACTCCCCAGATTGTTCGGAAGGTAATAATAGCAATAACATATTCACTTATTATCATTACTCCATAATAATATATAAAAAAAATATAATGAAATTTTAGACTATTTTAAGTATTGAGATTTGGAGTATAGATTAAAATATCATGACAAAGTAAAAGAAACAATAAAACTACTTGAATATTTCTCAACTCAACATATAAAACAATTTTTAGTTCGATAAAAGAAAACTACTTTTAAAATGAATATAATAAATATTATGAGATAACTTTACTGACTTTAACTAGAGTTGAGAAATATTATTATTGGCATCGTTTTGTTTGTAAAATAAGTAATAGTAAAAATATAAATGTATTCACAAATGGATTATTAGAAGGCACAAATATTAATAATGATTATCTAAAGACTAGAGCACAGAAATATTAGAGAAGAAATTTACTGACAGGTTTTAGTGTAACATTTTCAAATGGAAAACAAGAAATTTACATGCAATTAATTAGGTTAACAGATTAAATATAAAATTATTACTGAGAGGAAAGTTAAAAAGTTCATGTAACAAAAGTTACCATTCTTTCTTCGTCCGGCTTTTCTTCTTGCGGTGATATGTATGGAGAACGTAGGCGCGCATTTTGAATTTCTTAAAACGGCATGGTTAATTTAAATGTTGGAATTTGGAAGACTGGAAGCACGGAAAACATTACAGATCAGCGGTACGAAAGATTTAAATTGGCAGAACAGGGATCAGTTTCTTGGACTTAGCCCATCATGATTGCAGTTTACCGGGCAACTTCTTAATAACGGTTGAAGTGATTTCTCTGGAACAACTACTTTGCTGTAGCTTGAGACGATCTAAGCACAGCCAAGTCATAAGTTAGAGTGTATATTATATTTAAGATGGCTACGGCTGACCTCTATAAGCCTTATGTGTAAAAGGTTGTCACAAGATGTATTTAATGTTTATTCATATGGGCACACTGTGTAAACAATCGATAAAAGTACATATATATTGTAAGTTTTTTTTTTTTGAAACCCATGTATTCCAATCATATGTAGATTTTTTTTTTGTATCTGGTTTTATATGCACACATGAATTTGTTTGTGTTTTCATGTGTTTGAAAAAAAAATGTTAAAGCCCATGTACTACAACCATAGTACAAATGTATTTTTTTCATCAATGTCATATATAAAGTTTTTGTTCTTGAGACATATATACAAAAATGTATAAATAATTCATAAATCATTTATCACTCGGTGTTAGTTGGCGCCCTTATAAAAATAAATTTTGCTAACCAGTAGTGAGTCAAATGCAAAAATATTGGAAGTGGAGAGTTCGAACTCAGATAAAAAAAAAATTATTGAGAGCAAATTTTTTTTTTCCTTAATACTATGATGTATCAATTTTAAACATGTAATAACCAGACTATGTTTTACAACCATAAAATGTTGTGCAAAAAGTTTCCTTTTAAATCCAAATACTGTAACTATAACTGTAGTACCTGGTTTTTTAACCATATATATATATATATTTTGTAAGTTTTTTTTTTTGAAACCCATGTATTCCAACCATATGTAGATTTTTTTTTGTATTTGGTTTTACATGTACACATGAATTTGTTTCTGTTTTCATGTGTTTAAAAAAATGTTTAAAGCCCATGTACTACATCCATAAGCCTTATGTGTAAAAGGTGGTAATAAGATGTATTTAATGTTTATTTATATGGGCACACTGTGTTAACAATTGATAAAAATACATATATTTTTATACATATATATGCCTGTTTTTTTATATATATGTTAGAGCTATCTGTAAGTGAAGTATGGCAGGTCAGAAAGGACACAGTCAGTAAAGCATGATGAGAAGAGTGGACAGAGTAAGGGAAGCAAGTGTTCGAATTAGTGATTATTTACATTCTATTTTTCAAGATTATATTAAAGTTTCAGTAAGCCATAGTTCCAGAAAAATAGTTGAATTCTAAGATCAGCATTATTACTGTTGTCAAACTTTTCAAAATCCACATGGATAACAGCATAGAAAAAAAGGAAAGTGAAGATGTTGATGCCAGCATTCTAGTTATTCAAGAAAACATGAAGGAACAAGTTTCAGAAGATAAAAATGTGATTGCCTTACTCCATAGTATGATGGTTCAAATCCAAAGGGATGCACAAGAATTTAGAACAGCAATGATGATGGCAATCGACAAAGGTTTAAAAGAATACAGAGAGGACAATGCCCGTGTTCTACAAACAATGGAAGAGACGTTGGGAAGTACTACAAAAAGAATTGAGATGTAAGAAATGATTGAAAAACATAATTTAGTGGAGGAACATGTTAAAACAAAAAAGGAGTCAGAGGATATTGTTGAATTAAAGCAAGTTGAAGAAACTTTGGAATTTCCAACCAAAGATATTTTAATGGAATCACCAGTTGAATATCCAATTACTGATGAAGCAAAATTTGAAAGTGTTAAAAAGGAAGAAATTGAAATTACAAAGGATCTTATTGAAGTTGTCAGTTCACCTTCAGGAAAACTTCTAATTGTGGACTATATCTCTAAAATTGCAAAGGAAGAAGCAGTATATCCAGAAGCTGAGACTGCAATAATATCAAATACAGTAACAGAATTTAAAATGGATGCAAAGACTGCTTATGAATTGCAAACTGATTTAATAAAATCTAAAATTGATTTAAAAATTGTGAAAGAGTCTAAAATTAAGGTTGAGATCATGCCAGAACTTCTTGAACAACAAAAAATAGTTGAGAACATTGAGAAGTCTATAGACATGGAAGTAAATGAAAAGGAATACAAAATAAATATGTTAAAAGATAAACCTACTTCAGAAATTCCCAAAATAAATGATAATGTAATAGGGAATTCAAATAAAAATGAAATTCCATTAAAAACATTGAAAAATGATGTTGCAAAGGATAATATACAAGATTTAAATAGTGATTTGGAAGTGATTAAAGGAAGAGAGAAACTGCTTTCAGAAATAATCAGGAAAATAGCATACAATATGACAAAAGATCGAGATAAAGAACAGGATAAACAGCAGAGCAAGGAAGAAGAGAAAAAACACAAAAATAAACATTGGAAACATAAAAATAGTGCCTTCATCCTAGCTAATGATGGAATAAACAAAGAAATTTTTAATGAACAAAAAGAGACTTTTAATACTTGTCATTTCAAACCATATCTTGAAATACCTCCAGATCCAGGGGAAGTCTAAAGTATTTTCAAAATGTGAAATCCTTTGTTTATGACCCCATATAATGGAAATACATATTGATTATGTCACTGGACACCCAAGTAAAATGTTTTTTTTTCTTGTTTTTTTCCCCAAGTCCGGGAATATGAAGCTGGAAATATAGTACATATTTCTGCTTCACCTAGTGCCAATGTCATCAGCACTAATCTGGGTTTAAACCCAACCTTATTAACTGACACCCATCTCATAATAGGTGGAAGTATATTTTAATATTATAATCTTGTATATTTTATTCTTATTTTGTGATTAAAACTAACCTTTTATAATAATTATTTATTTTATAATATTTGTAGAGCTATATTATGTTTATTTTATTAAGTTGGTATTTATATGTACATTAGGGGATCAATTGTATTTTGAAAGTTTCTATTTAAGTTTTAGTCAAATACTAAATGTGAAAGTCATTGTACTAAATTCCTAAAATTTTTCTAATCTAAACTTTAATTAAATAGATTTTGTTAGTACAATGACTGATAAACTTAATATGCTTGTTGTTGTTTTTTTTTAATTAGCAAATCAACCCTTGGGGCATGTTCAGGCAGAGTTATAGATTTTCCCTCCAAGCAGGCACCAACCTCACAGAACTGCTTAAAGAAATTACAATTGGTGGAGGCCAGTGTAGATTCAATCCGATAGATAAAGATCAGAACATATAAATAGTGAAAAGTTTGATAAGAGAGGGAGTTTTTTTTACTGAAGAGTGATTAATCTATATACAAGACATCGTACCTAAAAGAATGGCTGGCTAAAAGATCGACCGTGCTTCCCGGAGCTTTGTCTCACCAGCTCATCAAGGCCATCCACTGCTGTCAACATCTAGCGGAGCCTGTCTGTGTCCAGAAAACCTGCTAATACTCTGACTGTAACTGCCTCTATCAAGCCGTGAAACATTTCCAATAGGTATTATTATAATCTCGAATAATCTCTTCCCATGTATTTTTTATTTTATATATATATATATATATGTCTGTGAATCTAATTTTGCTCTCAAATGATTTCTTTATATTTAATCCTATTCTCATATGCTTTTTAACTTTCTTTTCCTTAATTTCGGTGCGGTCATTTATTTATAGATATTTATGACTTGATTATATATATATGTTTTTTTTTTTTTTTTATTTATTAATTTGCCAATCTAAGCAAACTGGCGATTTTTAATTTATAAAAATCTTTTCTGTCATTTTTTTTTCTTCATACAAAGGTTATTAACGTCCCCTTAAAATATATGTAATGCATTATAAATTAATCCGTTCGCCAGATTGTTTTATGAATCAACATTGTAGGTTCGTTTTTTTTTTAATATAAAAATTGATTTGTTTAACCCGGTGAAAATCCAGAACTTTGGCTAATTAACGCTTTGATATCATATAAAATATTATTTATTCAATTCTGAAAGAGTGACTTATTAATTGTTTTTCTAAGTATAACTGCTATTTTTTTTAGTTTCCATACTCTTAAAATATATGCTTTAATATCTTCCGTTATTATAAAATCAACGAAGGTGGGATTGATTTGTTTTAAATGGTAGGAAAGGGAAGGGGGAAATCTTAATGTTTTGAAATATTCTCCCTATATATATATATATATATATATTATAAATGCATTGCGTGTTATAGTATTTCAAATAAGGGTCATTTATTTTGAAGCTGTAAATTTATTCAATGTTTTTAATGACATCCATTCATTATTGCGTTTCTGACATTTAGCCGGTCTTTGTGTTTACGTGCTTCTTTCTAATCTGGGAGTTGCGACAAGTTCGAACTCATAGATTTCTTATATCTCGTTCCATAGATAGTTGAGCTATCTGGAACCACTTTCTTCATATAAAATGCATCTAGCTGTGACCCATAAGTTTGGCACATGCTATGCCCATCTACTCACTTCGTATATAAAAGGCCTCTCGCATTGGTTATACCAGCAAAAGTCTGGGCCACGCCATGCCTATCCATTTTTCTCTAAGCACCACCCAAGAAGGTGGTGTGAGATTTCGTTTTTCATCCAGAAGCACGACCTTTTTCCTCATAGTTATTTTAGGCTATTATGTCAGCACCGCAAACTTCTTCATATTATTACTTCTTTTGCTTCATGACCCCGTTTTAATGCTATAATATTAAAATTAAGCTTTGTTTAAGATATATATATATATATAAACGCCAATTACTTTTATTATTTAAGTTTATTTCAACCTTATTCAGTCCCACCATCGTAATTTATATATCTATTTAAGAGTATCTATGTGCCTTGGGGAAAAATAAAGTGTTCATTTTACTATTGTTAAATAATTTTTCATTGGATATTTTGTCATCTAATCAAATGTCATTTTCAAATGTGTTTTTCAAATGTATCCTATTTATTTTCATGACCTCGATGGCGTGAAAATGATTTATCTTATATCTGTAATGAATCTCAGAATGCTCCCCTATCATATGTTAGTCACTACATTTCAGAACCATAACCCAAAGCGTTAATGGCAATTTTATGTAATCATTTGTAATAATAAATTGGCATCTTAATATTAGACTCACCAAAGATGTGTGTTTATTTATAATATATCATTTAGCTAATAAAGAGTATATGAGGAATAATATATCGTGAATGACACTATGTAATCGCTTGCTCATTCACACACACACTAACATAATTTATTTATAAATGTATATAACTAATTTTTCATTATATTAAAATATATTTTGTCTAACTTATTTCAGTAGTTCGAATTCCTTCCTCTTTCCTCCACTTCCACATATTCCAACCATGCTTAGGTATATTTTAATTAGTCATAGTAAATAAATGTCTCGTTGTCTTCTTCGCTCTCCTAGTCAGCCGGATTAAAATTAATTCTCATGTGCCATCACTATTATGTTGTTCATTAGGTGTTTGATCTGGGGCTTAGAAGGTGGGTTCGAATCCAGGCTGGTCCCTGACCTAAATCTTGGGCTTGACTGGGTTTGAAGTACATTTTGTGTGTTCCAGCTCATGTTAGATGGATAGACATGTTTTGACCAATACAGAGTAGGGTTTTTTTTTTCTCAGGCTTGGCGCCCAATGTGGGCCTAGTTTTGTTCATAACTCCGCCTCCTTTGATTTTCGGCCTCCAGCAATATCTAATTTTTGACTATACAATAGCATTTGCCTTTCTTGATAAGAGTTCTACGTTTCTCATTTCCATTGTTCGGTTTTCATTTATTTTTAAATTTAATACATGATTCTAAATTGACAAAACAATTACATCAGAATTCGTGAATACAAAAATATAAATTCATTATCTTAATTTATCGAAGTACAAATTAATTATTCTATACATTTTGTACAAGTAAGATTTTGATTAAAAATACTGATCAAAGGAATGTGACTTTTGATCAGCATTTTTAAATGACTTTGTATAATTTGCAAAATTAAAATTTAAAGAAAATATACACGCAATTGAAACTTTTAAATTGAGCTAATATAAATCCACAAACCACACACACACGAATATTATTTATCATGATTTGTGACATTTATACTCATACTCTTTACATTAAATTCTTTTTAAACAAACACAAAATAAATAAATTAAAATTTATGTGGCTTGGAATAGAAAAAGTCTCATTGCGGGTAAATAGTGGTTTAGAATTACCATTCTTAAATGACAACCATGAAACTAAGATCGATTCTTCGATCTGTCTGTTTCATTTCTTCCTACTTAAAAAAAAATAACAAAAAAAAATGTTTATACATATTTTACTGACTTACATTTCATTACAAAGTTGATCGACTTTGGAGAACAGTCTGGGTGAGAGTTTGAACCTAAACATGGGTGTGGAATGATACATTTTATCAATCATTTGTATATTA